>VZTM01000864.1:152282-211413 GCA_013400555.1 Jacana jacana | reverse complement strand
AGCGCTGCACCGGGGCCGGACGGGTGGCGGGGAGCTGCGGGCAGAGACCGGGCTGGAGTGCGGGGACAGCCCCAGCCGCCGCGGGGGACAGCAGCGCGCATCGAAATGCGAGTCCCGGTTCCATCCCCCGGCTACTCCTTCGGGGTAAAGGCAGTGCCGCCCTGCCATTAACACCCCCCGGACCGGGCACCCCTGGGGAGCGGGGGGCTGCGGGCAGACAACATCTCTTCTGGGGATTATTTTTTTTTGCCTGGTAGCTCCATAAACCTCAGTTTTTCCTTCCCCGCTCCGGTGTTTCTGCGGGGAAGTCCGGGTTCCCCGGGCTGGGGCAGGCGGCCGCGGGTGCCCGGCCACGGGGAGCGGGCTCCAGCTTCCCCATTTTCCTACGGTTTTGTTGTGTTTGCCGGGCTCAGCGTTTTAGCAGCGCGATCACAGCAGTCCCAGCAAACGACTCCGGGGGAGAGAGGGAAGAGCGAGGGTCCGGTCCCTACCCAGAGCCTTCCTTGGCGGGGGTGGATCGCCCCAAGCCGCTGGCACCAGCAGCGGCACCGGGGCCGGGACCGGGAGCAGCGCTGAAGGCCGGCGCNGGAGGGAGCAGAGCCGCCGGGCCCGGCCCTGCCCGGGGATCCCCGGTGGGGAGGGAGCCCCAGCCCACGGCCGCTGCCTGTCTGTCCGCAGATTCCGAGGATGTCTCCTCCAGCGACCGCAAAATGTCCAAATCCTCCTTAAACCAGAGCAAGAAACGAAAGAAGAGGCGGCACAGGTAAGCGAGCGGCTGCTACCCCGCCGGCGCCCGCCGCCCACTCCTCTCCAGGGCACGGGGCACCGACAGCCCCAGGTCCCGGTGGGCCCGACCCGCTCCTGCCCCGCTCCGCTCCGGAGTGAAATACTCCCCCCGGCCCCGGCCGCCGGCGGGCTCCTGCGCCCCTGCGGTTTCTGCCCCGGGTCTTTTCCTTTTTTCTTTCTACCCGTCCAAAATAAATCGGATTTGGGGACATGCCGTTAGGGATCGGGGGCATCGGCCACAGGTGTCATTTTATTTAATTTTTCGGGCTGCGGATCCGGGTATGCCGAGCCACAAACCCGAGGAGCCCGTGAGCATTTGGGCGGGATGTGGGTCGCTGGTGTTCAGGTGGAAAAAAACAGTCAACCTGTCTGAAACTGAAGCAGTTAAATAATCAAAACTGTTCCCTGCTCCGCACAGAGCAATCTTAATATTGGCTGTCAGCAAGAGAGAATTTCTATCGATGATTTAAATATTTTATTACTTATAAATAAATGTTTTGCCAATAGATTAAATAGTTGGGAATCAGACACAGCCTGCAGAGAAGCTGAAAAAGGCTGGAGAACTGGTTAAGGAAACGAAGATCTACTTTGGGAGATCCGGAGGGGATTTGGTTTCCCCTCTGGAACAGTCAGGGTAATACACTTTGTCTGACTTCTCCCACAATTAAAATGGAGTTGGGTTGTTTGTGCCTTATAAAGAGAAACGAAAAATGCTGTCTTGAGTTCTAGTGTTGCTGTGGCCGGAGAGTCAGGACAAAGGAAGGCCAGGCACCATCCACCGAGGGTGATTTAGGAATAATTAAATCAATCCTGCCACGATGCAGGAAGAATGGATTAAAAGATGCCCCAGTGAAAGCTTAGTAGGATGCGGGGTGGAAGGAGACCGACTACCCCAGGAGACGTCCCGCTATGCGTGGAACAGGATGCCTGGGCTGGAGGGTTCATCTCAAACCCGGGGTCCCTCTCAAGGCAAATACTCCCAGTTTGGGTGCTCTAGAGTAAATATGGGTTCGCTTTCTTTGTGGACCAAACATCTCCGGCTGAAAAAAGCACAGCAGGGGCTGGTGTAGAGGTGATGTCTGGGAGGGAGAGAGGAAACGAAATTCAGATTTGTTTTATTTTGGGTTCTAGACGGAAACAAACCCGCAACATTTAGCTGTAGCTGTATATTCTGTGTTAAATGGTTAAAACCTTTAGTTGTACCAGGAATGGGTAGGGAGGAGGCCAATAGTCCGGGGATATCTGCAGGATAGGAGCACCAAATGGGAGAGTGGATTGTGTATTGCAAAAGAGATGGGCTACCCAGGGGCAAGAGCTAAAAGGGGAAAACTTCAGCTGAGCGTTAGAAGCAAAACCCTCCGGTCGGTCAGCCTTGCTGGGCTTCGTGCTCTGGTCAGAGGAATGCTTGAAATCTAAATTGAATCAAAATTGGAATATTTTTTTTTCCTGTGGTCCCAGAGAGAGAAAACGCGTGAGTTAATGTGCCTCTGCTCTCCCTAGAGTTCACAGATTTGTCGGGACCGAAGGAAAACTGTTTGAAAGAATGGATTTAGGACTGAATTTAAAGAAGGACTTGATTGCAGGCAGGTCCCTTGCATTTCCATGCTGCTTTTGTTAGTAATGTTATTGATCTGGTGGAATCCTTTTGATTCAGAACAGCAGAGGCTATTTCTGAGATTTTGTGTTTATACTCTCTGGAATTGTAGGGCTTTCAGAAATTCATATATATTTAAAAAAATACTTTTTTTTCCTTTCTCTTTCCTTCCCCCTTCTGGGAGCTACATGTTTCTTAGTTTGATAATATGTATTTATACATTCACTTTGAACAAAGGCTGCAATTCGTTGTGTTTTGATTTTGTTTGGTTTTGGTGGTTTTTTTTTGTTTTGTTTTGTTTTGTGTTTTTTTTTTTCTTTTTTCTTTTTCTTTTTTTTTTTGCCACTGTTTGTTGTTAGTTTTTATCAAAAATTGTGTTTTGTATACCGGCGGTTTGGAGGGGGGGAGTTTTAACCCCTGGGAGGAGTGGAAGTGGTCCGAGACCTCTCCTCTCATCCATCCCCTGGAGAAGGGCTTTCATCCGTCTCGGCTTTCCAGCTGCTGATTTTTCAATCTGGTTGTCCTGAGCTGAGAACTGGCTGCGCAGAGGCGTGTTGGGCTGCTGCCCGCCAAGGGCGGTCCAGGAGGATTTCCAGAGGATAATGGGGTAATGCAAACTGGCAGAGAGCAGCTAATGGGATATCGGAGTGGAAGCAACCAGGGTAAAGGCAGAGGAATGGAGCTAGCACTGGCTGTCATGGGGAAGGACTGGTGAAAAGCGGTGGGGAGCAGAGTGGATGAAACCTTTGGAGGATTCAGCTGAGGACCAGGGCTCCAGGGGAGGATTATTTGCTTGTGGAGATCGGAGAGGCTAAGGACCCGCAGGTGGGGAATGGCTCAGCACCTCTCAGGTGGGGTGCTGAGGGGATGCAGCTTTATTTCAGTGTGACTATCAAAGGGTTAAGAAACCTCTGGCTGCAAGAGGAGGAGGGGGGTGTGTTTAAGCCAGGCCAGGGGTGCGTGTGATTTTGTAGTGGGAGTGAGGGGTAGGGACACCTCCAGGATCCTGTCAAGAGGCAGCAGGGTCTGAGATGTAAGAGCAGCTGCCATCCTTGCTGGTTGCGGATGCTTGTTTCTGGGGAGGGACAGCCTCCAGAGGGAAGTCCCTGAAAGGGAAAGTGATTTGTAACTGTTTAAAGTGCTGTCTCCTGGCATTTTCTGGTTCTCCTTTCACCCTGGCACCTGACCTTTTGTGCACAGAAACACAAGAGATGGGGGGAAAGCTATGCATTAGCATGTTACCCAGGTTTCGTAGCTTGTGGCCATTTCTCTGACTCTTCATCATCTTTGCGTCTTCTTCTTGTGTTTTTTGATCAAAGAGTTTTGCTCCCCTCAGGACAATCTTCACATCCTACCAACTGGAGGAGCTGGAAAAGGCCTTCAATGAGGCCCACTATCCTGACGTTTACGCTAGAGAGATGTTGGCCATGAAAACAGAGTTGCCAGAAGACAGGATACAGGTAACCATATCTCTTGGTCTCCCTTATCTGGCCCCTTTCAGCCATGTTTATCCCTCCCTGAAGAAAAGGTAGCAGCATGGGAAGGCTGACATTGCTCTGAATAACCCTCCACAGGCTGTCCACTTCCCTGCTCTTGATGGGTAGGAGCCAGATCAGCTCTTCTTGGCAGATTTGTGTTTGGTGTTTGTATGTCGATGTGTGCAGTACGTGGCACATTGTACTGGTGATTTGGGGTGTGTGTGTAACAGAGGGAAATCAAAATCATTGAAGGGGCACTGGTGTGCAAGGAAAGACCCACAGCATTTCAAGAACTTGATGGTATAGGCAAGAAGAGAGCCTCCCAGAGACATGGTCTGTGGACCAGTGTGGGAGGGAAGGAGCCCATCTCTGCTCCTCTGGGTGCAAGAGGCTGTGCAGGGATGTTGCAGGTAACTGGTACCACAGTGTGGGGCTGGTGGATGAGTTCCAGTGAGGTGTTTGCACCGTCTCTGCACTTCCAGTGCATCTGCCTCCTCAAGTGAAGCTTCCCTGAAAGTTTCTGAAGATAATTTTTTGGTAATGATTTTTAATCCTCAAGGTTTAATTGCATGACAGGCTTGTTGTGCCACTGTGAGGAGGCAGAATGAGGAGGTGTGGAGTATTGCCACTGTGTGGTGAATCCTCTGGTGGTAAGGAGCAGCCTGAGCCGCAGGGCTGTGCCAGCACCAGCCTGTAGTGTTAGCGTTGCATCCAGGATGCAAGCAGTCATTACAGCCCAGAAAGCCTGAGGAGACCTACAGCTGCTGTGTACAACATGGGAGGCACAATGTACTTGGACAGACCAAACATGACATTGACAAGGGTGGACTCCAGCAGTTTCTGATGCCTCCCTTCTCCCCATGCCCTTTTCCTGTCAGGTTGCTGCAGAAGGCACAGGGCTGTAGTTGCCAAGCCTTAAGCCCATTTTGACTGCTGCAGGTGACGTTTCTTGGCTGGCTGGAGGTTAAGCTGGCCTGGTCCCTTGCTCGGTGGCAGTGGCTGCCTCTGGCTGGTGTGTAGCAGTTCCTACAACAGGCGCTGGCCTAAACACCACATGGTGTTGGAAGGGTCCTGGTTTCATTGAGTCCTCCTCCTGCTCAGTCCCTCATGCATTCCCAGCATCCACTGATCTGTTCCTCCAGCGTCTGCTTTTTTTTGCTGAAAAGATAGCCCAGGAGGTTGTTCCCTCATGGGTTTGGAAGGTAGCTCAGGGGGCACTTAACAAGATAACACTGATGCTGGAAGATGCTGAGAATGACCCCGTGCAGGGACAGGGAGTTCCTCCCAAAACAAAAGTCCAGCCCTTTTGCCCTCAGTCCTGATGCTGCCTCACTGCCTTCATTCTTGTGCTCAATCAAAAGTGACATTTTTATATAAGCAAGTTTTGCTTCTTATCCTGTTGTGCTGGCAGGACTCCTACTGACCTAAAAGCTTGTAGATAACCTGCATGCTGACAGGGTTTCTACCAGTCTTCAGAAATAATGACCCTTCAGAAATCCTACCTGATGCATTAGGATTTTGCTCTAGAACAACAGGCCCTGATGTTTCGCCTCCAGAGAGAGTGAAGTGGATGGAGGGTCACTTCTCCACTTGTGACCCTGTAGGACATCAAGAGGGGAGAGACCTTGGGAGTTTAGTGCTGCCTACACCCAACATCTGATGCTGGGCTGGAAAGAAGGTCCTTTGATTTCCCATAAAGGGCCTTTTCAAGGAAGAGGTTCATCTGGTGGCACAATGTATGTTGAACTGCAGAGGCACCGTTTCTCTGGCCAGAGCTGAGGGCTTTCAGTATGGGTGAGGCAGAGGGAGATGTTGTGGCAGACGGTGAAGAGCTGGACACTGCATGTAGTGCTCCAGCATCCAGAGCATCCCTCTAGTGATGATGCTCAGTGTTTTATCGGATCTGAAGGTGAAATAGTAGCTAATGTATCTTAGCTGTCACTGACTTGCTGCCAGCATATCATTCTGCAGCTGGCTAATGAGCAACTGCCTACTCTTCCTGTACTGCAGTTTTTAAACCTAGGAGTGCTCATGACTGTGACCCCTCTGCCCTAGAGATCAGGTTAGACTTGGACAGCTGAAGAACCGCGTGGTGCGGTTGCTCTGAACATGAGGTGTTGCTAATGGCACATGTATTCCAGGAGAAAGTGCTTGTGAGTAACACTTTTTTCTGCATTGTGAAAGGGGAAATAATGGGAAACAGCAGAATTTCTGTGGCATCTGTTGTGTGAGAGCATGAGCACTCTGCCAGAGTGGGCATCAGGGTCACATAGGCCTCCCAAGCACCACTGATCTTTCCAGTGGGTCAGCGCCCAATTGTCCTTTATCATAAATTCTACGAAGTTTCCTTGTCCATGCTTTTTTTGTGTGCCATGAGCCATGACAAGATGATTTGCAGCCTTGGTCATGCTTCTTGATAATTTCACTTCATGTTTCTTTTCCACTTTAGCCCCTTTCATATGAGCCTAGTTCTTTTCCCCGTATTATGGTGTTCACACTCTTTAAACATATCTGAGCTATTTCTTTCTCCTGGCTGTCACCTTTGTTTTTCATCATCACTTAAGCAAACTGTGCAGATCTTTTCTTGAATCATTCTCCATAAATCACATGTTAGTCTCTTAATCATGTGGTTGTTCTTCTGTGAAGCCCATCCTCCCTGTCAGTCTTCCTGGAGGTAAGGAATACATGCCTAGAGCTGCATACCAGGTGTGTTCACACCAGTTCAGGTGGACTTCTGAGTCTTTGCTTGTTCCCTTATTTACTTCTTTCTATTTATCTAATTCAGTCACTTCAAGCTTTTTTTAGGCAGGGTGGTGAGATNACTTCTTTCTATTTATCTAATTCAGTGAAATAGGTTACCCAGAGAAATTGTGGAAGCCCCATCCCTGAAAGTGTTCAAGGCCAGGCTGGATGGGCCTTTGAGCAACCTGCTCTAGTGGGAGGTGTCCCTGCCCATGGCAGGGGGGTTGGAACTTGATCATCTTTAAGGTCCATTCCAACTGTAACCATTCTGTGATATCTTTTTTATCTTTGGGATTTTCCTTTCAGTGTTCTGGGTTTCTTATGGCATTTTATTAACGTTGTCTATTAAGCATAACAATGGCCCTACCAGCTCTGACACTGGCAAGAGCTGGATGTTGGAGGAGAGTATGAGAGCAGGGCAGCTATCTAGTGATACTTACTACTTTGACAGCCTCCTTGGATTTTGAACATATGTAGTTATCTTAATATCCCGCAGCATGAAGTTATGCAGCAGAACTGCACGAGTGAGGTACATCTTGTTTTGAATCTGATAACATCTTTTAATGCCCGTTGGAAGAGACAGCTGACAATGGTTCTTTATTACCTTCTTCATAATATTTATAATTTCATGTTGTTGTGATTCCCCCCAGCCCCAGCATGTGTTTCTAACTGCTCAAGGGAGCTCTATATTTTTGCATTTTCGTTGTAGCTTGCAGTTCCTCCCATCTTTCAACATTGTTCTCTCCATCTTGTAGGTCATTAATGAAAGTGTTTTCTAAGATTGTTGTAAGCATCACATGCTGTGGACTTTCACAGCATTTCATGTGGGTTCCCACCGGATCCACACCTAAGAGTGATATCTACCCCTTATTTTCATTCATGGAATTATTTCTCAGGAGGTAGTAGTCAAAGAGAAAGTAAATCACCTATGAAATTCAATGTGAAAGTGAAATTCAAAGACTGCAGTTGAGAAAATGATGTATAGGAACTGTTTGCATGTAAAACCTTCAGCAGAACACTACAAATAGCCATCAGTGGCCGAGGAAGTTATTGCTCTGAGAGGACATTGAATTCAGGAAAAAATATTCAAATCCTCCTGTTAAGGAAAAGATGAACGTGTATTATTATTTTCTTTTCCAAGGCAGCATTCTTTCATGTTACATGCATCTTCCTCCCGTTCTGAGCTGCCGGCTCCTGGAGGCGACACAAGCATCTTCCTGTTGGGCAACATGGAAAAATAATTTAGTTTTCCTAGTGAGACACTTTGCACAAGTCAGATGAGATGTCACTGTGGCTGTTTTGCAAGATCCTTGAAAAAGACTAGGTTAATCAGTGCATTTGAAGAGTTGAAGTTGCCACTATTAGAATAAATAGACCGTTCTGTAAAATCCAGGTGAGGTAAGTAGGTTCCCATGGGGAAGTATATCCTTAATAGACAGCTTGAAGTATTCAAAATGGCCTCAAGCTGACAAATATTCTGACACCTGGCTTGAAGTGTCAGAATATTTGACTGTGTTTCTTATAACAGATACGTAGATTTTAGATAAATTACCACTATTGAATTTGTTATTACGGGACAGTTCCAAACTTTAAACATGAGTATCTCCAATACTAACATTCAGTACCAGTTTGATTTGGGATTATTGAAATGGTTTCTCATTACAGTATGTCTCCTGCTGTTCAAACAAATTGATTAATCAGTATTTCCAAAAAATAAGATCCTGACTGCCATTATGGGGACACTAGATTCACTATTTAAGGGAATCAATCAATTAAAAAAAGAGAGTAAAAGTGCTAAAAATTGTCAGTTCTTACTGTTAAATGATGGTATGTAATTATGTGGATAAAGAATTTTGGGACAAATAAAATTGCTCATGTAAGCAATTGGAGCAAGGAGGTGCTGGTGCCATGTGTGCGAGGTGGGGATTGTTTTTCCAGCAAGCTTTGTCAAGCAGATAAGAGGACAATTTTGGCTAAAACCAAAACTATGCAACTCTAATTGAAAATGTATTTTTTTAGCTGCTTATTAACACTGTGATTTCAGCATTGCTGTGCAGCCCTTTAGGAGCTGAATGGGGATGGAGGAATCAGGAGGGTCACTGGGAGGGAAGCATTTGTACTAGTAGTATTGTTCCAGAACAAGAGACTTCCCTTACTTCAGTTTTGCAAAAACATTCTGTATTTAGAGGTGAATGTAAGTTGGAAAGGCCCGAGGAACTTGTGTTGCTTTGAGCAGGAGCTCAGGAGTGAACCCATGGAGTCTCCTCAAGAAACATGACAGAAAGGGTGAAGGAAAAAATGGCTTTATGCAGCCCTGGCCTCTCCTCAGCCAGCTTGTCCTGCTCACTGCAGAGACTTGAACTGTGCTCCTAACCCCATGGTGTAAGTGGAATGGGGATGACTGCTCCATGCAGTGGCTGACCTTTCCTGAATGTGTGACTGGAATGGCTCCCAAACAGATTTCTTAGTGCTGCAGGAAATGGTGGTGGTGGTTTTATTAAGCTTATGCTTGTTACTGTTACTCTCAACTCTGCCTATTCTTGCTAGAACTTTGGGTGACTCACGCTTAGGAGAGAGCAACCAGCACAGGGCACAGTGCTAACAGGTTCCCACCTGTATCTCTATACAGCACGTTCATAGAGATTGTGTTGAAATGACCACAGGGATTAGGGTGGTTGGAGATAGTTCATCAAGGTGATGGAGAAGCTGAAAGTGTTGCTGCTGTGTAAGTCAACTATTTCAGTATCTTATTTTTTTAAAAAGAACCCTGTAAACCCTGCAAGAAGTTAATAATGAAATAGAGCTGAGCAGTTAGTGCTGGCTACCTTTGCCAATAATTCCTGAGCACTGGGGTAAGCCATGGCACAGTGATATCAGATGAGTGTCATTAACTTCCCCTATGCTTTTAGAAATGCAGGAAGTGTACAAGTGAGAGTAATAAAACTAATCAAACTTACTGGCTTGGTGAGGATATTATTATGAGTGTTTCTCGTGGCGTATGGTGCATCTCTGCCTCCGTGTCTTTAATTGGTATGTGAGGAGTTCATCCACTTTGCTGCCTCTTCAATAACATGCTTGTTTAGTTGATCTAAATTCATATTCATTTCCATTTTTCAATTAAGAGTTGTTTAATTTGGCCCTTTCTGTAATGGAGTGTTTTCATTACCCTTTATCTATGGCCCATTTTCAGTCCATGTGCTAGAACTTTGTTTACAAGTTAATTACCAGAGCTGCAAACAGAGGGGCTGGGTGATGGGCAAGAGCAAGGGCCCAGTCAAGCCTTCCCAAAGGGCATACTGTCTGAAAAATCTCACACTGTGTGCCTGTGGACAGAGGAAGAAAATGTGCCGTGAGACAGGAAGGAGAGTGGACAGCCGGGCACATCTCTTCATCTGACTGTCAGGTGGGGACTCTCCTGCTTGTTGCTGGGCCATGCAGGTTACTTGCCCAGCTTGTGGGATTTACCCTGCTAAGGCGAGGCTGCAGGTGCAGTTTAAAAGGTATTTTTTAGTGCAGAGATGGAGGTATAGAGTTATGAATATTTTGTATACCCAGGTACTGCTTTATCCCTCAGTGTTGGGTCCCTGAGTTGTTTCAGCCACTGACCCATTTTCTAAACAGGGCAGTAAAACAAGTGAAACCAAACTCACCTGTCCTTGCTTTCTGCTCTGTTCCTCGGGAGGTGCTTATGGCTGTCACAGCAACAGGGACACTGTGGTTTTGGTGTGCTCCTCCACAGTATCAGGAGGGAAGCAGGTCTTTGCACTCCTTCCTTGTTCTCTCCATAGTTTGGGCTGAGAGTCGGATACCTTCAGTATCCTTCAGTTGGGGCAAACTGCCTGCGAGAGGAAAGATGGGCAATAAAACACGCCATAGCCCATTGCTGTGGACTGCCTTGGCAAAGACTTTCACCATCATGGCCAGGAGAATGAGGAATGGCTTTGCAGGCTTGATTCCAAGTTGTGACAACTCTTCCCCACATTTGTTCCTCTATTTTTTTAACAACAGTAGCTCAAGGGTAACACTTCTCAGAGTTAGCTTGGGCACTGCAGTTCCTCGGTCACTTAAGCTCTTCTGGAAATACTACCCTAAGTTCCTGTGGTGGGAACACTTGCATTCATTCCTTTTACTGATGAACTTTCTTGTCTCTCTTCTAACACCACTGCAGTTTTTCACAACTGATTTTAAAACAATAATTGTTCAGCCCACCAAGTTCAATAGTTAATTCCCCTCCAGCCTTAGGATGCCTGGCAGAGGGATCATCTGATGGTTGTAGGTTCAGGTTTTCCTTTAATGACCCTTTATTATAAAGTTTTCTTCCTTTCCTGACTTTGAATAGAGATTTTTTTAACAGTTCAATAACACTAGCACTTTAGAGACATGGTTAATTTACTCTCCCCTTTATTTCTTAATGGATCTATTTTTCTCTGCAGTGTTTATCTTTTACCCTGATAACCTCAACAAGTTCTTCTGAGTCTTTTCTGGCATCATACACCTCCTCTGCTTTCATCTTCATTGCCCTTCTTTGTGGGGGTTCCACAAGCTGGGTTTTGTACCAGCCGGTGAGTGTTGAAAAGTCTAGTCCTCAACAGACATACAGATGACCTTGATCTCCTCATGCATGAGGCTGGCAGGTCCTACTGTGGAGCAGAAAAGAGGAACTGAGTTGGAGAACACGCTGCTACTACAATATTCCACAGCAAAGGTGGTTCCTAGAGACCACCTTCATCAGAGGCTGTGAGAAAGCATGAGATGCTCTCCTGTCTACTCTGAGTGGCATTGCCCTGGGAACAGCTAGAGGTGTTCAGTTTAGGACCTGTCTGGTGTGAGAAGCACGGTTTGCTCCCTACATTCTGTTTCAGTGGGTTTCTGTTCAAAGGCAGGGCTGAAACTTTGGCTGGTAGCTATTAGAGCTTTCAGCTGCATCTTCCTCTAAATTCACAGCAAGGGAATGCAAAAGAAACATTGCTTATAACTGGTCACCTTCCTGTGACTTATATAAAGGCCCGTGTTGCACATCCATAAATATGGGTATTATGTCTCCTCCCTGGTCTAAACGTAACTGACTGACTCCTCAGAGGGAGGCTGAGCTGTGGGTGTTTTTGGGATGTTTCTCCTCCGACTGCCCTGACTCGCCTTGCTCTGATGTGCAGGTGATAGTATGGTGTGTCCCCGCGTGTTCACAGAGTGCATGGCACAAGGATGCTTATCAAGACTGATGCTAAGGTTTCCTCTGTGCCAAAAGACCTGCAGAGCAGCAGTAGTGGGGGAAAAGGAGACAAAATGAAGTTACATGGGCAGGATGGCAGCTTTGTTAATGGGGCCAGGCATTGTGTGCACACAATGGAGAGATGTGTAGTATCACCCTTTGTGACAATGACAAATGTCTTCCTGGGTTTGTGTGGACTAGGATGATGGGTGCACTCTTGCCAGCTTTCCTGTGACTATCGTGCACCCATGACCCTGACGTTTTTCCTGTTTTTCAATCAACATGTTAGGAAAAGAGGAATTTGGGATTTTATCTGCCATGTCCCAGCATCTGGCAGCCTATATGGAGCTGTAGCTCCAGCTAAGCTGCTGGATCATGCTCATGGATCAGCGATGAAGTCACTGTCCCAGGCTTACATTTGCTGTGCAGCTGTGTTGCACACAAGTGTTTGCTGGACCACTGATCTCAATATACCTACCATGCACATTGTGTGCACCTTGTTTGCCTGTGGGGAAGATGAGAGCCCTGCACCTGGTGAAGTACTCCACTTTTTGAAGGTTACAAGTGAGAAAACATGTCACTGCCACATGAGATGTCGAGGCCAGGTAAAAACCCCAGATACGCCAGGGGGACAGAGTTTAAGACATGTCCCCTGGTCAAGAGGGATTTTACAGCTTTGGCTGCACAAGTCAAATAAATTGCAGCAAGTAGCTCTACTTGACCCATGTAGTGCCTTTAAGAGTAGGATTGAGAGGCAGGCCCAGCCAGCAGGATGGGTGGCATGGTAATAGCATGTGTATTTTTGCTGGGTGCCCTGTGCTAGTTTAGCTGAGAGGAGACCCAAGCTTGGATGAACCATCATGTCTTCACTCGAGAGTGATGTGTGCTGCCTCACAGCTCATCTCAGTATGTCTGGTAGGACCTGTTAGCAGAGTGGGTCAGACACAACTCCAGCTATTAATAGGAAGGGCTCTTGCCAAGCTGTGTACGGGAATTGCTCTTTCTAATGTGAGATCAGAAAGCTCTTTCCCAGAGTTTAGTAAGAGGAGGGATGATGAGTCCTGTGATCAGCCATGCAGCCCATGTGCAACCTTTACTGCTCTCATTTAACTTCATACCTACTTTACACCAGCCATAGAAAGTGATGTCACCATAAACAGTGCCAATAATTTTGACATTACATTTGAAAAGACAGCAATAAACTGTTTCCAGGCTTACTCAGGCAGTGCAGTCTCCGCCAGCAGCCTGGGGACAGGAAGCTTTCCCGGGGCGATTGCTACAGGGGAGGGATTTGGAGAAGCCCCAGGAGCCAGTCAGACCATACACGCTTGTGGGAATTCATTATAAAGCCCCAGGGCCCGTGAGTGCAAATGGGGACACGCTCTGAGGAAGACACGAAGCCGTTCTTTGCAGTGCTCACATTCTCAGGTTGGGCCCAGCCAGGGCCACTGGCTGATACGAGAGTGAGGAAATGGCTATTTTTTCAGAGGAGGTTTTCGTTTTGACTACTCTCATTGGAGAGTCTGGGGTTGGAAAGGAAAATAGAAAAGAAGACGTGTAGATGTCAGAAGGAACTGAGTACTGAGACAGCAGCAGGGCCCAGGAGTGGAGTTGTGCTGGAGGTGTTCTCTGGTCTGCAGGTGAACCCACCAAAGGGCTTCAGGTGGGAAATGACAGGTATGCTACTGGGCATGATTTTAGGAGCAGCATTCTGTTGTAAGGGGCATAGTGGGCCTGACCAGTTTTTTATAGTCCAGGAGAGGAGTAACCAGTATGCAAGCAGAGGTGTGAAGAGCTTGCCCTGAGATGCAAACTGCTTTGTGCCAGTGCTTTGCTGTGCGTACAGTGAGGTCATAGGATCAGTCCAGAGCAATGTAGTGGGGAAAGGGACAGAGTGGTGGTGTGCATGTGTGGGTGTTTCCCATGGCAGTAAATGCCACAGAGGGAAGAGATCTGGAGGGTGAATGTGAGAAGTTCAGCTTTTGCATGGTTCAGCCTGAAATGGTTGGATCCCTAGAAGAAGAGCATAGTCAATAGACATGAGTGTTGGGTCAGAAAGCCATCAGCACCATTATGTCAGGTGGGACTACGACAGGGGATTACAACCCAAGGCAATGTCACAGGAGAAGTCCAGAAAGCTCCCAAACTTCCTGACTGGGCAGGATATGGTTTCATTGTTGTGTTCTCTCTTGAAGAACTCAGTATAGAAGTAGCTTCTTTGCAGGGGTCATACAGAGTGACAATTTGGCTCCCAGAAGCTGAAGGTTTGTGCCAGGGGAATTGTCAGAGAGCAAACAAGATACGCCTGTTAGCCCATGGGTGGTGGAGATGCTCTCAGCGTTGCTGCTGGGGGGACTTGGGATTTTGTCCCTTGCCTTAGTTACTGGTTTGCCAATAGCCGTGCTGCTCCCCACAGCCTGGCAAGGCATGTGCCAGTGGGGCGAGCGCTGGTGCCTCTGTGCCTGTGCAGGTGTCGACGAGCATTTGCTTGTGGCCATCTAGTGGACACTTCAGCATGCACTGCTTTGGCCCTGGACCATCTTGTGCTCCATAAAGTCTGTTACTTGAAAGACCCCTGATGAACTGTTATGTCAAAGGCAGCATGTGAGATCCGGGGAAGCAACAATTCCCCATTATCTAGCCTGGAATTTTCCTTTAAGAGGTGAGGCACGCTTGAGCAGGGAAAATAACTTTTTTTTTTTAGCTAGAAAGACAAAAAAGGCCACTACGAATTCTCCTGCCTGCGTGCCCCAGCTTGGAAAGCCGCAGCCGAGACAAGGAGCGTAACCAGTAAAAACGTTCTGTTGAAACAACACAGAAACAATAGGCAGCGACACCCTGGGTGCCTTAAAATACCCCTTTGCTAATTCAGATTCCTGGCTCATGGCCAGCCTGAGGGAGATTTCTCTCTCCAGCAGACAATGTTTCAGGCGGTGATTAGGTAAACAAACAAACTAATATGATGAACGGGGATAACAAGGACACATTGAGCCTCACGTCCCTTTGCAAGATGAGAGATTCCTCCTACTACAATTTGCTTTTCTGCATCATCAATAATCCAAAGAAGCTTCGGTCATCATTTGTGATTCAGAGGAGGAAACTGGCAAGAGTAACCTTGCCTGTCTTGACTCCAAAACACTGCAACCCTGTGGCCGAGCACAGAGTGCCTCCAGTTTCCCTGCTTCGGGCAGTGGGCACCAAGAGTGAGAATTAGATGCTGATTAAAATTAGAAATGTCCCTATTGATAAGGTTTTGCAGTACTGCTGATTTTGGTAAGAGGGCCTCAGAAGAACAGGCACGTGGAACAATGCTCCAAGGTGCCTGAAGGTGCCTGAAGGTGCACTGAAGACACTGAAGGTGCTGGCCTTTGCTCCTGTCTTGGTTCATAGGCTGTGGCTGCTCTTGGAGGAAGCAGAGTCCGTGTGGTGTGCCCAGTGGGGTGAGACAGATGAAAGCAAGTGAGGAGGAACGTGCGTGGCACACGGCCACATCAATAAAGCATTTCACAAACCTGAGCTGATCCACCTGATGGGAAGGGGCAAGAGGAAACGTGGACAAACCTAAATGTTGCTTGAAGCAGACTGAATTTTACAGAGCTGGAGAAAGTTGTAGAGTAGATATCTCCAAGCAAAGACAACAAGCAGCCAAAGAAGACAAGTAGTAACAAAACGGTGAGTAAATGTAAGGATGTAAATGCAAGGGTGAAGCCCTCTCCAGGAAAAGTGAGGTGCCAATAATAAATAACTGCATATTTGGAAGTTGTCACTGATGTACCAACACAGCCAAAATTACCTTGGAATTGCTGGAACCGGTGTGTAATTCAGCTCAGATTTAAGGCACAGGAAAAGTGTTGTAACGTGTCAAGAAATTTGAAGATAGCAGTGAGATCTTCACCCAGAAGAAAGTCCCACGAACAAAGCCATCAGAGTGAGGGAAAAATCCTCAGGAGGGGGAAAAAGGAATAATTCTGCTGATCTGGAATGACATAAGGGCTTCCAGTGCCATGCTGGAGCTCTTCTCTCCATGCTCCTCAGGATGGGATTGTGGCAGAGGTGCTGGGCTGGGGCCTGATCCCAGCAATGTTCAGTATTGAACGCTACTGGTTTCACTCGACTTCATACCTGAGATGAAGATATGGCTCCTGGTATGAAAGCAAGTCCTCCAGATTTCTGTTCTACTAGAAATTCTGGGATTTCAAACTTCCGTTTTTCCTAGTCAAAACCAAGAGGAAATTCCCATCAAATGATAAAATTTGGTTTAGGAAATCTCAAAATGATCTTACTGAGGTGTTGATTCATTTTTGATTTTCCCACTTGGCTTTAAAGCGTAGATTTTGCATGTCTTAGGTGGCTGAGGTTACAATACAGGATTCAGAAGAAAGCCACAGATAATTTTGATTACACTTCCAGTGGCCAGATGCAGTTTTTTTCTGTGTGATTGAATCAGCATTTTTCGATTGAAATGTTTCCACCGTCTCCAGTCAAAATTGGGCTGCCAGCTGGCAAAGCTTCTGCTGGCTCCAGCATTTGCATGGCCTTGCCATGGGAGAGGGGATGCTCCAGGGCAGCAGGTTTAGTGGCAGCAGGCAACATGAAGGGCAGGCTGAGACCTGGCCAGAGAGAAGGGCAGGGGAGCATGAGGACGGGGTGGAGGGTGGCGGAAGGATGATGTTTGGGACATCAAGGCAAGAGGGAGGGGAAAGAGAGAGGTGGTAGAAGCATCAGCAAAGAGTCACCTGGATAAAAAAGGATTGAGGAGAGTTTAAAAAGTTGCCTACATGGTACCTGATGGAAAAACCCATTCCTGGCTGAGATCCCAGGTGTGACAAAACAGCTTTTTAGAGCTGAGCCCTGCAAACACTCTGGATACATGGAAGGGTGTTGTTGCAGCCCCAAACCAAGACAGATTTGCAGTCACCTGCCCTTGGGTTGTGCGGGAATGTCTTCCTGAACCCAAGGGAAACAGAGAGGTGTTCTGCAGCGAGGCACGTAACTTTGGTTATGGTTTATCCAGGGCAGAAAAGGCAGGATCCCTCTTCTGGGATCCATCTGTCAAGCTGCCCCCCACAGCATGAAGGTGTGGAGGTTACCCTGCCACCCTGGTCTGGTGAGTGAGGAGGAACTACAGGGGTTTGTGCAGAGGCTGGAGAGGGAATGAGCCAGTCTCTTCCAGCTCTGCCCTCTGGGCTCTGGGAGTGGGAGGAGCACTGGGCTGGAGTGAGAGACTCCACCAGTATCATGCTGACTGCACCCCCAAGCGCCATATGTCATGCAGGCACAGAGGACCCACTGCAAGAGGAAGCTGTGCACTCCTGAGGGTCCTTGCTCAGGCCCTGGTGGATTCACAGCCATCTAGGGATGTGCATGGTCCAAGGGTTACATATCAGCAGTACAAAAGTGTAAATCAGACTGTTTATTATGCAGAAGAGGTGGCATGTACGGTGAAGCAGCCTGGCTGTAAAATCCCCTCTGACATGCACAGAATGTCTTCTGCTGGGAGAAGCTGGGATCACAACCACTGGGACCACCACCCAACCCCACAGAGCTCTCTGCGGGGCCAGGCCAGCCGTCTCCCAGGAACTGCCAGGGCTGGCTGTCACCAGTGCTAGCAAGCCACCCACCTACCTTGCAGCTCTGTCCCCATAAGGCTTCCCTGCTGGGCGGTTCCCCTCCGTAGAGGTAGAGGGGGTGGGCTTGCCTTGCCAGCTGACAGCAGGACATCACTCCGTGGCATCAGTCTCACGGTCCCCATAGCAGAGCTGGGGGTCTGCCCCAGTCCCCCAGGGCTCCCCACTGCAGCCCGAACCTCCCCCATGACCATGGGCAGTGGGGACAAGAGAGGGTTAAGCTGTCAGCACGGTAATGTTAAACAGGTGTCAAAGGCACCTCCATATATCTGCAGATTGAAATCAAATTCTTTGCAGTATAAAAAGATAAATTACCCAGGCGATTCCCGCCTCATCCCACTCATCAGGCCAGCGCCAGACGGCAAGCAATTTTTTTTTTTAATGTGCTAACGACCTAATCAAGCAATCAAGTCGGAGAAGATTGCAGAGTGACCCCGAGCATCCATCTGCCAGCGAGACCCCACCATTCATTTCCATTCCACCCTGTACTTTCCGGGAAAGGGAGGGAAAAAAAATAGAAAAGAAAAAAAAAATATCCTAAACAAATTAACACCCAATTTTCTGTGAGTCTAATTAGTTAAATGAGGAGGTGTTTGGGGTGTCCGCGGGGAGGGAGGGGCTGCCTCTCGGAGAGGGGCCTGGTAACTCCGTGGCATTAATTAGCGCAGGTCAATGGCGTGGTTCCCTGGGGACCAGCTGCTTTAATTTCCCGTGATATTTCAGTGCCTGAGGCCCATCGATTCAAACTGAAATTAACTTATTTTTCAATCAGGCCTGGGCTGCCCCTGGGGCTGACTCTTCCTTTGCCTCCTTCTGAATAGACCTCGAGCAATTTTTCATCTAAAGCTGATGCCTCTGCTCGGTGGGAAGGGAGGGGAGCCAGGGAGGGAGGAGGGCGAGGGAGACAAGAGGAATGGAAATCGGAGAGAGAGCGCTAATAGATTTCTGCCANGCCTGCCTCTCTGCTTGCTGCCCCCCAGGTCACAGCTCAGAGATTATTCTGCCAATTTTCCGAGAAGATGAGGGGCTTTTCAAACTGGGAATTCAGGACGAAGCGCACAGATCAGCTTCCCCCTTCTCCCACCTCTGCCGAGCAGCCACCCCCATCCCAGCCCTCCCTGCAGACACCACTACCTACAGCCCCGCACCGCAGCTCAGGCACCCAGTAAATAATGAAAGAAAATCCCAGGCACGAGAGCCAAAAGCCGCTAGGAAAAGATGCTGCGATGGCAAATTAATTACATCCTGCAGAGAGGGATGGGACCTGCTCTCATGCTTGGCCCTCACCTCTCCTGCAGGGGAGGGAGGGAGGAAGGGAGAGATAGCCAGTGGCTGCTGCGTGGGGGAAGAGGTCACTGCTTTCGGGATGAGCATCCACACATCTGCCTTCATCCTGCTGCACAAGCACATGTGGGTTCTCATGCAGGAAGGGGACTGACACACCTTCTCACCCCCCAAAAAAACCCATATTCCTTCTTGTCGCCCCCCTCCCCAGGTTTGGTTTCAGAACCGCCGTGCCAAGTGGCGGAAGAGGGAGAAGTGCTGGGGCAGGAGCAGCGTGATGGCTGAGTACGGGCTCTACGGTGCCATGGTGCGTCACTCCATCCCCCTGCCCGAGTCCATCCTCAAGTCTGCCAAGGATGGCATCATGGAGTCCTGCGCCCCTTGGCTTCTGGGTAAGACAGCAGCCACCTTCATGGGGGATGGCGAGTGGGTCGAGATGAAGTAGGGGGACATGAGAAAAAAACCACAGAGATGTATTGAAGACACGGGTGGAGGGCAGTGGGGTAAGGTCCCCCTACTCTGCTGCCCTCCACCCCACCATCCTCAAGGCCCTCATCAATTAGGGTCTTATCACTTATCCCAAATCCATGTTGATTCTTGGATCCTGACCATCAGGATCTGCCAACAGGGAGGAATTTGCCCCCTATGCTAAGGCTGATGTTAGTCTTTGACTCCCTTGGCATTGAGCATCCCTTGTGTCCAGCCTTGGCACAGGGGCTCCAACCCTTGCCCAAAGCATATCATCCCACTCTGACTCTGCCAGCCCCATGATGCTTTGTGGGGTGCCAAGACCCACAAATGAGCTCTCCTTGCCCCAAGTCCCAGGGGGAACATGCTGCTGCCTCCTTCCGCTCTCGACACTTGGGGGAGGTATATTTCTGCCTGGTTTCGCTTGGTTTTCTGTGCAGACATGGAGGTAGCAGCTACCTTACCACACTCCTGTTCTTTGCTTCCTGCTTTCTGACCTTTCAGGCTGGTTCTGCCCCAAAACTAGTGTCTGGCATCTTGATGATGGGCTGTCCTGTCCTCCTATCTGTGTGAAACTGAGAGAGGCAGAGGGGTGGGTTGTGTGAGAAGTGAGCTGATACATGAATAGGCAATGGGGGATCTCCGTCCCTGGCCCTGGTGAAGCCAAGGCTTCTGTACTGAGACAGTACTGTTGTCTCAGACCCTTGTGCCCATGTGGGGACAAGCTAGCTTTAGGTTCACAGAGAGAAATGAAGGGGAGAGTAACTATAGACCTTTGTGGGCAGCCCTGAGGACATGGAGCTGCCTTGCCTGGGGCTGCCCTCGCGCGGGGGCCAGGGCGAGCGGCTCGCCGTGACTGCTGCGTGGAGTGAGGGTTTCTGCTTTTCCTTAATTCTGGCCTCTCTTTATCTTTGCTGTTTTCAGTTCAAGATGGCTTTCCCATGCCCAGGCGCTTTTCTAAACCCGAATACCAACAATTCTTTTTAGGGATGCACAAAAAGTCTCTGGAGGCAGCGGCTGAGGCGGGGAGGAAGACGGAGGTGGAGCGCCAGGCCCTGCCCAAGCTTGACAAGGCTGACAAGGAAGAGAGGGGCCCGGATCCCAAAACCACCATTTCCCAGGAGGAACTGAGAGAAAACAGCATTGCTGCCCTCAGGGCCAAAGCTCAGGAGCACAGCACCAAAGTCCTGGGGACCATCACAGGGGACGCCCCGACCCCGGGCAGGAAGCCAGAGACAGGGGAGGAGGCAGCAGCAGCAGAGGACGAGAGACAGACGGAGAAGCTGAACTCATCGCAGAAAGAGGAGAAGCTGATCTAGGGGGGAGAAGAGGTGGCAGAAGCCAGCCCCAACAGACACTGTGTCCTTCAGGGGCTGCATTGCCCTTTGGACTGCCAGATCCCCCAGCCACCCCTGTCCAGGGAGCAGGGTCCTGGTCTCCACGTTTGGGGCTGCCTGGCAGGGGTGCCCCCTGTCTGCCCCCCTCGAGCGTACCCCTGTCCCATGCTCCTCCGCCCTGATGGGGCTTCCTCACCCCCCTAACCCCTTCCTTTTGGGAGACCAGGAAGTGTCCCATCATCATCGCCACCCAAAAGGACACCGAGGCTCTGGGACCCTCCAGCCTCGTGACCAGCTCTGGGGCACTCTCCTCCTTCTCCAGCCCCAGACCCCATCTGCCATCTTGGAGTGAGCCTGTCCCCTGTTACCATGCCCCTCACTGGTACAGGTCTCTCCCCAGTGCTGCCCAGGCTACTTCCCATGGCACCCCATCCCGCCATGCCCCAGGCAGACCCGCCACCTCCTCCTGGACATCACATCTGCCCCTGGCCCAGGCTGCAGTGGGTCAAGGCCATGCCAGTGTTTGCATGAAATGGCAACTCTCCGTCCAGGGTGGTTTGCACCTTCCACCCATCTCTCCCTGCCCGGCACTGGGGCTGCCAGGAAGGGGCTGCAGCTTTAGAGCAGTTGAGTTTTGCCTCTGTTTGGCAGGAAGAGGCAGGTCTAGTCCATGGGCATGACACCCTGGTCCCATCTGGCCCCTCAAGGTGGCCACCACAGCCAGGTCTAACTCTGCCCCAAATGCCAAAGCCCTGCACCCCATGGAGGGGCTGAACAGTGAATTTGTTTACTGAATACATTACTCCAGGTGAGACAACATCAGCCCAATGTATTTACTGAATTAAATTTGTCCAGCTTGCCCTCTGAGTGTTAAAGGGAATGACAGCCATGCACATCCACCCTGATGCCTCCCACAATGTGTACATAGGTCTCCCAGCTGCCCCCACATGAGCACACAGAGACTCGCGCAGCCAAACCTGCTCCGTGGTACCATCACCTTCCCATCCCAGTAAGGCACTATTCCCTTCCCCGAAAGCCATAGGACAGTGACTTCCAGGCGACCCTTTCTGTCCTGCTTTCAGCTGTGAGCACCCTTTCCCCAGAGCTACTGTACTTTCTTCCGTCAAAGGCTCAGCCCTTCCATCCAGCCCCTGTTTGTCTTTGTCCCCTGGTCTTTTGACGTGTTAGATGATAGCCCATGGTGTGTAAATAATGTATATACAGTGAGAAAAGAATTCAGTATTGAGGTGTTTGAGATATGGAGCTGTAACAACTTCTAGTCATCCAGCATCTGTGATTTATGTGCCATTTTCTGTAAAGATATGAACAAGAATAAAACTAAACGGGAATACTGTGTATTAATCTGGTCACTGATGTTCAAGGTGAGTGAATTCAGGCACAGCTGAGAGGGGGCTGGACTTCAGGCCATAGCCAGAGAGAGGTGAGAGCTCCAATGCAGCACAGAGAGAGATCTGCACCTTCTTCTCCACCCAGCCACGGAGGAGATGGGGCTTGCATGATGTTCTCCCTTTGCAATGAAAGAAAAGCTGAAAGGGGTGTGCTTGTAACTGGGGCAGAAGTTAGGCATAATGGCATACAACTGATCAGAGAACAAGTCACTTCAGCATCCAGGACAGCCCTGGTGCTTTGGGTCACTCCATAACACAGGAGCCCTGTTGTCAGAGAGCCGGGCAGACCTTTGGGCAGGCTCAGCCTCTGCCAGGAGCAGGTTGCAGGTCTCAGCCAGCCTGAGGAGCGGAGGCAGCAGCCAAGTGCTGCAAGCACAGGGGAACTTGTTGAGAAGAAAGGGCATTGAAAGGGATTTTCAGCAAGGCAAGCTCCAATTTGAGAGCAGCAGGAGCCTATACTGTGTCATCAGAGAAGGAACTGAGATTTGCCTGCCTTGCTAGGGACATCTGGGGATAGTCTGATGGCAGAGCCTGATGACTTACGGGGGAAAAATGCTGAGGCAGAACAGATGTGCATAGGAAATGAGAGATTTTGCTTGTGGAATGATGATGATGCTTGGCCTTGACTCTGTGCAGGGGCCTGTAAGCCCACAGGGCTGCATTTTCCTGAGGGGACAGTGTCCTCGTAGGTCCTCACGTAGCTCTAGGGTCAGCTCTGATACAAACCAGGTGTGTGGTCTGGGATGACTGCACCTGCCGTCAAATAGTGCACGTCTCCTACACTGGTCCATCCTGTTCACCAAACATATCAGACCTGCTGACCATGAGTGGTGTCACACCAAGAAGAGCAAAGAGGAGATCTACCAGTTCTCTCCTGCTGTTGATCCCATAGGTGTGCCTGACTGAGAACAGTCCTGCTTGCATGGGGAGGCTTATTTTGCCCTTCTCTTGTTCCCCATGGGATGGGAAGAGGACCTGGTTTCTGCTTTAGAAACCACTATCTATGTATGGCCTGAGGAAGAGAACGGCAGAAAACACTGTCTGGAGGCAGAGAGACAGCTTAGCTCTGCTACAGTGAGTAGTAGGAGGTCTCAGCATGGGGACATGGGCTGCAGTGTTTCATGGCAAGTCATTACCTTCTGCTCCACCACAGCCTCATTTAGTGCTCCCAGCCCACCCTTGATACAAAGTGGTCTGTAGAACAAAGGCAAGAGGCAGACAGCCTAGTCCAGCTTGCCAGAGGGGACAGTTCTGACAGCTGCCCAGCAGTGAGGTGGCATGGGATAACATATACCACCTGCAGCTGAGAGCTGCAGGGGAAAAATCTTTCTTGGCCCACCAGGGACACCACAGTCAATTGCCTTTCAGGAAACTGGTCTCAATTCTGGGAAAAGGATGGTCCCATCACCCAAGACTGGCATAGGGGAGGACACCCTAATTTTCACAGGTGAGCCACTCCAGGTTGCCCTTGTGGGTGTCGTAAGACTGGGGGTCTGCAGTGGGAGCTGTAGGGAGAGAGGGGATGGAGATGAGTGGAGGGAGGAAAGCAGGGGTGAAGCAGGGGGATCTGGGGACACAGTGCAGCCCTGGGTAAGTGGGAGCAAAAGGAGGCTGGTAGAGCCTGGCTTGGGCACCCTGTCCCTGCAGGGATCCCAGGCACCCGCTGAACCTGGCTCCTGTTCAAGAGCAGCTGTCAGGACCCAGATTAGCATGAAGGTTATTTTCAGTCGAATATTTCTACAGCCCGCCCCTTTCCCCTCCCTTAAAGGGATTGAATTTCTTTTCCCTGGAGTGCTCTGGGAGAGAGCAGGAGAGGAGCAAGGCGGGGGAGAAGGGGTGCCCTGGCTCCCTGTTCAAGGGAGCTTTGTGTCCAGTCTGACCAGGGTGATATAGCCCCAGCTCCCACAGGGAGACATCTTGCCTGGGCTGTGTCCCCCGAGCAGCCACGCCAGCTGCAGGCACCCATCTCCTTGGTGAGAGGCAGGCACCTGGAGATGATGGCTAGGCTGCTGGCCAGGGCTTGCAGCCCTAAAGCTCTTCCTCGGGTTCCCAGATGCTCCCCTAGGTCAGAGGCTGCCCGAGCCTGGAGCCACGGGCCACTCACTGCCTACATGCCTGAAGTCATCGCCTTTCCTGGACCCAAGGACCACCAGGGCTTATACAAGTTGTCGGTGGAGCAGGGAGATGCCTTCTGGGGAGCATTAGGGAGGAGCCGGCTCACCTGGATCACTCCCTTCCACTCTGTCCAGGACTGCAACCTGCGTCAGGGCAAAGTCTCCTGGTTCCTGGGAGGGAAGCTGAATGTGGCAGGTAAGGAAGGGAGAGAATCAGAGGACATGGGAGCCCACTACATACCTGCAAGTGTCTCTTTGTGAAGGGTTTCAGCCCTGGGAGCATATTGGAGGAGCACAGAGTTAAAGGGTTGGAGCGAAGGGGTTCCCCAAAAGTTCTGGGTGGTCCTGCAGCATCTGTAGTGTAAGGATGTGGCTGGTACTAAGGGAGCAACTGGTTTTTGCTGAAGGGGCTGCAGCTGGATTGGGATGTGCTGGGTTCTGGGCTGCTCTGCCTCAGCCTCCATGAATCCCCCAGCAGCGCAGCGTCTCTGTTCTGCAGGACCACTGGCGACAGCGTTGAACCCTGTGTGTTCAGCAGACTGCATTGCACCAAGTCACCCCTGCCCAGCGAAGACAGTCGGTATCTACAGAAAGCAAAATATGGGAGCAGTGAGCAGTACTGGAAGTCCCTACAGCTGTGGGAGGCTCTTCCATAGGCTGGGGTACTGACTTCAGGGAGCTACCAGAGGAAGACATAGGGGCTGGTTACACTGTGTCCTGCTTGCTGCACTGTGTCCTGTGTCCAGCTGTCCAAATTATGAGACAGACCTCTCAGAAATCAGTTTTATGTAGTCCATTCAGGCAGAAGAGCGCGAGCTATTTGCATCTGGGATTTGAGATCTTACTCTTCCCTTTTTCCTGTTTTTTTTTTTCTCCTGGAAAACTCAAAATGGTCAGGAGAAAAAAGCATTTTGGTATGCAAAGTGGGGCTGCTGCCTCATCCCATGACTTCAGAAGTGGGTTTAAGGAAAACACAGAGCAGAACAAGACTTGTGAGGGAACTGCAGCTACCAGCAACATGGAAAACTTTTCTCAGAAGAATTACAGCCAATGCCTCAGCCTACTCATGTCCCTGGAAAGCCTGGGGCTGTTCACTCCTGGACCTGGCTCTCTTCCATCTTGGACAAATGCACCTTGCAGCCTTCCTGCGCAGAGCTTTGCTTTGTCCTACATTTATTTATGACCAGCGCCTCTAAAACACTGCCCTAGTCCACCCCAGAGGCAGCTGCAAGGCAGTGCTGGGTGGAGTGATGGCTGAGTTAATGTTTGCCAGGTCCACAGAGGGCATTGGGGATGTGACCTCCAAAGGGACTTCAGGCAGTTTCTGCTCTGGACTTTGTTAGGTTGCAATTAAGGTGGAAGGTGGTAGTGGGGATTGATAAGTATTGGAGTGGTGAGGAGTGGAACAGGCTTGGGAAGGTGCTTGTGGTCTGCTGGCTGGTATCCACAAAGGTGGTTTCAATGGGTGCACAAGTCTAGTGCTGAGAAGACTCACACACAGCCCTGACTCCAATCTGGAAACGGGACTGCCAGCATTGGTTTTATATGAGACAGGAGGCACTGAGGGTTGCTCTGGCAATGAGACTGGGTCGTTTTTTCCAGTGAACTGTTTGGACCGACATGTCCATGTAGCCCCAGAAAAAGTGGCCTTAATCTGGGAGAAGGATGAACCAGGAGAGGAGGTGCGGGTCACTTACAGGTCAGTACTTACATCTGGGTGTACGAGGGACACATTGCAAGGGTGCAAGAACACTGCACAGGGCCGATATGCTGACATGCATCATCCATTCATATGGATAGATCAATAGTATGGCAAGATGTTGGCATGCCTGTGCTGATCTGAGACTTCAGCTTGACTCCTGATTAACCCTCTGGGCCCTGAGGGGTCCCTACCCAGCTGGGGTGGCAGATGTAAGCCCCTCATGGCAGCCCTGCAATGATTGTAGGTAAGACCACATGGGAGAGTCACACGTATGCCTTCACAGCAAGGTTCCTGGCATCTGAACTTGTGGGTAAATGGTCTGCAAGAGAGGCCATATTCACAGCTACATGGGTGTTGTGAAGTCCCATGCTCATCCATACATCAGCAACGCTGCTGGGTTTGACTCTCTGGGGGGACCATCTGTCCAGCCCTGCTAGGCTGGTCTGGGGCCCCCCACTTTCTACCTCATTTTGTCTGATCTTCAAGTCTCTGCTGCAGAATTAAATCCCTCTGCACACGGAACGAGTCCCTCAGTCCTCTCCAGCTCCAGACCTCACACGACAAACATGACCATTCACCCCTGCCAATCTCCCTGCATGGAGAGCCCTTCCATGAAATGAGTCACTGATAGCCAAGCCACGGTTTCTGGGAGGGACAGTTCTCAGGAGAGGCATTGTTTTGTTCACCACTTTCCTACAGCTGTTGTTCTTGCTGGTGGGCATAAGCTCTGGAGGACTTGACCTTCCCAGCTTTAGCTGAAGCTCTGTTTTCATGGGAGAAGATACCTAATCTCGTGCACAGCCTGGAGCATTGCAGGGTACACTGTGCTGCTCATGAGAAATGTGCATGATGTCTTTGGAAAGTCAGCTGAGGTGATGTGTGCTTGCTGAGCCACGGGAATTGCCAGTGGCCACTGCTGGCCCTATGGCTTGCTCCTCATACTGGCCAGTGATGTTTATTGCCAGGCTCTATACAGAGGCCATTCTGATTTATTTCTTTTCCATAAAAAACCCAGCCATGTTAGTGACTGTCGTCTCCTTTCCTTCCCACAGACATTTTACAGCTCTCCCATGGACTTCCAGCGTGGGTGCTTAGGGTGCGTAGGGGTGTAAGCTGCACCCCTGTGACTCTGAGCTCCCCCATCTCCATGCACGTGGGTAGCAAGAAAGTCTCTGACTGTGCCATTGCTTCTTTGGGCAGGGAACTGCTGGAGCTGACGTGCCGCCTGGGAAACACCTTGAAACGGCAAGGGGTGAAACAGGGCGACAGGGTGACCATCTACATGCCCCCGTGCCCACTGGCAGTGGCTAGCATGCTGGCCTGTGCCCGCATCGGGGCTGTACATGCTGTGGTGTTCGCTGGGTTCAGTGCAGAGTCCTTGGCAGATAGGATCCGAGATGGTAAGAGTCAGTGGGTGACAGGGACATGCCCATTGTTTGCCTTTGGGGACAGTGTTGAGTTTGTTGGTTTGGCAGCTGGGGGGCTCAGGATGGTGCTGATGGCAAAGCTTTTCTGAGTCAGGCTCCCTGGGCTACTGGAGGGTGTCATGCCATGATATACAGCCATGGGGCAGAGATCAGTAGCCCAGGAAATGGCATGGGCTCACTAAGTGTCTTTCAGCCCATGGAACGGACTAGTTCTCTCCTTCACCCTGAAGAGCTGGGGTACAGCGTCTCCTCTGAAGGCACGTAAGGCAGGCAGGAATGAAACAAAGATGTGAAACTGCTGGTTTTGTTAAATGGTAGACTCAATAGGAGACAGAGGGAGAGTCAGACTGAGGGAAAGGGACAGAGTTGCTAATGCAGATCTTCTGCCTTCTGCAGCCCAGTCGGAAACAGTGATCACAGTAAACCAGGGCCTGAGAGGTGGCAAGGTTATTGAGCTAAAGAAGACAGTGGACCAGGCTGTGAAGCAGTGTCCAGGAGTGAAACGGGTTCTGGTTTCCATGAGGACTGACAGCAAGGTTCCCATGACAGACCTGGATGTGCCGCTGGAGGAGGTGAGAGGCCACCTGGCACTACTGCCACTTCCCCTGGGCAATGTGTCCACTCTGGGAGCAGGGATGGAGGGTGAAGAGAAGGTCTTGGTTGGCCAGGACAGCTTTGCTGGCATTGACAAGATGTAGGGACATCGTCCCGCAGCAGCAGTAGCAGCTGGAGCTGTACACAAGTTTAGGAGACTCCTAGGAGCCATCAGAAAGGGTAAGTGGTGGCTCTTCCCACAGCACCAGCCCTGTACTGTCAGGGGCTGGCAGTGCAAACCAGGGCTCATAACAGCGTGGAACAGGGGCCAGAAACACCCCAGACACAGGCTGACACGCTGTGAGTGCAGGCTGGGGCTGCCACTGCCCTGTCACACACCGCTCTGCTGGCAGGCCTGGCATCCTCTGTGAGCGCTGCTGGCAGCTCTGCATCCAAGGAAGCAGGCAGCGAGGTTGCTTGTGTGCCCATTATTCATGGCACGCAGGATGGCCAGGCTGCCAGCATGGAGCACTGTTTCTGAAGAGGTGAGTGCCTGCTGTGCATTTCTGTGAGCTCCCTGGAGCTGCACAGAGGTCTCCTCTCCTCTGCCCACCCCATCTGCAAGCAATTAGTGCTAGAAAAGCTTCCTGGAAGACTTCTAAGTGAGTCAGAGCAGCAGAAGGTAAAAATAGCTGCCTCTTACTCAGCAGGTCTGCTCCAGCTGACGAGAAGGTTTGGCAGCTCAGCAAGGTGTGAGGGAGTCCAGGCTGGTGAGCAAGGGGAGTAGAGGTTCACAGGTGGACTGGGGGACACAGGGTGGCACAGGTGCTTGGAGGGAAGCTCGGGGGAGAAGTGTGCAAGTGGGTGTCAGGACAGCACAGGGAAGCTTGTGAGACCCTGAGACAACTGCCATGCTCTCTCCTGCAGGAGATGATGAAGGAGGATGTGTGCTGTGAGCCTGCTGCCATAGACAGTGAAGACATGTTGTTCCTTCTCTACACGTCAGGCAGTACCGGCAAACCCAAGGGTCTGGTTCACTCCCAAGCTGGTTACTTGCTGTTTGCTGCTCTCACACACAAGGTAATAGATCCCATCCACAGAGTGCTCACAAGCAAATAGTTCGTAGGCAGCACAGGGAATAGATGTGCTGCCTTGTTGCGCTGTGAGCTGATTTTTATCCAGACTAAGGTCCATGGAAAGCCCTCCCTGGGCATCAGCCCAGTAGAGCACACCTGCAAACAGGTAGCGGAGAAGAGCAGCTCCAGAGCATGACCTCCCAAACACATACTCCACTGAGCTACCCTCTCATCTTCTTCAGCCTTGCAAGGGTAATTTTATATTCCTGGGTGAGGAGGAAAAAGCCAATTTGTTCCTAAAACCTCTGGCTTGCCTTCCCTTAAGTGTAACTACCCCAACTCAGGTGGGAGATGGAAGGCAGTACTTCTAGGATGGCCACATTTGAGGATGTGAAAGCTGATGAGTGTCTTCAAGACAAAGGGTCTACACCTGAAGAGTGTAGGTTATCTTTAGGAAGAGGAAAGCCTTTAACCCCTAGCATATCCAAAGCAAACGCTAACAGAGCTGGACGAAAGAGCACTGAGCATACACAGCATGGAGCTGCATGTGGCTGCAGGAATTTTTTGGCAAGGGACATTTCCTAAGGCATTATATGGAGTCTTCTGGAAGGGGGATTTCCTCTCTGAACAGTTCCTTGTCTTTGAGTCTGTTTTTCCCTGTGTGTGACTGAAGTTCCAGCAGTGTCTCAGACCATGAGGATTGCTACAAGACAGCAGTCCCAGGGCTAGCTGCATCCTCTCTCTCAGCTGTGAGTACTGGAGGCCAGTTTTCCTGGGGTGTGTGGGGGTGTGTGTGGAAGCCCTTGGTTTTCCTGTGATTGAAGCTGTCTGTAAAGCTGTGCCCAGCTTGATACATGACCCTCTTGAGATCATCAGATATGGTTTGTGAGCCAGGGCTGCTATCCCAGAATGGCAATGCAGGGACCTACCAGCATGTGGCCAAGTTAGCACCCAGGAGCGCTGGAAACCATGATACAGGGCTGGCACACTTGGGTCGCTCAGTTGGATGGGGCAGACCGCTGTTACATAGTTCACTGCTCGGTTAAAAAGAGACAGAGCAAGCAGGGGAAGCTTCCACTACAAGTGCCTGAGGTCCCCGAGTCCCCAGCTGGCAGCCTGCAAGTAGGGAACTGCAGGAAGAGATGGGGGAAGGTCTGAAACTGACCTTGTTGTTCAGCCTGGAGAACAGAAGGCTCTGGAGACACCTTGGAGCAACCTTCCAGTATCTGAAGGGAGCCTACAGGAGAGCTGGAGGGGGGCTCTTTGTCAGGAACTGTAGTGTTATGATGAAGGGTAATGGTTTTAAATTGAAAGAGGGGAGATTTAGATTAGATACTAGAAATAAATTCTTTACTGTGAAGGTGGCGAGACACTGGAACAGGTTTCTCAAAGAAACTATGTATGCCCTATCCCTGGAAGTGTTCAAGGCCAGGCTGGATGGGTCTCTGAGCAACCTGGTCGAGTGGGAGGTGTCCCTGCCCATGGCAGGGGGGTTGGAACTTGATGATCTTTAAGGTCCCTTCCAACTCAAACCATTCTATGATTCTATGAAACAGCAGAAGCCAGAGCAGAAGGCAAAAATGATGGGCTAGTGGGAGATCAGCCCATCCTGGTGCTAGTGGGAGATCAGCTTTCCTGGTGCCAAGTAAAGGAAACGAAGGAGAGTGCTTGAGGAAGCTGGACATGTTGCTGCCAGTCTGATGGTGCCCAGTTCTGCTCTGCACAGGGCATTCCCTCATCCTTCAGCCTTACAACCTCCTGAGGAAGACATGGGGCAGTGGGAAGAAGGGCTTGTTCTGCTTGTTGCCTGCCTGCACAGAGTTGCATTTGCCCAGCTGAGGTGAAGTGCCAACTCCTGTGGCTCTGGGTGATGGCATCTCATAGTCCCTCTGCTTACAGCCTCAGTGCTCATAAACTGGGCTTCCTCTTGAGCTCAGGGTTTTCTCAAGTGTTAACTGTGTGTTTGGAGCCCAACACTGCCTTGGGGTGGCTCATGGAGTCCTCTGCCACAATGCCCTTGCCTACAATGCCTCTCCTTCCATGTCCTCATGTAGGTGTGGAAGGACTATCCTCACTCTGAAAGTTCTCCCATTTTGATGCTACAGGACACTTGAATCAGCCTTGTCTGAACAGCAACAGAAAGAAGGAAAGGCTGTAACTCTCTCCTTTGGAAAAAAGCAAATTTGGCTGTGGCTTTATTTGGGTTGGGGTTTTTTTTGTTTGTTTTTTATTAAAGTGTCTCTCTCTTCCTGCACCTTCATAAAGCACCCAACATTTTATTTTTTTCTGTTAATGTTTTAAAAAAACCCTCTGCTGGGAGAAGATGTCCCTGCAGAGGTAGTGGGAAGAGAGACGGATGCAATAACCTTGGGGCTGAGAGAGGGTACACTGCTCCTGGTTGCTCCCCTGCCAGGAGGGCAGGCACAGGCTGTTCCCCTCCCTGCCTCTCCTCTCTTGCACAGTACGTGTTCGACTACCAAGACAGGGACATCTTCGGCTGCGTGGCTGACATCGGCTGGATCACGGGGCACACCTATGTGGTCTACGGTCCCCTCTGCAATGGCGGCACCACAGTCCTTTTTGAGAGCACTCCCGTCCATCCTAACCCTGGTGAGTGAGAAGGTCTCTAAGGGGAGCAGGGACACGCCACAGCCACCCTGTGAGGCCCACAGCAGGCAGGGAGCTGGTGGCCTGATGCCAGAACACAGGCAGCAATGGTTCCGCTGCTGCAGGAGCAGACTGCAGGCTGTGCCCAGCAGAGAGCAGCAAGGGGAAGTCTTCCCTGCTGGTTCGGAGGCCACTGCTGCTTCTCCAGGGGTAATCTCCCTGTCCCTTCCTGCAGCAGAGTGAGGTAGGTGATGTGGAAGGTTGGGGGCCACTGCTGCTCCTGGACTGCTTCAGTGCTTCTCAGAGTGGGGTTAGCTTGGTTAAGGGTCCAGACACTGCTAGAGAGCTCTTGCTCTCACCTCCTCTCCCTCTAGATCCTGGGCTGGGAGGACCTGTGTGTATTGTTACTGGCCCTGTTTCCATTCCAGGCCGCTACTGGGAAACAGTGGAGAGGTTAAAAATTAATCAGTTCTATGGAGCACCCACTGCCATCCGCCTGCTCCTGAGATATGGTGATGAATGGGTGAAGAAGTATGACCGCTCTTCTCTCAAAGTGCTCGGCTCAGGTAACTGCTGGTGGTGTGAGCTGGCTGCAACAGCAAATCCTTGGCCATCCGGTTTTCCCTTTTCTGTTTGGGGGTAGCTTGCAAGCAGACCCTGGGAAACTGTCTCTTTGACCTCATCTTTCTGCTTGCAGTGGGGGAACCCATCAACAAGGAGGCATGGGAGTGGTACTTCCGTGTGGTTGGTGAGACACGGTGCCCAATAGTGGACACGTGGTGGCAAACTGGTGAGATGTGTACAAACCCTTGTTCAAGCTTCTGCTCTCTCAGGCTTTAGGAGTGACCTGCTGCTTTGTTGGCCAAGGTGGGACAGTTGTTAGTGGCACTCTGAGTAATGCTGTAAGGGGCAATGGGCACCAAAACAGAGAAATGGCTTTAAAGCAAACCCAGGGGAACACAGAGGAGTTGACAGCAAGGAGCAGATCTCTGCTGAACTAAATGAGCAGGACCATCCCTCTGCAAAGAACCTTCCCCAGCTCTGGCAAATCCAGCTCCAGCCTGTGGTTCAGCGGGGCACAGTGAAGGCCAGGACAAAGGCTACTGGCCAAGCAGTGCTACCTAGCTTTCTTCTTTCCCCTGACTTTGATGAGCACTGCAGTCTCTTTTGCTTCAGAAACAGGAGGCATCTGTATCTCACCCCGTCCTTCTAATCCTGGAGCTGAAATCCTCCCGGGCATGGCCATGAGACCCTTTTTTGGGATCAGCCCCTCTCTCATGGATGACAAGGTACGTTTATAACCCGCAGCCCAGGCACTGGCTCAGCCTACTTTTCCCCAGTTGCTTGCAGTGTGTACCTGCTGACAGAAGTGGAGACGTTTAAGTGCATCTTTCCTGGTCATCTCTGCTAGGTGGCAACCTTCTTTACTAGAAAGGGACTAACAGCAAAGCTGTTCTTCCAGCTAGTGCAGGAGCCGAGTGGTTTTCTAGCTTGGTCTGTCCTGACAAGACAAGCTGTGCTCGGGCTCCCCAGCACATGTATTTCCAAGTTGAGGTAGCAGGGCAGGGACAGCCAGCCTCACTGGAGGGACCCTGCGTCTCATCCTGGTAGACATCTGCTGAGAGAGACTATGCTTGCCCCATTAGAGTTGAGGGCGCAGGATTCTCCTCACTGCCTTCTCTGACATCACACAGCTGTCAAATACACAATGACTAAACATCCCAGGCACTGTCAGCTGTTGTTACTTAAATGTAGCTATTTTACAGGGAAATGTCCTTCTGGAAAACAACATTTCTGGAGCCCTTTGCATCTCACAAGCCTGGCCAGGTATGGCACGAACCATTTACAATGACCACAAGAGATTCCTGGAAACCTATCTGACTCCTTATCCAGGTAAGGAAAACACATGGCAGGTCACTGCAGAGGTGTTTGCTTGGATTTGTCTGCTGTTTTTCTGCATGGGGACAGGACTCAGGAGAGCTGATACTACTGCTTCATTTTTCCACAGACTCTCTGCAGTGTTGAGGCCCTTCATCCCCCCATGCCCAATACCTCAGCACTGCCCTGGGAATGTGTCCCCCTCGCCCACCTTTCCCATCGGATCACAAGTGGGTTCAGGGTAGTGGATTTGTCCTTCTGTCCCCAGTCCCCTTAAGCACAGACAAGCCTCTTGGTGCATCTCTTGCAAACCCTGTCAGTTTCTGTCACTCATAGAGAAGCAATAAGCAAGCCCAAGAGTGTATGTCTCTTGACATGAAACAAAGGGGAGAAGTAGCAGGACCACAGGCACCCAGCACTGGAGCAAAGTGCTCCTGGCTTGTGGCAGTGAGGCAGGCTGGCCATTAGCCAGCACACTTCAGAATGAAGGAAGGAGCTTGATGATGGAGCATGCAGCAGCAGAAGACTAACAAGGAAGGAAGGAACCTTCACCCTGAGCAGTTGAGAAAGGAGCAGAGTACACAAGCCCTGGTGACACAGAGAAAAGAAGGGGGCAAGAGGACAGCTGGTGAGCAGCTCACATGCTTACTGCAACAAATGACCTTGGCATGGTTCTGGCCACTGCAGGGTTTTTCTTCACCGGGGATGGTGTGTATCGCACCAGTGAGGGCTACTACCAGCTGACAGGACGGCTGGATGACATCATTAACATCAGTGGGCACCGGCTGGGCACTGCAGAAGTAGAAGATGTTGTGGTAAGAGGTGGAAGTGAAAAGCTGAGGTGCTCAGGGAAGCCTCTTTGAAACACCCAGAAACACTTTGCTGCTGTAGCAGCAGGGAACAGTGTTGGACCCATGGCCTGCCTGTGGGAACAGCTTCCCACCCTCTCCTCTCCCTTCTCACTCTCTGCAGCGAAGCCTGATAAGGGTCATGCTCTAGTGAGTGAATCCCAAAACAGCTGCTGGGCACATTTAAGAGGAGTATCCATGGGCCAGTAAAGACTGTGGGACCTAGTGGAGCAACCTGGAGACACACAACAGGGTCTAAAAGGTGCAAACCTAAAGCAGTCTGGGGAAAGAGCTGGGTTTGCAGACAGACCTGCTGAGGCAAGAAGGAAAAAGGTCAGATACTGTGTGAGGCCCTTCCTAATGCCTCCATATTACCATGGACTGCAGCAGCCAGGCCAGGGCAGGGCAGCTCCCAGGTGGCAGCCAGCCTGCCAAAAGCACTGAACCAACCCCCACCCTGTTCTCTTCCAGAATCATCACGTAGCAGTGGCAGAGTCTGCTGTCATCGGCTACCCACATGAGATCAAGGGAGAAGGTAAGATGCCTGCTTTTCTGTCCCTGAAACACCTCTTATGGGGCTATTGCACTGCAGTGGGATGTGGCACTGTCACACCAACCCCTGGTAGCAACACCCTGCCAACACTGCAGCGTGTTAGTGGGTATCTCGGCACAACCATCACAACCTACACATGAGACCAGCTGGACTTTGCATAAGGCAGCAGTAGCACCATGGCCAAAAGCCCTTACAGCTCAGGCTACAGAGCATCCCTTGATGCTACCAGCAGAGAGGGACCTCTCCCAGGGCTAGGTCCGGGCAGGCTCTCAGGAGCACACTACGCATGGTGCTCAGTAACCCACTGGACCTTCTGCCAGGAGCCTACGCGTTTGTTGTGCTGAAGAAGGACAGTGGCTACACCCAGGAGACTCTCACTGCTGAGCTACAGGAACTGCTCTCAAAGAAGATTGCTAAGTATGCAGCTCCAGAGTATGTTCAGGTAACACATGCAGGCTGGTCTGACACCCACTGCAGCTTGGATAACCCCTTCCCTTCAGCCTTAGCTCCGCTCCTCCCTGTCACAGGTCACACACCGGCTGCCAAAGACACGCTCAGGGAAGATTATGCGTCGGGTGCTAAGGAAAATTGTGGAAGATAAGGCTAGTGAGCTTGGGGATCTAACCACCCTGGACGACCATGAAGCTGTGCAGCAGATCATAGAGGGACGCAAGCGCCTGATGGAAGGGCAAAAGAGCTTCTAGCTTGGATCCAGCAGCAGCCACCTCTTGCTCCTTCACTGCACAATTGGGGCCATGTCCAGAAATGTCACTAAGCAACTGGTAGCCAGTAAGTGCTTAGAGACTATACCTCCACTACAGTCTCAGAGCAACTTCTCTGCAACACAGACCCTCAAATTCTGCCTCCACACACCTATGTGAAGCAGGGGAGAGAATATGACTCACCATAGGTAGAAGAGGAAGGGGAGACAAGCTCCATTTCCTACCCTGAAAACGGAGGGCCATAAGCCCTCTCTGCAGTTCCTTGTTCCTCGCAGTAGCTGTGGAGGTAGCAGCAGGGCAGGATGCCCAGCCCTGGGTAGGTATATTACTCCTGCCCCTGCTCTGCTCTTCAGCAATAGTCCAGTCCAGGACCACTGCCACCATACCACCATACTGCCAAAGCAAACCCCAGAAGCAAACCCCAGAAGGACAGATGCAGAAGTCCANAAGCAGGGGAGAGAATATGACTCACCATAGGTAGAAGAGGAAGGGGAGACAAGCTCCATTTCCTACCCTGAAAACGGAGGGCCATAAGCCCTCTCTGCAGTTCCTTGTTCCTCGCAGTAGCTGTGGAGGTAGCAGCAGGGCAGGATGCCCAGCCCTGGGTAGGTATATTACTCCTGCCCCTGCTCTGCTCTTCAGCAATAGTCCAGTCCAGGACCACTGCCACCATACCGCCATCTCCTCCAAAGCAAACCCCAGAAGGAACAGATGCAGAAGTCCGGTTAATAAATACTGACTCTTCTCCATAAACACCATTGGAAAACAGGCCCCAGATTTTAATACAAAAAAAATGAGAAAAATACAAAAAATGGGGAAAACAATGAAGCTGATGAAGGGCCTGGAGCATAAATCTTACGAGGAGCGATTGAGGGAGTTGGGATTGTTTAGTTTGAGGAAGAGGAGGCTGAGGGGAGACCTCATCACTCTCTACAACTGCTTGAAAGGACATTGTTGAGAGGTTGGTGCTGGTCTCTTCTCACAGGTAATTAGTGATAGAACGAGAGGAAAATGGCTGCAAACTCCAACAGGGTAAGTTGAGACCGAACATTAGGAAAGAATTCTTCCCAGAAAGAGTGGTCAGGCACTAGAATTGGCTGCCAAGGAGGTGGTGGAGTCGCCATCCCTGAACATGTTTTAGAGTCAATTAGATGTGGTGTTGAGGGATATGGTGTAGGGGAGAACTTTGTGGAGTAGGGCTGATGGTTGGACTTGATGATCCCAAGGGTCTCCCAACCTAAATGATTCTATGATTCTATTCCTTTGACCTGTAACCCTCTGTCATAAGGAGAGCAGACACATGCACATGTCAGCGTTTTCCTTGCCTTAGAGTTCATCCTTTGGCTTCTGCTGGGGAGCACAACTCTCAACAGAGTCACAGGTACAGAAGACTGTTCTGCAGAGCTGGGTATCAAAGAAACAGAGCAAGGCACAGAGGGCTGTATCCTAGCCTCACACCACTGCATCCTGGACAAGTAGGGGTTCCTCTGGCCATTGCTTCTACAAGCCCCATGAGGCAGCATCTTCTCTTCAGGCATTCTGGCAGCTCAGCCCTTTTCCCTCATGAGAGGCAGGGAACCAGGAGAATGGGGCTGGGAGAAGGATGGCCTAGATGTGTCTGCTCCTGGCAGAACCCCACAGACTTGGCTCTGTCTCCATCAGCAAAATCCAGAACTGGTCTTGCATTGGATGAATCCCGTGTTGACAGCTGCTGGCTTGGCAGCTCCATGTTTGCTATTCAGAGCTCTCCCATGAGCATGCATGTTCTGTGGCTGGCCAGACAAGGGCATGTTTCTCAGCATCCTTCCACAGCTTCATCTTGTCACATCGAGTGAGTTCCCATCTTCCCTCCCCATGAAGTTTCAAAATCCAGCTGTGGAACTGCAATTTAATAACACAACGACTGAAGGATATCTCTACGAGGGCATGTCCTCCCACAGTGAGGCTAGGCTCTCCAGCTCAGTCACTTCCTTCAGTTCACCCAGGACCCTCTCTAGCTCCCATCCTGCCACCACCAGAAAGGTGTGGAGCACTGTCTCCCCATCTCACCTTTTCCAGGCTGGCCCTGTGTCCCACGCTGACAAGTGTCATGCCCAGCTGAAGGCACACACGGTACAGTTCATACTCCACCTCTTCTGTCAAGGCACTTGTGGCTTCATCTAGCACTGAGAGAAAAGCTCTAAGTCACACAGATCCTCTCCCAACTAGTCATATCCCCCCAGGCAAAAAGAGCAGCAACTGCTGAGAACATTTCACATATTAACCAGAGTTCATCAGGAGTATCTACAGAAGGCAAGTGAGGAGAAGCCTAAGGACTCCAATTTTCCTCTGGCACAGCTGGTGTCAGTCAACTGGGAAAGCTGCCCTTTCCCACAAGCCCTTGAATCCACCCAAACAGCAGCATTCACCTCATTCTTCTCCCTCACCAGCTGCTGGGCACTGCCTCATCCCCTCTGTTGTGAACACCAAGACATGACCTTCTCAAGGCAGGCTGTGTGCCAGAGTGCCAGGCTGCACAGATGCCTGTGCACCCCTCTGGCCCAGACCCCACTTGGGGCATCCAGAAGAGCCTGAGGCACCTTCCCATCAGCTAAGGGTAAATACTACAGATCTAGAGCAAATAAATTCAATTTAATTTATATCCTTCTCTACAGCTTTTAGCTTGCAGTCCACAGGTTCCTTCTGCCCAGACAGCATTGAGCTGTGCCACAAGCTTCAGGGGAACAGAAATGCTCACCCATGGCTACATGCTACTGACACTGGCTCTGTTCAGGGGCACCCATCCTGGTCTTCATGACAAGCCTTCCAAGAGCTCCTCCAGCAGTAACTAGCAGTCTATGCATGCAAAGGAATTAGTCCCATCTGCTAATGGGAGCTGCTTCTGTGACCTTTCAGGAAGGTTTCTTCTTGTTTTCCTTTGCTGCATTACAGTTGCATTTCTCATGTTGCTTCCACAACCCTACAGAGGTTCCTGAGTTTCAGATATGGCAGCTGACACTATGCTCCCTAGCATGCACGCTTCTTTGTGGCAACTGGTGAGCATGCTGGGAGGGGGCTTCTTCAAATGCCATCGGACATGGACCAAGACCATTAATCACTAGTTCCCTAAGAAAAGAATGCCTTTTGTACTGCCTCTTGATTTACCACCCTCCACACAGATAATGAAATATTTTCACCACTGAACCCTCTGCATGTTACACTGCTAAAATAACAGCTTCTCTTTATACCAAAGGCTCTGCCTTTTCTTTCTTGTTTTCCTCCCCTTTTTTCTTTCACAGTCACTCGCTTACCTGCATATTTTGGCTGGAGGTAGAAGAGCCGTGCAAATGACAGCCTCTGCATCTCCCCTGGGGACAGGATGTCATACCTGCAGCAGGGTCGAGATTCAAAATCTCCCTCAACAAAAAGAGCTCATTTACTGATGAGCTTACAGTTGCTGATATGTGAGACCCTAGCAACTGTCCCTGTGTCCCACCCTGTGCTGGAATTGCACCCCTGTGCACAAACAGCTGCCTGCAGAGCCACATGGCTGGTGCTTGCAGGCATTGATGCTTGGGGCATGAAGACTGTGCCCCTGTATGCTGCCCACCTCCCACAGAACACAGCTGGTCACAAATGTTCATCAGTCCAGTGCCAACCTGCATCTGCTTAGAAGCATTCCCCACCCAGAGGGATCACCCTTACCAGTTCCAGTCCACCTGCTCGTCCAGTCCTCCAGCCCTTGCCAGCAGATCGGTCTGCAGAGAGCACAGCAGACTTGTGAACTCAGCCCCCAGCCCTGAGCAGAACCACGTGCTCCCTGCTACTTTCAATACTCCCAATTGAGCTGCAGCAGCTCTGTATCCCTCCTCCTCTACCTGTCCCATGGACAGTCCCATCCCAGCTGCAGACAATGTCCCTGCATGTGCCCAGCACACAGTCAGGCCGTGCTGCCTCAAAAGCTCATCCCTTCTTCCCTTACTAGCAGCACCAGGAAAGAAGGCAGCAGTTTCATGGGGACTCACCAGCCCAGCCAGCTCCAGGAATCGCACAATTCTCTCGTCATCTGCAGACCCTAGGAGAGAAAGTGTAAACATAAGCAGAGGCAATGTGTGCTGAGGTCACAGCTGCAAGGAGGAGTCGGTGGGGCAGGAAGGAAAGTTTGGAGGATCTCCTGAGGTTCAGTGTAGATGACTTGACCACTTAACTATATCAAACCCTGACCTTTGGCACAGAGAGCTCCCAAAGACTGACTTTCCTTAGAAATGTTAACCATACCCGTGAGCAACATGCCAGCAGGTAGCTGGGCTCCAGAGATACACCTGAGACTTAGCTCAGTTCACAGTCGCAGCCAGACACAGCCTGAACACAAGGATCCAGGTTTAGTTGCCAAGTCCCTGCCCGCTGGCTCTTCTCTCGTGGCTGACTGTCCACTGCAGGTGGTGGAGTCATGGGAGCAAGACTCAGGTAACAGGCAGCAGAAGGATCTTATGTGGGATGGGAAAAACTTCAGGGTGAACCAGCTGTGGAGCAGAGGATACACTTGAGCTGGTACAGTCTGCAGCTATGGAAGCTGGACAGAAGGGCCATGCATCTGCCATGGACCTCTCTGAAGCTGCTGAAGTGCCACAACAGTAGTTGATGGCTGCAGTTACTCTCTGCAAGGCTGCGACTCCCAGGTGTTTGAAACCAGCATATAATACTGCTTCACTCAGAAACTTGAACCTGGACATTTACAAGCTGCAGTGGAAAGAAAGGATCCATGTAGTCTGACCTCCACAGCATGCAAGACCCTGGGACACAGAGCTGACCTCAACTCACACTAAGGTAAATCTTCCAGGGAAAAGCAGAGAGCAACAGAAGCAAAACAGATGAGCTTTCCCGACGGGAGTGTGGTAGGGGAGAAGCAGCACTGGGTACAGGTCAGGGAGCTGACACCCCAGGGTTGGTTAATTGCTCTAATGAATTTCTACATACCTGAAACTGGATAGATCTCCTTCAGGGGATAGATCACCTGTTTAACAGAGTAAAAGAAGCCATGTCAGATGGAGCTGGACACAGCCTGCCAGAGATGCAAACAGTGGTGGCATGAACCCAGGGATGAGGGAAGGAGCAGCCACAGACATCCTCCCTCTTGCAAGCCTCTCTGCAGCACACAGATTTGCAGGGCACAACCACAGCTGGGAGCAGGCCTAGGGCCAGAGCAGAGGCAGTCCCTGGGCTCACCTGCTCACGCAGGGTTCCATCGGTGAAGAAGGGCCTCTGCGGCAGGAACACCACTCCCCGGGGGCCAAAGCAGGTCAGCATCTTGATGCTCCCTGCACAGAGACACGCTCATGCCAAGCCTGTGGCGCTAGACAGCAACTCCCCACCTTCCCCCTGGGCAGTCCTGTCCCATGAAGTAGCCAACAAATCCCAGAAAAGGTGTACTTGCTACACAGAGCAAAGCAACAAGAGCCAGAGCAGAGTATGTGGCAGAGACGGGTGGCTCCAATGCATCAGTGACACGTTCACCATCACAAGGTGGCACTGGCCTCACAACTCCACACTGCCCCCCCCTGCTTCCAAACTCAGGGTAGCCATGGTTGAGAAAGAGAAGGCAGCAGCCCTTACTTACCCTGTGTGCTCTCCCAGAGCCCCCCAAGGGCCCTCAGGAGAGATGTCTTCCCTGTGCCAGTGTTCCCCACAATCATCACACTGTTTCCTTGTGAGATCTTGAGGGTCAAGTCCTTGATGAGTAGTTTGCCAGAGGATGGCACCGACAGTGTCACTCGCTCCAGAAGGAACGCTGTGTCCTTTGGCATTGGGTCCTCTCCAGAACGGTTGCTGGGCCACCACCAAGACAAAGGAGGAGAGATCTAGGGTAAGTGGTTCACACTGAAACTGGCAAAGATTAGGCACCTTAGGCCTCCTGCGCCACTGTGACAGCAGCCCTGCCCCATGAGCCCCGGGAATGACAAATCACTGTGAGCACTGCCTGCTCCAGTCAACTGCCTGCAACAGGCTGTGACACCAAGGGCCACCTCCATCCCATAACAGCCCCACGCTCTGGTAGATAAGCTGCAAGCCAACCAGTTGCTGAGGGGAAACTCACCCATCCAAATCCCAACTGGCTTTGGCTTCTGAGTAGTTACCATTTTTTTTCCTGCCAAGGCTCAGCAAGGTCTCCTGCAGTTCACCAATCCTAGATGAACAAGAGACTGCATGAATGCCAGGGACAACACCAGCAGCCCCCTCACAATATCCAAACTTATCTGTGCTCGTCTACCTTGTTCCCAAGCAACTGTTTCTTTATTTACCACACACCTGGGCAGAGTCTTGTCCTGCACTTCCCTTTCCTGTGGAGCAGCTCACCTGTGCGTGTAGCCAGCTACATCAGTCACAGTGCTGGAGAGATCTATGAGCTGGCTGAAGCAGCCGATGAGGTAGATGGAAACAAAGGCATTCTGGGGAGAAACCACATCAGAGCAAGGATCAGCGCTGAGCTGGGGCACTGTCCCTTCCTTGTGGCTGCAAGTAGGCAGCCAAGGAAGCCAGACATTTGGCCATGTCAGTAGACCCAGCAAGGCAAAGGAGAGGTGGAGAAGCCACCCAGGGCAGTAGGCGTGAAGATGACGACCATAATTGGATGGACTTTCCTGCTCCATCCCACATTTTTTGCCAGGACATATCTCCTGCTACCTAAGGATGGTGTTTGCAGAGTGCCAGCTGGCCAGCCCAGTGCCCAGCACACCCACTCTGTCTAAGTTGTGGAGATCCACGCCACCAGCCCTGCCCCAGCACCATGCATGGCTCAAATCAGGGTGTCTCAGCCTGACGTGCACATTTAGTTATTTTTAGCTCTGCACTCTCTATCACAAGCCAGTTTTGAGTATTTGTGAAGAAGTCAAGCGAGGAAGGTGAAAGCAAGCCAGCTCAGCCTCACAGGTGGCCAGGGTCACCACAGGCAGCAGTCCAGGGTCACCACAGGCAGCAGTCCAGGGCATAACCTGGACTTGCAGCACTGCGTGGACCCAATCTTCACTCACATTGCTAAAACCAGAAGCTTTCTGATCTCTGTTGTTTGGTTTCTTTTAGACACAGAGGTCTGAGCTAGGAAACACTTACACAGATGTGTCCTTGACAGCTCTCACCCCCAAGTTAATCATACACCACCTGGCTCCAAGCCCCATGGACAGGGACAGTCTAACCTGAAGGTCAATTGCTACAGGTTGCCCAGCCCCAATGCCACCAGCCCAACATAAAATCTTCAGTGACCACCCACCCTCCACAATAGGGCATAGAAGATCACCCTTAGCTCACCTTGCTGACGAGGGCGCTGAGCTCTGTTGGACTCAGGTCACCATAGACCCCAGAAAAGATGGGAATAGCAATGACCACGTAGCTCAGGATGCTGCCCAGGTAGTCAAAGGTGTTGATCCCAACTGGGCAGAAGAACATCAAGAGAAGATAGTGAGTTAGGGCGGGAAGCTCTGTCCCGGCCAGGCTCAAGTTCAGCCCAAGAACCTGGTCAGAGAAAGACCCATGGTCTTGCCTCAGTCCTTCACAGAGCACCAGAGCAGAAGAACCCATTTTGCTGGACAGCACAAGCACCAGGGCAAAAATCCATTGCAAAGCAAACAGCACTTCGGGGCAGGCCCCTGAGCAGAGAAACATCATCCAGACACACAGCTCAGGAACCATCACGGGACAAAAGCCACTTTACCTACTTGTTTCTACTCTTCAGGGGCCTGGTTGACTCACAAGAAACAGGAGGGGGAGGGCAAAAAGGAAGACTGGAGCAAGACAGTTGGCTGTGAAGTCTGTTTTGGAGCACAGGATGGGCAGAAAGACTTTAGACCCAAAAATCCCACAGGGACACCTGATATCAAGGCTATCCCTCCCTTATGTTGCTCAGAAGCTCACTAGGCTGGTGCGATGCGGAAAAGCTGTCTTGATAGTGGTCATTTAATGCCCAAATCTGGACCCAGTGACAATGGGAGAAAGGAGATTTTCAGGGAACCACTACATTCAAGGGAGAGGCTCTATAGGAAAGAAGTTTCCACGGCTCCCAACCACATATACAGAGTCTTTTCCTTCTCGAAAACTCAAGCCCTTTGCCCTCTTCCCGGCCATTGAACACCTGCCCCACAAAAGGCACAGATTCTCCTTTTGGGGCTTGTGTTCTCCAACTCTGACCTAGCTCCACAGCCTTCATATCTACGAGGCTTTTCCACAACAGGATTCCCATTTAGGACTGCAGAAGGCACCCTCTGTTCACCCTCAGGACCTTCATGCACCAGCAAGAGGTGGGAGAGGAAAATCCAGCACTGCTGCTCTAGCAGTAAGGTTCTCAAGCCTGTGGGCCACCACAATGGAGCTACCACACGCCCCGTTTCACCCCTCAAAGTTCCTACTCACTGTACAGCCACAGCTCCTTGCTTATCAGCTCCCTCTGGGTCTGCAGCAGCTTCTGCAGCCTCCGGTCTGTGCGCATGTGCTCCACTCGCCCAGCCCTGTAAAATAAGATTGCAACATGCCACAGATATCCTGGGAGCACTACAATGAGGTCAGAGCACAGGTTTTAGGACTGAAGCTTGGAAAGGGTCTGGCACCCGAGACTCCAAGCAACAAGCTCTTTGTTGACTAGAAACTGAACAGCCAAGAGCACCTTCCCGAATAGCTTCACCAAGAAACTGTGGCTGAACTAAGCAGCCGTGCATATGTCTCCCAGAGCCCCTGGATACTTCTGTTGCAGACAGGAGGTGAAGCAAGGGCAGTCACTGTCAGCAAAGCCCCACCCTGGAGCAACACACAGCCAAAGTCACGCACGCTTTCCAAGCAGAGCCAGGTTGGAAAAGGAGGATGGCACCTCTACACATCTGGAGCCAGAATGGAGAGGACAAAGGTAAGGTGACAGCAAGCCAACACCACATGCACAGCCAGCATCCCCACTCTGCCTGTCCTCACTCCCTGCCACTGAGTGTGGGACACAGACAAGCCTTGAGAAGTGCAGCCCACAGCGTGGGTGAGCCCAGCCCCACAGCCCCTGACCTTTCCCAGAGGTATCTCCACAGGCATCAGGGAGTTGCCCACCACCTGAGCTAGCAGTGATGCTCCCACAGCCAGGCTGTCAGTAAGGAGGAGGCACACCTCGGCTTTAAAGCACCACCTTTAGCAAGCATGGCAGCTCCTTATGCTCCTTCCTAAGGGCTGGGCTGCCCTCAGGTGGCAAAACACAGAGAGAGCTTCATGTCTCACTGCAGACTCTCACCTGCTGCAGCAGCTATTGCCACCCGACACACACTTCTGCCCAGCATGCACCCACGCTCCCACCATGATCCACACACAATGGGGGAGTCACTAGGGCTCCTGCAGATAGGGGCAGGAGCTGCATACACAAAAAAAAAATACTTGAAGAGTCCCAGTTCTAAAGATTCTTAGTTCTTAGTAAAATACATTTTCTTTCTCAAAACCACCTCCAGTTAAGAATTCAATTCGGCATTACTGCCCTACAACCCATCTCAGGTCAGTACTCAGCTACAATCTTTGCTGCTGAGCACTTGAAAAGGACAAGCCTTGCACACAAGGAATTAAGGCAAGGAAGACACTGGGGACCAGAGATACTATTTCTTTTGCAGATGAGGAGAGATTGCTGTATAGGTTTCAGCCTTTCCTCTCACCCAATTCACTTTTAAAGCAAGTTTGCCAAAGGCTTAGTAGCCAAAGAAGTAAAAAGGTGACAGTGCTCAGGTTTTGTTTCTTCCTTTACCAAAAGGATGGTTGGGCAGGTGCAAGAGGACAAGATCTAACAGCTAGAGAAGCCTGGCAATCAAAACCAGCCACTCACCACAGGCTCCTCCTCTTGCAGGATTCTAGGAATGCAACCTTTTAAAAAATTCCTTTATTTTTAATTAAGATTCATGCCATGAAATTGCCTGGTTTTGTCCAATTAAATTCTAGTTTCCCACCGAGTAAAGCTTTTCTACTAATGAACGGTATTGAAGTAAGACACTGTTTTGAGGTATAATAACTCACTTTCCATTTTCTACTTAGCAATATAATAAAACACTTCAAAATTGCAAGGAAAAGTACTGCAGCTTAAATAAGGGTACATAGTTAGAGCATCTCCTCCATTAAGAAAAATTATCATCAACTAATAAAAATCAACCAGTCCACAAAGAAATAACTCAAAGTTGCCAATGCAAACCAGGATTGATTGCAGTTATTTAAATCAAAGTTTTGTGCCTGTCAACATATATCTTTATGAAATTGGTAATTTTTAACCCAACCAGTTTGGGGATAGCATCATAACATTTGAAATGCTCGGTCATTACAACATGAAGGAGCCTGATACAGATCACAGGTAGTGAAGACTAGAGACAGGACAGCTGCTGCTTGCTTAAATTCCTGGAAGAAGCGCGATTTCACAGTGCACAGGGCAAAGGCTGACATGTGACAAGAGAGAAGCAACGACCTCCTGTCACCAACCAGGCACCCCAACACAAGTTACAGTAAAACTACAGCCTTTTTCCTGGGTTATAGCCATTTCTGTGAAAGACTTTAAAGGCTTCAAGCAACAGCTCAACCGACTAAACAGTGAGGTGCTGCTGCGCTCCTGACCGTGTGTTGAGGTCTGGAGTAAATGACACTGAACAAATTTGGAGAGTAGCAGTACAGCATTGGCAGGGTCAGGGCACAGACCAACCTTAGAGGAACAAGCAGAGGTAAGGAAGCCAGGCAACAGCTAAGCATACCCACAGAAGACACACAGGTCAGCAACAGCGGGATGAGGCCAAAACCAACCTGTAACAAGTCCCCAGGGGAACATCCTGACAAGATGTAATGAGACCTTGAGCACTCTTCCAGGTAAGAGCCTGGCAAAACATCAGCAATGGGCTCTAAGCCAGCACCAAATCTGTATCAGGCCTCTGGGGATGTTAGAAGGGAGGTAGAGAAAAAAAATAGTTGTCTCCATCTGCTGTGGAGTATTTCTGCAGAAGATGTGCAGAATGCAAAGAAGAACGGAGTGTCAGGGCTGTACAGCACTGCAGAGGGATGGAGGGAACAGAAAGCTCTGGCTGCAGCAACAGGACTTGGACTCCCCTGGGATACACGAACACAAGAAGGATGCCCCAAGCTGTGAGGATTCTTATGAGGATGTAAAGAATGAAGGCTACTAACCTGTAGAAAGCAGCTGGTTCTGCATTGACGCGAATCTGCATGTGTTTGAACCTGGGCAACCAAAAAAACCATTATCAGAATTGTGCAAAAATGCCCAGTGAATTATGTAACAAATATCCTTGCTAGAAGAATCTTGTCTTGCATCTGTCAGAGCACTGACCTGAGATATCTCTTGACAGAAATACTCAGCAGGCTCAAAAAGGCACCAGAAACCAAGGCTTAGCACAGGGTGACATTCTGAGACAGCTCAGTGGCATATTTGTTTGGTATCCTGCTCGCTGTGCATCATCTCAGCCCTTGGGCCTCCTGCTTGCTAGCCCAGCTCCTCCACTATACAGAATCACCACAAACAGCTGCCCTGGTCTGTGCTCCCTGTGCCACACCAGGTTCTGCTGCTGTCCCTGAATGCCCTGAGCCCCAGGGAAAGCTGCAAAGCAACTGCCACACACTCAGCCAACCCTGGAGGAGAAGGGGAGGAGATGAGTTCCAGAGCGTAGAAAGACTGTGCTGTTTTGGGCACTTCATGAAGGTGGTGGTGAAGCAGAAACCTGATTTCTGTCAGTAGATGCAGTTCACTGATCTTGCATCTGCACCCAAAGAAGTTTCATGTGCAGTTTTCTTCTACACATGCAATGCCCTAGCAGAGGCACCAGGACCAGCAGTGACTGGGCAAGCAACCTGGAGAGTGAACCAAGGGCACTGCCTGACATGACACAGAGCAGTGAAAAGGGTGGCAGGGGCTCAGCACAGACTTTGCTGCAGCACTGCACAGGCAGGTTTCTCTGTGTGTGGAGAAAGTCAGGGACAGAAAATGTAGCTGCCTACATAGCACTGAACGGGGATAAAAATACAGCTTTCACAGGAGCTGCCAAGAGGCAGTGAAAACACTGCCCTGCTGGGACTCACCTGAAATCCCCCTCCAGTTTTTCCTGCTGCACAAGTTTAGACACAATTGGGCTCATCAATACCTTGTTCACAATTGTCCCAATGATGAAATATCCAAAGATGCTCACTGGGCCTAGCCAGCCTGTGCTACAGAGGAGAAAGAGAGGTCAGTTAATAATCCAAGAGAAAGGACACCACAGCACTCCCAGGCTTAAGCCATCAGAGCCCTCAACCATCACCTCTCTTGGCTTTCACAGAGGTTTGAGGGCCAGCACTGCACACTCCAAATTCCCTTTGGAGTGCAGAGGCCACTCAATGCCATGTACAAGTGTCCATCTAGGGAGCTGTAATGTGGGTGCCAGGCTCCAAAAACAAGAGTAGGGAAGAGGCACAAAAGGAGGGTCAGGATGGATCTTTACCTGTGGAAGCACTGGTATGTGTAGTAGGCCAGTGTGAAGGGTGAGATGATGATCTTGCTGGCCATGGAGCTGAGTTGTCTGCAGAACCTCTCCACATCCTGGCTGATACGCTGGTCCCTGCTCAACACAAAGAGCCATTGTCACCGTTAAAGCCCAGAGCCAAGAACTAGTACTAACTCCCTAACAGGGCATAAGCCAGGCTGCTTCACTGCCTGGGCTTCGGATAGGGTACAAGTGAACAACCCTGCCTGGATGAACCTGCAGCTGTGACTCATTTCCCCCATGGGAGAAAATTTCCATGGCCCAGCAGACCCTCAAGTTCCATCCATCCCACTGCTGAGCAGGAGTTGCACATGGGGTACCTAGAAGGGATTCCAGCATATTTACTCCCTTGGCACCTCATCTGTTCAGCACACGTGGATGAGGCTTCAGTACAATGCATTGAGCCCAGGTGGAAAGGCCATGACTGTGAATGCTGGAGTCCAGAGTGAATAGCAAAGCTGGACTCTGGCTTAGCCACCACTGCAGATACAATCAGAAGGACATTCATCTCTCAACCCTTTTGCAGTCTGGGAACAGAAATGACTTTAATTTCAGGGAAGCTCTCACCCTGACTGACCCTACAGTCATAATTTTCTCATTTTCCTGACTGTAATTGTTCCCATAAAATTATAATTTAAGTTATGCTATAGACTCATGGCAGGATATTGCCTTTTATGAGCTATTAAGCAACATGCAATGATAACGTATAAACATCAACTCAAATGCCCTGCTAGGAACCTCAAGTGTTTGTATGCCACTCAGAACCCACTCTTCACGCCTTCCAGATGGATGACACCATGCATCTAACACTCAGTTTGGTTTGCACTGCATATTGGGAGGCCACTTTGTTGCTCTATTTCACTCTAAGTACCTGGTGCAAGGAAAAAATTCTCAGCAAGGAATCACAAGAGGTTTTTTTGTAGTGGCTCCAAAAGTGACACAAAGCAATAAGATTGGATGTTTGAGCAGAAGCAAGGTGGTAATGAAAAATACTCCTCAGCAATCCCACAGACTTGGTCTGCCAAGGTCAGGAGAGCTGCCTCTATCGCTGCGGAGCAGAGCGACCCGGTTATCTCATGCATTTCACTCCACAATGTGAACACATTCCCTGGTTAAAAATAAACCTGGGCAGGACAGTCATGTGGCAAGGGGCCTCCGTCCCTCCTTTCCCCACTCCCCCCCTATTCCTTTCCAAAGGAAAGGAGAGACACGCAGGACCTTCTGGCCATGGACAATGTGCTACACTGCCTGGGAAGCACTGCATGCCTTGGTGACAGGCCTGGGGTTTTAACCTCTCCTTGCAACTCCATACCATTGCAAAGCACTATCAGAAATGAACACTTAAGGAGGCTGGGAGTAACCTTGACAGTAGCTGGAAAGTGCATCAGCATCATGAAGCAGTGACTTCATGCCTGGCAGTAAGGCTGTCTACCCCAAACTAAGCCCTCTCCTTGCTTGCTGCTCCCCCTGTGCACAGCTGGTGGCTCTTACTCGGGCTCTCTCCTAGCACTACATCTGCTGAAGCAGCCAGAGAACAGGCCTGGCTGAAAAACAACACAGACACAAAACAAACCACCTGAGATACCCAGCACTATTTCACTGTGCAGCCACACAGACCAGGATGCTGTGCAATGAAGAGGCAAGGACAGGCAGCCCGGAGCACTGGGCAAGAGAAGCAGAGAGGCTGCTTCAATTCCTTGAGGTTACCGCTATTAGCCAGTCAGGAGTCCCTGCAGACAGCCATTTTTCACAGGGACCTCAGGCTTGGTCTCCTCAGGTGCCATCAATGTGGGAGAAGGCATCAGTGCAGTGACTGGACCAGGGGAGAAATGCTTGGAGACTCAAACCAACTGTACAAAAGCCACCCAGTTTGGAAAAAGTTAACCCAGGTTTCTAGTTTTTCAGCAAGTATTTTCTAATAACTTTTTAAAACCCTGGAAGAGAAAAAAAAAAAAGTTTCTACTTCTCATCTGATGTCTAATGTAAGATCTTTAACTCTTCAAAGTGTGTACCTAGGACAGCAGTTTCTTGTGTGCAAGGACAGGGCAGTGTCAGCAGGCAGTTGTGAGGAGAGGAGGTGTCCAACCTTCGCTGCACAGCCTGGGTAGATCAGCAGCTCTGCAGTCAGCAGAACACTGCGTGAAGCAAACTGGAAGGAGATCTCAGGGTGGACTGAGATAAGCAAGGAGAGACTGAATGTTCCTCCTTCTCTCATATTTCAAGTGAGCCCTGACATTTCCTTCCTGGGAAGAAGAAAGGGGAAATGTAGCCCCCATACAGTGCAAAGCCAAGCCCTTCCTGGATGTGGCTCCCTAAGGGTTATCAAACCCACTAAGAACCCAATAAAACAAAACTGTGTTGAGCCAGAGACTCTGGTGGCTGAAGTTCAAACAGAACAGCAGGGAGTGTTGTAACGCACCAGCTGTGTGAAGTAGGGAGAGACAGTGCTCTCTGACTCCAGCCAGGCCCTTTGCAACATCACACTGAGTGTCAAGGGTTGAGATTACCAACAGCAGGTTTTACAGCAGCAGCACCAGATTCCTGTTCTGTCAGATCTCCCTTTTCCTCACAACAGAAACATCCTATCCCTAAAACCATCATGACCACCAGTCAGGGCAGAAGAGGGTAATTGTGCCTACGTGGCAAAAGCTTCTAGGGCTCAATCCCCTACCCAGAGACACAGAGAAGTCAGGAAAAGGCACGGAGCAGCCCACAAGAAGCCAAGTAAGAGGTTGAGAGAAGCCGCAGGCAGCCTACGGGTTATCGATGTCCTCGCGCAGCGTGTGCAGGCTGTAGTAGACCTGGCCCTGGAAGTAGCAGTTGTGGAGGTATTCGGTGAGGGATTTTCTCCAGCTCACATACATCATGTTGCAGATAAACTGGTCGAGACTTTTTAGCTGGAATGAAGGCAAGGAGACAGACGGGAAGAGATGAACGAGAACAAGCATCTCCCAAAACGACATCAAAACTAACAGCTTGTACCACTGATCTGTCCTACGCGTAGCAAGGACGGGCATGGATCCTCTGTCACCAGGGTCATGCCAGGAGCCACGGGCAGCCTTTCCCCCCTCTCCCAAGACACAGGAGCCTGTGGCCTGTCTTACCGTGGAGTTCACTACGATGAGAGTCAGGGCCATGGCGGTCAGTGTTTTGAACCCATCAAAGTCCTTGTTTCCCAGGACCTCATAGTACTGGCTGGGGATGACGCCGACCTGATAAATAATCAGCTGCTCTGGGGGAAAGAGGCAAGCACAGGAAGAAATGAAGGACAGCCATGCCACGGCAAAGTGAGGGGCAAAATAGGGAGCAGAGGAGGGGTGCAGCTCCCCGTCCCCTCCACCCCAGGCTCACCCAGCAAGGCGACGCAGAGCAGCGTCAGGAACATCAGGACGCCCGGGGAGGGCCAGCCCGGGAAGAGGACGGCCTGCAGCCGCAGGAAGCGCCGCAGGAACAGCCCGTCCAGCCGAGGTCCAGGCCTGCAACAGAGAAAGACGAAGGGGCCGGTGGTGAACTCCCGGGGGTGCCCATCTCCCCTCCGCCCCTAAGAGACCCCGACCGCGGGAGCACCCCTGAGCCCGCCCCACAGGCACCCCCGCCCAGCCCCTCCTCACCGGCCGCCGGCCCCACCGGCGCTGCCTGTCGCCATCAGCTCACGACTGGAGCTGGCCCAGGCGAGGTCCCGNGGGGGGTGGGAGTGGGCGGTGGCGCTCGGCCCCGCAGCCTTCCCACTGACCCGCGACCGCACCGCGGTGCGTTCCCGCGTCCCCTTCTCGCCTCCTCACGGCCTGGGTAGCCGGACTGCTGGCTAAGCTGGCCTGTCCCGGCCGCCTGCGGTCGAGGCGGCGGGGTCGGAGAAACAGAGCACTGCCGCCTCCTCTCCTGAGGAAGGAGCTGGGCAAGCTCCTTGAGTGAGCTTGGGACCCGACAGGCTGAGGGACAGCCCTCGCAGGCAGCCGGCATTGCCCACTTGTCACAGGGGACGTGAGAAAGCAGGAGCAGGGCTGATTCCTACACGTTGGGGTTGTTTCGGGGCAGGCAGTGAAGTTTCGAAAGGGGCCACAACTCGTGGTGGCCACTGTCTGCGGGGGATTTCTCAAGCCAGGACCTCGGGATAAGGCAGCCGTCCCCAGCGTGATGGTGATGGCAGCGTGTGCTCTCCCCTGTCCCGCATGACAGGGAGCAGGGAGAGCGCAGACCGGGGCAGAGTGTAGGGAAGGACTTCAAGAAAGCGGCTGTGTCCGTGAGTTGATCCTCTCAGCCTTCTTGGTGATATCAAGTTAAATACAGGAAAGGACTTATTTTTCTCCCAGGCTTGTATAGTCACTCAAACTCTGCGTTATGAAATGTTTTGGCACAAGTTTCTGGATGAGTCTGATGATAAGAAATGAGGGAATCTACACGCTGGAGTTCTTTCCTTCTTCAAGCACCTCCCAAACCTACCATCCTGTTTATGCTGCTGCTGCTGTAGAGTCTTTGGGCTTCTGCACATACCCTGTGGGTCCCTCTTCCCATATACCAAGTAGCTTCGTTTTCCTGCCAGGTCCACACCTCTCACCTCTCTCTTTCTTCTCCCTCAGCCTTGTCTCCATCTCCTGCTACCCGCTGATGGGTCCAGGCGCTTCAAAATGTGAAATCAGAGTATATGCATTCGAGGGATGAAAGAATGGACATCAGTTTGTTTCCTCAGCAAATGGCCGTGTCCCTAAGTGTTGTCCCTTTCTCCTTGCCCTCATCTCCCTTCTTTTGGATCTTTTACTGCTGGAATTCACAATGCTATCAGTCATACCTAAAGGTTAAGCTCCAGAGGGCAGAGATCAGCCCTCTGAAAATCTGACCTCAGTGATGACTAATTTTTATGTTAAAAGGATCCGAGGTTTTTTTTCCTCAGCTGTTGCATCAGACCTGGGTGACGGTTGCTCCTAGGCACTCACATCCTCTCAAGGTGCAGTACTGAAGCTGGGGCAATTGTGTGTGTCACCTTGTCAGTGGTTACTAGGACTGAACTGACTCCATTGCTCCCTTGCCCACCTTGTGGCAGGGGGGGATATTCCTCCCCTTCCTTCCCCTGCTGATGAAATGGCTTCCCAGCACCAAAGGAGGCAGGGGATCTGACAGGGATGAGATGACCGCAACTGTCTATCCCAAATCTTTCCTCCTACCTCCTCCTTGTCCTTTGTCCTGTCCCTGTCACCCCACGACCACCACCTGGTAAAGCACATGCTGTGAGCTTCCTTTAGTGAATCAGCTCCAGGATTTTTCCTGGGACCCCTCCTAAGGCAGCCAAGATCACGAACAAAAGAGAAGCGCCTTCTCGGTGTCTCTCCATCCCCCCACTGACGCTGTGCCCTAGACACTCCAAGCTGCTCTCAGCGCCGAAACATTTACATCTTTTACAGCACTCTGGCTCTACTTCTCACGTTTCTCCCCCAGCAAACACCAGGGCCATTTCAGAGTGTGCCTGGGGGCAGGGCTTGGGGAAGGACTGGGGAATCACAAGTTGAGCAGGGTTGTATGGTTCTGTTTACACTGCAGGGCCATATCTCTGCTCCCTGACTTGCTACAGACCCAAGAGAAACCCCCTCCACATTGCTACCCCGGCACTAAACAGCCTGCCGTGGACCCAGGGAAGGGAAGGCCGGGCATGGCTTGCTAAGTCCCAGGCTCCTTGTGGCACTGCAAGTTAATTCCTTGTGGTGTTTAACCCCAGCCCCATCTGCTCCTGCTTGCTAGGTGTGAAACCTCCCATCCCCCCTCCTCCCCTGCCCATGCATTTTTCCCCTGGGACCGGTTCAGACCCTCCTGCAACCCCCAGCTTCCCAGTCCCTTCCTCCTGGGGGTCCCCACTGCCCCCCAGAGGGACTGCTGCTTCCCCTGCCTGCGGGCGTGTGGCTGGGATGTAGGGAGCAGCCCAACAAAGCCATCCCTCAGTGCCTTTGCAGGGTAAGTGGCCCTGGGTGCTCTCTTGAAAAGACCAGCAGCTGCTGGGGTGACTACTGAAAGAAACACAGAAGTGCAGCCTTGGCTCTGCAGCTGCTTTCCCTCCAGTTTCCCATCCCAGGTCTTTCTTAGCGCTGCCAGGTTTGTGCAATGTTGCGTAACGGAGCACTGCCAGAAGAATATCACCTTCCTGGGCTTTCCAAAATTGAATCTGCAGTTTCCTGCCCATGTTTCCAACCTCCAGCCTCTCGGTACGTGCCTGTCCTCACTGCAGCTTGCAGCTTCTTCAGTCTGGGCTTTAGCCCTCTCCATGATCATTAGTAAGGAAGGGGTAATGGAGACTCCCATCCTGAGTTTCAGCTCTCTCTGTCCTAGGGTATAAACTAAAACAACTAATTTTCAGCTGGATCAGCAACCTGAACTGACTGACAGAGTCCCCCAGACTCCTGTGCCACCCCAAAGCAGAGGGTGGGAATGGAGAACCAAGGGGAGCAAACAGCAGAGGCCAGGCTCAGTGTGGCTTAAACCTCCATGGAGCCCCACCATCGGCTCCTGCTGTGATATCTTAATGATTCTGCCTTTTCCTCCTCCGCACTCAATGCCTTGATTAGCCTTTCCCCCTCCTGTGGAACAAACTGGTCTGCTTTCTTTTCAATCCTCCTTCCCCGTGCTTCGCCTCTAACGGTGTCTTTCTACTGTACACTTCAAAGGCTTTGCTCCCTGCATCTCTCCTGTGCCAGCACCAGCTGGTAACACCCTGGAGCAGGACAGGTCTGCCATGAACTCCCAGCCATTGAAATGGCTTGAGGCCCTTTGGATGTGGCAAGAAGCAGGCATGGGGGAGGAGGGGTGGAAGGATTTTCACCATTTCACCTCTGGGAAGAGTTATTAGTGACACAGGAAAAGCGAGGGGGAAAGCAGCCCCCTCCTCCACCCACCCTCCCCAGCAGAGAGCCTGCTGAGGCCAGAGTGCTTTTATGTGCAAGTGGGAGGGAAGGAGAGTGTTAGGGCTTCAGAGGAAAACGCTTTGATCTTGACTTTGAATCTCCTGCAGTTCCCATCTCTCCCCCACCCCTCGCACCTACAGCTGAGACCCCAGGATGTGGCCAAGACCCCTGGTCCTCACCCAGCACTGTGGTACTGCGCTTGGTGCTTCATGCTGGATTCCCTCCCAGGTGCCCAGCAGCATCAGGGAGCCTTGGGAAGCAAGGGCACGGCACCAGCACCAAGTTCAAACCTTCCATCCCATCTCACAGAGTGGGAAGGAAGAGGGAGCCCAGCTGATCAGAAACCAGAAGGGAAAACAGCCCTGAGCCAAGCAGATGAGAATTAGAGATGGGACTTACTGTCAGGCCTCTGCTACCCCAGGGCAGTGGACAGGCAGATCTGGCTCTCCTGTGCATTCCAGGTCAGTCCTGACCATCACCCAGAAGATGATCTGGGAGGCAGCCACCATTAGGAGAGGGACAGGGTGCTCTGAGTGACTCTCAGGGGACAGAACTGAGGTCCCCTGGTCCTACAAGGAGAGAGTCAGAGAGGAGAAGAGAAATGGAGACCCCAGAAGTTCTCTGGGGTGGGAAGGAGGTAGCACTGAGGGGTGCTGGAAGAAGAGAAACAACCTCGAGCTCTGAGACACTGAAGAGGAAAAGGGTGACAGGGTGTGGGAGAACCTTAGAGGCCTCCAGGCTTTTGTCTAAGATGGAACCTCATGCACAGTCCAGCTCCCTGCTTCCCTTGTGGAGATAAAACTCTTGGCTGGCCCTTGCCACCAAGCTGTTCTTAAGTTCAGGCCATGTTCTTCTGCCCTCTGTGCCATCCCTCTGTCCTTGGTCACACAGCTGAAGTCACCTCTGTTAACTGCTCTCACTCACTGTGGCTGATGCACTCAGCTGTCCCTGCCCACTAGTTCTCACTTCGGCACCACTAAATAGAATTTGCTCTTCACATTGTCTCCGATAATTCAATCACTCCAGCATCATTGATCCTGGCTGAAAATTTGTTGTGAGCAGGACTGAACAAAATTGTAATCACCGGCCTGCTGGCACCCAGCATCATCCAGGGGCATGCAGAGGTGTGAGGGTGCATCACAGGACCTCTCCACAGAGCCCAGCAGTCTGTCTATCTGGGCATCCCTTCATGGGCTGCAGCACAGGCGCAAAACAGTGGGTTCAGGGATGGTTTCAGGGCTGGGAATGAGAAGTACCAGACTGTGAACCCCAAACCAGAACTTCTGTCATCAAGTTTGAAGAAGTTACTAGAAAAATTGGGGTGGACTCTCATGTTTTCCAGGTCCCTGTTGGGCATAGTTACACCACAACCACTTGCCCTCTATTGCCACTAAAACTGGTGGGCAGACTGCAGCAGCAACAACCCCATTTCTCTTGCTGTCTCAGGCTGCAAGCTCTCCTTTTTCCTCTTGGAGCAATGCCAGGCACAGGGGAGAAACCCAACCAAGACAATAGACACTTAGTACCCTCCTGGAAACCCCCATGCTCTCACTCCTGCCAGCCCCTCAGCAGTACCAGCCCCCCCAACTTCCCAGAAGTAAGATTCTGACTCTGAAGTTCTCTGGAGGGAGAAAGATGCCAGGGCACCAACAATGGCTTTTAAGGGATGGACATGCCAATTTAGGTCAACCTGTTCCAATTCCAGAGGTGGCTTTGGCAACTTGTCCACAGTCTGACCTGCCCTGAATGGCATTTGGATGCCCCAGGTGTTTCAGCAGTACCACATCCTATCTGAATGGTCTCCTCAGGTCCACCCATGGACAGTGCTGGAGTGGGTAGGGTGCTCTGACTCCCTCTACTCCTGGAGGTCCCCTCCAGGTGGAGGGGAGTGTGGGACTGGGGAGCTTTCCTGCTGGGGAGATAACTGAATGTCTGAATCTTGTCCCCACATGTGCCATGATCAGGATTGTGGCACTGCAGTGACAGAGCCAGAGGAAACCTTACACAAGAACCCAGCACCAAGTCCTTGGGACCCTCTTCCTCACCAAATTCAGACCGAGAATTTTATCTGCAGAACAAGGAGGTTGCTCTTGACTTGGGAGAAGACTCTGTGCCCAAACTTGGAGCAGTAAAACCTGTCTTCCAGCGCAGCTGGAAACACAGTGCCTTGAGACCCACGTTCAGCTGGACATCTCTGCCCCTTTGCTCTGGGACTCGTCTGAGAGCAGACAGGCTGCAGCAGGCAGGTTAAAGCACAACAGGCAGAAAAGCTTCTGGCAGCCAGAGCTAAACTGGTCTCCATGGCCTACTGTCATGCTGAAGCATCCTGCACTAAATCAGGGAGCACTCTGGTCCCCCACTGAACTCCTCCAAGGAACAGAAAAATGCTAACTACTTGTTTATATGCTGGAAGCCGGTGTGTGCAGTCATCTGCATAACAGAACTGCCCAGGCTGTCTCTTTGTGTGTTTTCCAGCTCCTATGTTAATCACTGACCCTGCTGACTCCGGCATTTACCAGTGTCTCACTGCCCTGTGAGCACCGCTTTGCATTTGCAACCAAAGAAGTTAAAAGGGTGAAGGATGAGAAAGGGAGGATATGAACACCAGCCTGCTGGGGAAAAGATTCACGGCTGGCCAGGCTGATAGCAAGAGTAGGGCTGGCCTTGGAGACATGAAGACTGCCTGAGGGAGAAAGAAAGCTCACCAGGGGATGATTTAGGTCTCGTTTCCTTCCACTGTAGCTTTTCTGCGTCCAGTAAGAGTGACTCCTGTGAGCACTGAAGGCACTGAGGGCCTAGCTGAGGCTGGGAGGACTCACAAGCAGCAGTCTACAGCTTCCAGGGAGTCCGTTCCTCCTGTCAAACCCTCTGGCCCAGCCTCTCCCTGTGTTCCTGTGGTCAGATGTAAGCCAAGAGAAATGGGAAAAAATGCTCTGGAGTATGTGCTTCTGGGGGTGGTAGGATGCAGGGTAGCAAAGGTGTGCCTTGAGGTGTTCTGTGGTGCTTGCTCCCAGACTATCATGGAAGGGAGGGCAGCAGGAGAGGGAGCTGGGCACATTTCCCCTGTTTGAAAGGTCTATGTTTAGTTTTCTGCCCAAATTGCATAAGAATCCCACACATTGTGTCTCCCTGAGCCCTCTTACCCTCTCCTTGCCAAATGCTGCAGCAGAAATGAGTGACCACTGAGAGGTTCTCCACCGGTAGTGGCACGTAGGGAAGGAAGCCTTTGCCATGTCTGACATCAGGAGTTATTTTGTGTCCCTCACTGTCTGAAGGGGTTGTGGTAGGCCTTGGACAGATCCCTGAAGGTAGGCTGGGGAGAGGAAACCAGATGCTGCCTGCAACTGGAGCTACACAAACCAGGGGACATGGAGCACCAAGGCCAGTTGGTGAAGAGCCCAACTCTTCCCTGGTATCCAAGCTGTGCCCTCCCTCGTTAAAATGCACCCAGCCCTCACACCTAAGAGCAGATGTGCTCCTCGAGGACCCGTTTTGGGGTGGTGTAGACTGAGATGAGGCAGGTCCTGGAGGAAGCTCTAGGAACTCTGGGCTTGTGAAGAGGACATGAGGTGGAGCTGGCGTTGGTGGCTCAGCAATGCCGGAGCGAGGTGCTTGGCGCGCAGGCTGTTTGCACAGCCTCACGTGATGTCCCGAGGGACGGGATGAACCCATTGTGCGAGTAGGAGTTCAAGAGGGAGACCTCAGCCCTGAGATTAGGCTGGGGAGGCAGCGGGGGCAGAGATAGCAGGGAGGAAGGCTGCTCCACTGAGAGTAGGCAGGCAGATGCAAGCCTGTCCAGAAGGCTGCCCAGAGCTGAAGGCTGGGAAAAGGATGCCGTCATTTGGGTGCTTCCTGCAGATGAGATGGTTTTGAAGGGCAGCACAGCTGAGCTTTGTCAGCCCTATGAGCCTGTGGGTCCCACCAGTGTTTCATTGACAGCGGGAGGATGTGCACCGCTCAGGGAGGGGAGAGGAAAATGTCCCGACCTCCTAGCTTGCAGCATGGAGGAAGCTCCACAGCCTTGGCAGGGGCAAGTAGGGAGAGGCACAGGCAGCACACAGGCAGCACCAACCCCCATGGGCTGCAGCAACACCCACTCGGGACCTGCCTGCTCCCGGTGGGACACGAGGGGTTGCCCCACGCAGACACCCAGCTCCCACCTCGCATCCACAGTGGGCTCAGTCGCCCGCCGTGGGGCTGCAGGCCTGGCTGGGATCCGGGGCGGGAGACTGCTGTGGGGCAGCAGGGTGCCGGGGAGCACCGAGAGGCGGCGGGCCCTTTAAGCGCGGCGGCGGCGGGACAATGGCCATTATCACTTTAGCTTTGGAAGTGACCCCCGGCCCGCTCCGCTTTCATCTGGGCCG
>VZTM01000864.1:120487-152180 GCA_013400555.1 Jacana jacana | reverse complement strand
CCCCCGTCCGGGGGGTGGCCGCAAGGAGCCGCCTTCGGGAGAGGCGTGGGCGGCCGTGAGGGCGGCGCGGGTGGGCGCTCACGGGTGGACGGGGCGGGCGGTGGCTGTCAGGCTGCTCGTACTCGAGCGGTCAGTGCCCCTGAAACCAGGCTCGGCTGCGGCGCTTCGGCCTGGGCTAAAGACGGGTCTGTGGCTTTGCTCTCTCCGGGGGAGCGTTGCCCCATTTCTGGGCTTCGGTGGAGACGTGGGTGTCAGCAGATGGAACAGGCTTCTCCTGCCTGTGCTGCTCACCCACCAGAACACACCCCATGCCCTCCCCGGGTTTTCTAGTGTGGTGGCGTTTCTAGGGGAGTTCCTTGAGATTACTGTTTCAGTGCTTCTCTTGGGTGGTTACAGTGGTTTAAACTTTCTCCTCTCAAATGAGAGCCTTTACGGCCAGGATGGCCTGAGCTTGCAGCTGGAGCTGGGAGGTGAGCCATCTAACTCAGCTGGGCTAGGGTGCATGGACACCCCTGCTCCTGCAAGGTGCTGGTGTTCTTGAGCAGCCAGGCAGTCCTGGATTCCTGCTGGTAGAAGCATTTTTTGGGGCTGGCTCGGGGAACTTGCACTACTGGATGCCACCAGCCCATCAGTTTAGGTGAGGGAACGTGATCTGCAAGTGCTTGCTTATCTGTTACAATGCAAAAGCAGCCAGGTTAGGTAAAGCTTCCTTTATCAGTGGTGAAAAACTCCCTTGATGGACTCCTCATGGTGAGGCAGTTTAGGGAGCACTTGTCTGTCGTGTTCAGCTGGCTTCAGTGGGGGTGTGCGGGGAAAAATGTTCTCTTTGCCGAAGGTCCTCTGTTAAGAGCTACTGGGCTTGATCGGCTGATGACCCCAAGCCCCCAGCTTGGCTGACTTCTGTTTCTGGCTTATCTGAGCCCCTCTCTGTCCTGCCCCAGGAGCTCATCTGTCCTGCTTTAGCTGTGGGTTTTGCCTTGGTATTGCTTTTGAGGTCCTATTGCTCTGGGCAGCAGGAGCTGGCAGTGACATTGAGGCTGTGCAGTTAACGCTGAAGGAAAGATTAAATTCTGTGCCTTGAGCTCCAGCTCTCCCCCCTCCCCCTGCCTCCGCTATAATGGGGTGGGAAATGATGCCCACCAGGCCATAAAGACCAAGGTTGTTGCTGATGCTCCCTAGCTTGTCAGCTCCTCACCCCCTCCAGGGGAAAAGCTCAACTTCCTGGCTCTGCTGGGGGGGCTAGTGCTCAGCTGGGCTGTGGGAGGCAGGGGCTGCTGTAGGGGTGGGTGGCCAGTCCTGAAATGTTTTGGCAGGAATAGGTGAAGGAGGCCTTGGGCTCTTCCATCCCTGCAGATCTCCTGAGGGATGCCTTTGCTTCAACCCCTCGTGTTCCCTGTGGGCTTAATCAAAAGTTCTATAAGCTTCTATGAACTTCCAGAACAACGAGAATTGGCAACCCTATGCTTACTCAGATCAGGATTTTAGGACAAGTTTGTTTCCCCCTGCTTCACAGCTGTGTGCGTTCTCCTGTGTTTGGTGTCTCTGATACCTGATGCTCCACAGCTGTGGGAGCAGCCCTAAGAGGGCCCTGGCCTCTGACGTGCAGGAGACTGTGGAGGAGTTTGGAACAGGGGGAGTTGATTTGGTGACTGACTAGCTGTGGCCTGATTAAAGGCAAGGGGCGGCAGCAGCAGCATCGGAGGCTCCCTGCGGCGAAGCAGCCTGAATGTGGCTGTGTGATCCTGCGGCACCTCATTTCGTTTGCTGTTTGGCCATGGTCAGGGGCTGTAGATGCAAGTCTTAGTGGGGCTGAGAAGCCGGAGAGGTCAGGCAGGATATCTGCTTTACTGCAGAGCTGCTGCTTTCCCTACCTGGCTGTGCTGTTTCGCCTTCTCCCAACAGAGCTGTGAGTGCATAGTGAATACCTGTGGGGTGTTGTGGGAAAGTGGGCTCTGGCTGGGATGTGAATTCAGTAGGTTGCAAATCTATGCCCTCTGTGTTGAGGCTGGCATGTGAATGAGCCTTAGGAGAGAATGGAAGAGATTGGGCTCCCTAGTTGAGTGAAGGGAGAAAACTGATTGAAGAGGGGGAAAAACTGGGCTGGCTGAGGTGAGAGGCTGAAGAGGGGGTTGCACTGATGGATCTGTGGGATCATGACTGCAGTTGTCACAAAAGCTGCTGGACTGATGTGGGCAGAGCCACATAGGTCTTAAAAAGCTGACGAAGTCTGGGGATGCAGGTTTGACCCTTTGGGTTGCCTGAATACTGGCATACGGAGGGAGGGAGGAAGGACTGAACTGAAATGGGCTCAAGCATTGAAGAGGGCTCTGTACAGCCTTGGAACTACCCACCCAGTACTCATGCTGCAACTGTGCTTTTGGGTTACCTCCCGGCTGGTAGTGCCTCTAGGAAAAACCCTCCTTTGGCGGCTTCTTGGCTTGTGGTGTGTGTCTGCTGAGCAGCAAGTGACATCTAGTGTCAGTTTAGGCAGCAGTAACTGTGGCTTGGGCTGGCTCCATCTCTTCTTCCCATCCCAGGTTCTCTGACAGCAGTTTTCAGCACACTTAGTGGGGGCGGCTGCAGTGCCTTGCTGTGAGGGAGGGGGTGAGCTCTGTGGCCCATCTTCTGTTGGGCTTGAACACCTTGAGCCAGGACCCTCCATGCCCTGACTCAGTGTTGCTCTGTCATGGGTCTCTTTCTGCTTAGATGACAAACACATCTCCTTTGAATTCTCTTCTCTCTGGGTGCTGGTGGCAGGGTGGTAAAATGAAAGGGATGGAGCTACTGGTGGGAATGGGCTGGGTGCAAAGCCAGGCGTGCAGGGGCAGGAGGTGATTTGACTTCTCACTCGGATGGATGCAGTCACTCCTTAGTTTCAGCTAGACAAGTGTCTCTGGAGGCTGTGTGCCATGTGTGCTGCCCACAGGAGGTCACTGGAGAGCAAGCTGAGCCTGGGTCCCCGGTCCCAGGTCTGCCGGGGGTGGGGGGGATCTGGACTTCTTTCTTTGTCCTTGGGAGTGTGGATGGAGGGGCGAGTAGTGGCCTTTCCTTTACACTTTTTCCCATATGGTGTCCTTTGGCTAAGAGTTGGCAGTCTGGAGCATGCATTGCCTTCCTCTCCAGTGACTTCTTTCTTTTCATCCTTCAGGATGATCCAGCGGCACCAGCTGGTGCAGTCTGTGCTGCAGGAGCTGCAGGAAGCCACTGAATGCTTTGGTCTGGAGGGTCTCACCAGTGCTGCGCTGGAGGCAGAGAGGACCCTGTCATCTTTCTCTCTGCCTGGCTATTGTGGGAGGCAGTTCCAAGAGGAGCTGGAGGTAGACCGCGTAGCCAGGAGCCTCTATCCTGAGGATGCCCCAAGTAACATGCTGCCTCTAGTTTGCAAAGGTGAGGGGAACCGCCTCTTTGAGGCTGCCAGTGTGCTACTCTGGGGCAACCCCAGCCTCAGCCTGGAACTGCAGGTGCGTACAGTGGTGGAGATGCTGCTCCACAAGCAGTACTACTTGAATGGCATGACAGACTCCAAGGTGATGCTGCAGGCTGCCCGTTACTCCCTCTGCACTGAGGAGACCCCAGAGATGACCAGCCTCCCCATGGCTATCCTGGAGGCCATTTTTGATGCTGATATCAAAGCTACCTGTTTTCCTGGCACCTTTGCCAACATGTGGCATGTCTATGCTCTTGCCTCAGTACTGCAGTGTAACATTTACTCCATCTACCCCATGAGCAATTTGAAGATCCGACCCTATTTCAACCGGCTCATCCGGCCAAGGAAGTGTGGTCCACGAACCTCCACACTCCACATCATGTGGTCAGGGCAGCAGTTGTCCCAACAGGTCTTCAAAGCGCAATACTTTGTGGCCGTGGTTGGCCTGGAGGAGCTAGAACCCACAGTGCCTTCACCAGAACCTCCTGTCCAGCCAATGAAGACCCTTGAACTGCTGAACAGTGACCCCCAGCTGACCTACTCCAACCTGCGTGACCGGTACAGCATTACCAAGAGCACCTTCTACCGTTGGAAGCGCCAGTCTCGTGAACACCGGCAGAAAGCAGCTGCCAGGTTTGCAGCTAAACACTTCCTCCAGTCCTGCTTTCAGGAGGGCAATATAATCCCCCTCCAGCACTTCCGGCAAATGTTTCCAGAGATCTCCCGATCCACATATTACGCCTGGAAACATGAGATGCAGAGCATGGTCAACGGTGATGCCTCTGCTCTGCCTGAAGCCCACGGGTTGCAGGAACTTCACAGGGATGTTCCAAAAAAGGCTGATGTGGATGAGCCAGTGAATTCACGGGGGACCTTAAGATCCCCGAGTCCTTCCTTAGACCCTATCCAAGCCGGAATCTTCATGCAAGGAGCCAAATCCTACCTTGAGAAATGCATTTCCATGAACACTCTAGTGCCTTACAGGTGCTTCAAGCGCAGCTTCCCTGGCATTTCCAGGTCCACTTACTACAACTGGCGAAGAAAAGCAATCAAGGAGAACCCCAACTTCAAACCCCCCGAGTCTCCCTTGGGTAACCAGAAGCCTCTAGCAATAGGAAAGCCATTCCTGCAGTTGAAGCCAAGCAGTGTGCCTGTTAGGAAGAGGCTGAATGGAGACCGGCCAGCACCCAGAAGCCTCCTGCAGCTCAAGCCCTCTCTGTGCTGGCGAAAGCAGCTGCGAGATGTGGCCAGGAGGCAGGTCCAGCAGTGGCGACTGCCCTTCTGCAAGTACCGTCTGCGTTACCCATCTCTCTCCTCCACTGCCTACTGGTTTTGGAAGGGCAGTGGCCGGGCCATTGGGCAAAATCACCTGTCCTGGACCAGCTCTGTCCAGCCGTTGAACCAAGTGGCTTCCCAGGCACCTCTGAGAGTAGAGCCAGGCCTCAAGCCTCAGAGCCACATGGAGGTAGCCACCAAGCACCTAGATAAGCCAGCACCAGCCATGCCATACCACACCACCATTTCAGGCTATGCCATGTCAGAGAGAGCCAACAGCCGGATGTTTGTGATGGATGTGATCGCCACTGCCCAGTTTAAGGCACAGGCCAAGCTGTTCCTGCAACAGCGCTTCGAGTCCAAGACCTTCCCCACTTACAAGGAGTTCAGTGCCCGTTTCCCACTGACAGCCCGTTCCACCTATTACATGTGGAAACGTGCCCTGCATGATGGGCTAACGCTTGTGGATGCTTGAGCGCTGGTTGCCAGCTGGTTGCTGAGGTGCCCTATGGCTCTCTGGTAGGGTGCCCGATCTGGGGCCCTACTCTAACTTTTGTTTGGGTTTTGTTTTGTTTCTAGTGTCTGGCTTTTTGTGGCTCAATCAGGTATGAGAGCATCCTTGCAGTGCCCATTCCTGGAGATGAGAGGAGTGGAAGGAGAAGGCACTGAGCTGCCCCAAAGAGAGGGGATGGGGGGGTTGTCCCCTCTTTGTGCTCGGAGGGTGAGCGAGGGAGGCAGTACTCTGCCAGTGTCATGCGATGCTGCCAAGCCTCTTGAAATGGAGAACGTGAAGGTCTCTCTGCCTCAGGCACTTGCTTGAATGAATAATGTGAATGCACAGGATGAGCATCCCCTTGGTGGGCAGAACCAGCTCAGCTGTGGGTGAGGAGGGGCTTGGGGAGTGAGTGTTTGACTTTATGGGAGGAGAATCTTCCATCTGGATTTTCCACTGCTAAGGAGAGTTAAAGCTTCACTTGGAGTTAGCACTGATGCTACCTTGGCTTTCTGGCTCTTGAATATCTGCCTCTGGCTGCCTTGATCCTCCCTAGAAGGAGCAGAGATTGGTAGAGGAGGGCACTTATTTGTGTCCCTACTGTAGTTTGTCTGCCGGAAATGCCAAGCTAGGAGCCAGTGTCCTATTGCTGGTTGTAGAGAAGCTGTCCCTGACCTTTCTGGTCTTGTAGCAATCACCTTTCAAACCAGTCCTGTACTCTCTCCCAGCTGGTAGCTACCTTACTTTCTTACGGTCTCTCTTTCCTTGTGCTTGGGAGAAGGCAGAGAGACCAAACCTTGTGTGCCCAGTGTCTCTGCATCCCCTGTGCTGTGCTGCAGGTTGAATGCAATGTGGGTGTCTCCTTGCAGCAAGCCTGGATGTGTGTATCTCACTTGTAAGAAACCAAAGTAATAAAGTTCTTCCACTCCTAGTCCTGTGTGGTTTGTGGTTTTTCTTTATTTTCTTACTCTTGTTTTTGTGATTTCTGGGTGAGGTTTTTCAAGGCTTTTCCCTCATGTCTGCTTCTAAAACTGGCTTGTGGCTTGAAGAGCCCGTGCACATCACAATCCATGCTCAGGTGAGGGTCCTCTTCTGCTTCTGGGGACCTGGTGGGGACCATCTGTTAGGTGGTGCTCTGGAGGCCTGGCAGGAGCTGGGCTCTGCCCAGATTGGATCTGAGGCTGGGGATAATGTAGCTGTCTGCATCTCTGCCCTACCAGTGTTGTGTGGTGCAGAGTTGTGGAGGTTTCTGCCTGCCCAAGCTCTGCTGGGGGCCTTCAGAAGGCCTTGTTTCTCCTTAGCGTGTGAGCTTCCCTATGGTGTCTGCCAGTATGGCTGTTAGGGGTCTGGGGCTGGCTGCTGTACCCACTGAGGAGGGTGGTGGCAACTGCAGTACTTGCTCTTGTTTCCTGTAAAGCTGCTGGGAGTTGGAGCACCTTACAGCTGTGAGGGGAGATGCTCTTGAGCCTTACACTTACAAGATCAGCCTCAGCCTAACAGCAGGGCTTAGTCTTGTTGTCCTGACCCTCAGGCCTTTGCAGAGTTTTCCTGGTCATCAATCTGCAGGGAAAAGGTGTGCTCAGGGTTGTCCTGTGGCATCCTGAACTGTGGTGGGGCAGAGGAGCAGTGCTGAGCCAGTGGGGCGTCTCTTCATGTACCACTTAGATCAGCATCCTTTGTGCTATGGGGTTCTTGCCACCACCAGTACCCTGTACAGCCCCGGAGCAGGGGATCGGAGGCAGCGGGTGCCCCAGTGAGGGAGGCATGTGGAGCTGCTGAGCAGTGCTGTGGGCTGCTGCAGGGAGCCCTGGGTGCCTGGGCTCTGTGTGTCAGGAAGTAATTAGAGTAATTAGCTGCCACTGGCTTCTCACCAGCAAACTGTTCTAAGGGAGTAAGCTGGTAGTTACTCCAGATTGATTACCTATATCTCCAAGCTGGAGATGGCTGCTCTCAGTGGTGGCTTGTGAATGTGGCCTGAATCCCCTGAAGCATGCTCTTCCTCAGCTGAGCTGACAGAAGGGTAGGGGTAGGGAGGGTGCATCTTTTGCCCATGGGTGCTAACACAGGCCCTCTTTGGGTGGCCCTGAGGCTGGGGCAGATTGCCTGGCAGCAGGGCAGTGGCTGAGGCATCCATTGGCATGGCATGGTGGGTGGCTGCCAGGAGCTGCTGAGGGCAGTTGGGTGTTGGGAGAGCCTGGGGAGGTTCTGTGCTATGCCAGGCAGAGGGGTGGCTGCTTCTGCTTCCCATCACCTGACTCCCCAAACTGGGAGTATTGTGAGCCTCACACTGGGATGTGGTTGCAGGGTGAAAGCCTCCTAGGTGCTGGCCTTGGGCTTTCTTTCCCTGTCCTCCACTGCTCACTTGTAAGATGTTTCTGAGGAGTCCTGGTGAAGAGATACAGGTGTGCTGGTTTTTCTGCCCTTAGGTGGGTGGCATGATGGGAAAATAATACTCATCCCTCTGAGAGGTTTTACAAGTGCCCTTATTTCTCCCTCCATGTGCCTTGATGGCAGCAGAGTCATGGTGTGTCTCTGCCAGCTGGCACCACCTATATGGTCGGTGCTCGTTATTTGCTGGTGTAGGTTGTGGCTGAGCAGAGAGAAAATGTTGGGGAAATAGTAGCTCTTTTGATTTGTACCTGTCATGCTGCTCTGCTGGTGAGATGAATCTGAGGTGGCCTCAGCTGCTCCGCATTGTAGTGTTGGGCACCATCTGGTAAATCTCACCTTAGCTCAGGTGCCACCCCAAGCTCCCTCACAGGTGGGTACTTAAAAGCACTGACCCTAACAAAGATGGAAGTTAAAAGGTATGTGAAACACAGAGGCTGGGGGGCTGCAAAGCTTATGGGCAACAGCCCCCTGCTCACCTGCAGTTTAGGGCTTTGCTCCACTACTAATACAGCCCATTCATGTAAGGGCCAGGGAGGATTTGTAGGTGCAGGAGGTGGTGGGCAATGCAGCACAGTGGAACCTGCCTGGATGCCATGCCATGGCAAAACTTTGGGACACTTGGCTGGTGTGTGTTAGCTCAAGCACTGCTGGGCCTCCAGATCTTGCACAGGCAGCTGGTTTGTTGGTGTGAAGAGCAGTAGTGTTGGTCTTAAAAGCATCTCAAGGTAGTGAAGGGGTTGGGGTTTACAAGAGAGCTCCCATGCTTTGCTGGAATCATCGGAGATGAGATGTAGCAGTGTCAGGAGGACAGAAAAGTCAGTGCCACCGTTCGAAACTGTTCCTGAGAGGACTAGCACAAAATCAATTCATTATTAAGAATATCTGTGTGGGGAGGGAAGGAAAGAAGATGAGGAGAAAAAGGAAAAAATGGATCTTTTTCAATGCCCTGCATAATTTACTCCATAGGTCTGGGCTACAAGCAACTAGCGCTGCTGAGCCAACCCAGCTGTGGAGATGAGGGTTTTTTTCCTTCTATACCCCCAGGGTATTTGTGGCAGACCATCTGCCTCTGTCCTGGGAGGTTACACTAGCCATGGCTAGGTCCCTGTTCCTATTCTCTACCACCCTCTCTGCCTCTTGCCCATTAAAACCCATTTCAGCCAGTCTCCACCCCTCCTGCCTTCAGGGTAGCTCAGTTTCTTTACTCTTCCATATTTCTAGACCCTCCTGATTTTGTCTCATTAACAAAGGTCACCAAGGCACCCCTCCTTCTTATGCCAACTTGCCAGTGAAAATATGGACAATCAGTCCTCATATGGACTGTCAAGGATTTTGCCCTCCAGCCTAACAGATCTTCTTCTAAAATATTAATAACTTGTTGATACCAGCCTTAGCTTTCTTGAAGCAGCCCCCACCTGACAGATGTCAATGTGGCTCTGTCCCAGCTGTTTGGCCATGGGCCAGATGCTGTATTTCCTGCCTCTCCTCTACTAGAAAACCAGTGAGGTGGTATCTAATGCTAATTTAGCACAGTCAACGTCCGGAAAATTCTGGACTTTCGTAGAAAATTCTCAGATATAAAAGCACTTTAAGAAGGAAAACTTCCCTCATTCTAGCCTAGTACTGTCAAGAATTTAGTGCCTGCACCCAGACTTTGATATATTACTTTGAGGATGGCATTTTGGCAGGTATTGCATTTATTTGCATTTCATTTCTCTTTCCCTGGCTTCTTCCTTTGCCCCTCTCCTCACCCCTCCATCACTCCAGTAACTGCAGCTCTGGGGGAAGGTGGGAGAGATGTGGCAGGATGGACACCTCCTACCAAACTCAGACTGAGAATAAAGTTGTAACTTCACAGCACTTCTGCAACTGCGTGAGTCTGGGCAGGGAGCAGGCAGGGATCCTGGTGCGCAGTGGGAAGGAGGGTTCTGGCTCTGGATTCCTTGCCTGTGGGTCTCTCCCTCCTCCTCTCTGGGCCAGGACAAGGCAGCCACCCCTTTGTGGGGCACTTGCAGGGCTGAGTGTCCCCAAAGGCAGGGTGATCTTTTTTCTACACTGTTATAGCTTGTGAGGGATTAGTCCCTGATAACTAGATTTCACAGGCCTGTTATATATTTGAATTGCTGATGATACAGATGACTTTGTGCTTCGTGTAGGGGCATAGTTAAAACAGCAGATTTTGGCCATTTGTTGGTCTGTGGAGCTCTGTAATGCTTGTCCACCCATCCATGAATCATAGAATCATATAGGTTGGAAGAGACCCTTGGGATCATCAAGTCCAACCATCAGCCCTACTCTACAAGTTCTCCCCTACACCATATCCCTCAACACCACATCCAATCTACTCTTAAATAGATGTGGTGTCAGGGATGGTGACTCCACCACCTCCCTGGGCAGCTGATTCCACTGACTGACTACTCTTTCTGTGAAGATTTTTTTCCTAATGTCCAGCCTAACCCTACCCTGCTGCAGCTTGCAGCCATTCCCTCTTGTTCTATTGCTAATTGCCTGTGAGAAGAGACCAGCACCAACCTCTCTACAATGCCCTTTCAAGCAGTTGTAGAGAGTGATGAGGTCTCCCCTCAGCCTCCTCTTCCTCAAACTAAACAATCCCAGCTCCCTCAGTCGATCCTCATAAGACACAAAGATGTTGCAGAAAGCCTTTTCTCGCTGTGCAAACAGGGATGTCCTGCTGTGGCCAATAATATCATACATGAAGGTGTAGGGTAGGTGAAGCACTCCTTGCTTGTGAACCACAGAGCCACCAGTTCAACTTCACAGCTTCTTCAGGTGAGGCTGAGAGTTTGGTCACCAGACATAATGGTGTCACTCTAATGCATGCTGACTTCAGTGAGACACTGGGTTTGGTCCTGCCTGACCGTTTGATTAAGCAACAAGATTGATTTAAAAATTAAGCCAGCAACCACTGAATGGATTAAAATCCAGGCAAGTGCCATGTCTCCAAAAGTAAAGAGGGGACAGAGTGGGGGAATTTCTTCTGGGAAGCCTCTCAAAAGCTCCCATGGCTGGGAGGGAGCTGAGGGCAGCCCTGCACTCAGAAAAGCTGAGCGGAAATGAAGGGGCAGAGGGGTTGTGTTGTCTGTGTCACTGCACTGCACTAGAGTTGTTGCAGAACACCACAACATTTCTGAAAGTGAGTAATCTGGAAAAGCTCAGGTGGACCACAGAGCTTCAGAGAGGAGAAGCAGTGGGGAAGATGTGCTGTGCAGGGACAGACCCCAGCAGCTCAGACTCTTCAAACAGCAGAGGTGACACCATGGGAAATCATGGAATCATGGAATTGTCGGTGTTGGAAGGGACGTCTAGAGATCATCTAATCCAACTCCTCTGCTAAAGCAGGATTGCCTGGAACACGTTACTCAGGACTGCATCCAGGCAGGTCTTGAAGGTCTCCAGAGAAGGGGAAGGGAAGCTGGGCAGGCCTTGATGGCATCAAGAGCTGAGGGCTGACAGCAAAGGAGCCCCGTGCATGTGGGACCGAAGCAGTGTGTTTTCAACCTTGGAAGAAATCAGCCATGTGCATCGCTTCTCCAAGGCCCAAGTGGCTTCTTTCACTTGCTGAAAAAAGGAGGTTGAAAAATTCTGGCCATGCACAGTGTGGTGGGGTGGGGGAGAAGAGAGGCTCTTCCACCAGTCACACATGTGCCTATGTCCCACTCCCATCCCGCTCCCTGACATGAATAGAGAAGCAGTGCCAGTTCCTCTGTTCAGGGAGGCTTGGCCCAAAGGGAGCTCCTACCCATTTGGGGTGGGGGAACATGGGCTCTATCCAGCTTAGAAGCTCACAAGTCAGGTGCTTCTCATACTTGTTAATCAGAGTCCCCAAAGCCGCCAGAGCATCACTTGTGAGGATATTTAAATTGCATTTTAAAGATACACCTTCTAAAGGCTGTGGTTCCCTTGCCCTAGGCTCTGAGATAGAATGTGGGCACCGACTACAGCAAAATGGAAGTCAGCTCAGAGGAATGACACATCCCCAAATGTCCCTGTGCCTGAACACTGCGAGGACATGGAGGGGGACAATGGAGAGGGAGCTGTGCTGGGGCACAGCCCATCCACGTTGCAGGGGGACAGATGAGCAGTGGAGGGTGATGCAAACACCCCCTGGTGTGTAACCCTTGCCAACAAACCCCTCCCATGGCATTGTAGCAAGCCCTGTGGCTCACCGCAGGCCACGGGGACAGCATCTGCTGTGTCCACACCAAGGTATGCCCCACCTAGCACTCTGTCCCCTCTGGGTACCGCTTGTCCTCCTGCCCTGGGGGAACAGCCTGGCCCCACCAGTGCGCTCCTGCACGTGTGCCTACAGGAGGCTGTGGGAGAGGGAGCTGGTGTCTGCGTCTGTGGGGACAGGAGAGGTAATGAGCCTCCTGATTTCACAGCAACTGATGCCTGAGTGATGGCTCTTAATTGGCTTCTCTCTGCAAATATCCTCTCCTGCCAGCCCCAGGAGAGATGGCATTGCCACAGGCTGTGCCTCTCCGCGTTCGCTCTGCTGCAGGCAGTATTTTGGGAGCAAAGGGGAAAGGATAAGCCAGGTGAAGAGATTCACTGCTAAATGCTTTTCTAATTTTTTTTTTTTGACAAGCATAGAATATTTGCCCTATCTCAGATGATTAGCTATTTCCTTGCCGGATTGCTGTGAAGAGAAAACACTGGCCGTGCCATTAAGTGAGGCAAAGGACTTACTCCACTTTTATTTCCGTGTCTCTTTTCTTGCCAGCCTCCAGAGGGCAGATGGGGGACATTTGAGGCATTTCTGCCCCACCAACACTGGCTGCAATCTCACCCCACTGACAAGCACTGCTCAGAGAGAAGGCGACAGCTTTGCCTCTTTCAAGGGACTGTGTTCTCCCAGGCAGATGAAGGAGCACGCAGGAAGGACACCCTGTGTCCTGCCCCAGTGGTTTCCACATCGCCCACTTTGGGGACAGCCCTGAGGAGAGGCAGGTTGGCTGGGACGATGCAGGAGGATCAGTGCCCTAGTGGATCGTTACAGCTGGGGACAGGGTCCCACAGAGTTCTTGTCCTCCAGAAACTGCATCAGCTTCTTTTCCCTTCCCCTCCATCCTCTCACCTGATCCCTGTGGGAAGAGGAGTGAGATCCAGCACAGACTCATACCTGCATCCCTCTTGTCGCCGGTCTCCAGCCCCTCTTCGTACCTGGTGACCCTGTTTCATCACGCTGCAGTGCTTGCTGAGGGGCCAGCAGAGACGGGGGAAGCAGGCAGTGTCTCAGATGTGTGGGTTACTGGGACGTGTGCTGAGACACCAGGGCTTTTTTCCTTGGCAGCTTTCTCCCTGGCTGCATCCCAGAAGGCTCTGTCCACCCCATCCTTAGCTGCTTCCAAAGAGAAAGGCCCATCAGGAAGCACTCCCCTTGACATTGCAGAGGTAACAAAAGGAGCCTAAGCTTGGAGCAGGGCTGGCTTGTTCCCCAGGGTCTTCTCCTCACAGCAGGAAGGGCATCAGGGACACCTGGTGATGACATTTTACACAACCCAGAAGCTTGCAAAACCCAAACCCATGGAAACCCAGCATGTGAGAAGAGAGAAGGAAGGGTGCAGGGAGAGGGGCAGGGGATGGGCTTTCTGATGACTTTCTGTGTCTGTCTCTTTGTGTCATCAGCTTAGGGTGAGGGCTGAGGGTGCTGGTGGAGCCACAGGGCCAGGGCAGGGGTAGTTGGGGAGCAGTGGAAAGGACAGCCATAGGACAGGGTTGACAGAGCCAGGGGGCTGCAGGACTGTATCTGTGCTGAGGGTGTCAGACAGCACCTGCATTCAGAGACAGGCACCTGCAGCTGGCTGGTGAGGAACTCAGTGTCAAATAGATGTCCTAATTATGGATAGCCAATTACTCATAAATGGAGAAGGGGGGCTTATTCTGATATATCATAGGACTCTTCTGCACCTCTTGTGACTGTTTTTTAGAAAGCTCTGGTGTGTGGGGAAGGAGAGCAGCCAGCAGGTTGAGGCATACACCCTTGTAGGACACTGTTATTTAACAAACACTCCTCCACCCGAGCTCAGAGAACCCCAAATCCTCCCTCACCAGCCACCAGGAATCCTGCTCCACCACCGCCTCCCTGCACTTTGCATCATCTCCCACAGCTGTGATGTGCCACGTCCCCTGTGCTCCCTTCTCTTTTCCAGGCTGAAAATGTTGCAAGGCCAGAATTCAAGGCTATTCCTCCTTCACCCCAAATTTTTAAGTATCCCCCATGGGTTCAGGACCATGACAGTGCTCTGCCATGGGACTGGGGGTACTGGGTGGGAGAGGGACCCGTCCCCTGCGAAGACAGGAGGAAGGGGGCAAAGAGTCACCTCTTCCACACCTACTGGCAGGATTTAGTTTAACATTTATAATTTTTTTAGCTTGATCAAATTTCCGGAGCTTGCATCTTCCCCAACTGCTCTGCCTTGTTGCCTTTTTGCTTCCTTCCCTTCTGCTCGGGTGGCTGCAGCAGACGCTGTGAGTCTATAATAAGTTATTCAGCAGCAGTTTCCATGCTGGTCTTTGGATTTCAATTTCCACATGTTTCCCTTCAGGCTGTTTCCAACTAATTTCCCCATTTGCATAATGCCCCCCTTAGGGATGCTCTGGAACAGCGTCTTCCCCCCTCCTTTGACAAGATCATCAGAGATTCAGGCTATTAGCAGAAAACGCTTTAATTCTGTTGGCCCTTTAGCCTGGTCCTTGCCTGTCTGTCTCCAATTGAAAAAAGACAGAGGCATGTTGGGGTACAGGGGGTTGGGGTGTCCACTAGGAGTGGGCTAGGGGCTGCTGGTCCCTGACCTGGGGCAGCCCCTGGAGGGAACCAGCTGGCAGAAGTACAAATTCATGGCAAACTGTTTCTCATTGCCAATTCTGGTCCAGCAGCCCTGATGGTTTGGTCTGGACCAGAATCAACAGGGAGTCCCCCACCCCTGTCCCCCTGAACTCAAGGGGGAGGCGGGGACAGCTTTAGCTGGGACAGCATTGAGCTTTGGGGTGGTGGGTCTGTTTGTCCCTGCTGCATGGGCACTGATGGACGTCCTCTCTCATGAAGTAGTGCTCCTGTCCTGCTTGGTGACTTGGAGGGACTGATGACCAGGAAGGCTGAGCATATGCAGGAGTGGGGAATGAAAGCCAGCCCTTGGCTGCTGGGTGAGGATGAACCTCATCTCTCCTCTCAAAGCCACCTCATCTCTTCTGGACACCCCAGTCCTTTCCTGCAAATTTGGTCTCTCTCTGTTTACTACCAGAAGCAAGACCTGCTTATTCCTGCCTCATATTCCTGTTCTTCTGCCCTTCTCCAAGCACATTTTATTTTATGCTGCTACTACACATGGAGCAGTCTGAACGTAGATGATGCTCCAGTCTCTCTCTCCCTAATTCTTGTCCATCCACATGTGGCAAAAAGCCTACATGGCCATCCTGCTCCCAGTGCTAGCTGCTTGCTGTGATCTACATCGCAGTACATCTCCCTCAGAGTTGCCCAGACACCAGCTGGATTATAACTTCCTCTGGGAACTGCATAAACACCTCGAGGTTTAAGTGAGCTCTGCGTTCCTGCAAAGCTCACTTCTTCCCTAGCCAGCTCCAGGTCCGTATAAAAAGAGTCTTTTTTTCCTCTTTTTTTTTTTTTTTTTATTAGCTCTTTCATGTTATAAAACGTAATGGGAACTTTCAGACCAGCTTCTGAACAGGTCTCTGATGTGCTTCTCTCTTTTATGGCTCAAGTACAACAGCAATCGCAGACATTAACATGCTTCTTTACGACGAAATGTACATTTGAATGGCACCCAGTTGGAGGAACATGCTGCGCCTCTTGCAGAGCTGGCTGCAGCCTGCCCAGAAGCCCTGGTGAGGGGTGAGGGGTGATGGGTGCCCAGAGTCTGCCTGCAGCCTCCTGCACAGGGGGGAAGGAGGCGGCAGGGGAGCTATGGCCAGGGTAAGGATGCTAGGAGTGGGGTGAGGCAGGGCCTTTCAACACCAGCCCTTTGGGGCAGCCATTGCCTTCACACTCACCTCCGAAGCACTCGATGTGTTGCTGACAATATAAGAATTAGCAAAAGTAAGATGTAAGCAGGGATGCATGGGATGTCCTTGTCAGCAGAGCCTTTGGATGGAGGCATGGGAAGAAGTGTGTTTGGGCCACTCCTGTGTTCCGGGCTCCCCCCAAGTCTTCCCCCTCTCTGGATCTCATCCCCTGGCAAACAGTGCTCCTACCCCAGGCTCTGCGTGTCATGGCAGCCTTTTCTTTCCATCCCTTTTGTGTATAAGGCCATGACCTGATGCTGAGAGTGGAGCCCTTCAGGCCCTCACCCCTCCCAGGTCATTTCTTGGTTAGAAATTGCCATTACAAGTCTTTTTAGGGCCCAGTACTGTGTGATGCCAATCTGATTTGCAATTATTGTGACAGTCCTTATTAACATAGAGAAAAACTTATTGTCTTTGACAACTTGCTCCAAAGATGGGAGTGATAGTGTGCAACCACTAGTCTGTCTTCCTCCTTGTTTCTTCCCTGGGACAGACCAGCAACTGGAATGTCCCTTGAATCAGAGGTCTGTCTGCACAGGGATGCAGAGAGCATGCCCTTTGGTCATGTCCATGCTGTGACCTCCTACTTGGCTGCAGCTGAGGAGTCAGGTGCCACCCTGTGGCACTGAAATGAGAATGTTGTCCCCATCATGGGAGTCTGGAGAACCCACCAGGACACTGGACTCCCGGGGTCATTCTCTGATGCCACATCCCCTCTCCTCCCTGTGTGCCCCCTTCTTGAGTCAAGCCTGGGCACCAGTGGTGGATCTCCCAGCTGCGGGACTGAGAGGGGAAGCCATGTCCCCAGAACAGGGGTGGTGGCACCAGCCAAGCAGCGCAGCAGCATGCAACATTTCTCCTGCACGTCTTCCAGCAGGCAAATGTGCTCCTCTTGGTCCCAGCAGCCAGGCCGGTGCCCAGTGCCCTGCTGTCAGATGGTGGCATCCTGCAGCCTCAGGAAGAACAAGGGTCTACTGCTTGTCTGCAAGGGGAAAGAGCGTGCCCAGGGCATGCACGCCGGGGTCCTGCCATGCAAGCAGCCCTTGCAGGCATGGGCACCCTGTGCTCCGCAGGAAAGCTCGATCCCCGGAGGTCCGGCAGCTGGGGTGGCGCTGACGTGCAGGTGGCAGCTATACATGTCCCCCTTTGGAGAGATAAGCGATCAGCGCTACCACCACCCCGACGTACACTCCTGTGCCGATGGTTATGGAGAGCGCGGCGAGGAAGAGAGCTCGACGAGAAGCTGAACTGGCCAGGTGGAAATCTCCTTTGGAGACAGCCTTGCTGGTCTGGAAGGAGAAGAGATGCTCATTGCTCACAGCCCCACCAACCTGGCCTTTTAGCCTGTGCCTTCCACTATGGAGTCAGCCCCCCTCTCCTGGCCACTGGATTCTGTGAAGGCTGGGGACAGACAGCAAGGTGTCTATTGGGGACAGCGGAGCTCAGCAGTGCCACCCTACACACATTCCCCTGTGGGTTTTGCCTCCCAGGAACGCGTGGGCTTTGGCTGTTTCTCTGCAAGTCCCAGCCATCTGGGTGCAGAGACGGAGCTGTGAGCGGGTGGCTGGCCCCTCGTAAGCCCAGGCCAATGGCTGGTACACAGGGCCGATGGCTGCACGGTACCAGTCAGATGCAAATATACCCTATACAGATATATATAAATAAAGGAGTGAACGAAAGTGATCGTTACAGCAAATAGAGTTAAATTTAAATGGAACCAAGTACATCATCACATGGAGAGTGCACTGTGCTACTCTACACCACGTGGAAAAATGTGAAATCAGCCACTCCTTGGGCTCCCAATCAGTTAAAGCTTCCCCAGCCTCTCACCGCCTCTGTGCCAGGTACTCATGTTATATACTTTTCCATTTCTGTTTCCATCATCTTTATTTAACCTAATGCCTCCCCCCCATCTATTCTTGGTACAGCAGCATCTATGCAAACGTAGAGTAAATCCCCTGGCTCTGCATGAATTATTCTGGGTCAACAGTGATGTAAGTGACCCCAGGCTTTGGGCTAAGCCCTCAGAAAGGCAGCAGCTCCTCTGAGCTGGTGCGGCCCGAGGGCCATCACCCTCTCCAGCCTCTGCCAGCCTGGTGTTGGTTCACACAGTGTAGCCAGTGCATATCAGAAACAAGTGCAATGGGGGAGCTATAGTCTGATATGGGGACCAGGCTGCCTGTTGAGTTCTGTCTCCAGAGCAGCCTGATTCCAGGGCATGAGCTGCCCTGGACTGGGTCATGGTGTAGGACCTCTGTGCTGCTGGAGACTTGGAGGACAGGTGGAAAAATACTATTTTTCTGAGCCTGGGTGGAGGGTGAGAACTTGGGCAAGGGGCCAAGCAGAGCCCCAGTTCCCTAAATAAGACCTGAAAGACCCAAAGAAAAAGCCTGACCTTCAGCAACTCACACAAGAGCTGGAGGACTTACAACCTCATAGCAGTTGCGGAGACATCCAGAAACCACGAGTACCCTTTGTCTCAGCCTTCAGGGGTCTAGACATGGCACGGAGATGAGCCTTAGAACCAGAAAGATTCCTGGTTCCCTCTTAGGGCTCCTGTAGCTTGCAGGGCCCATGCTCCAGTGTTCAGTGCATGCAGGCAAGCAAAGTGATCTCTTACCCCTTGGGAGAAGTAGAAGGCAGCAATTCCCAGGGGCCAGAAGCAGCACAGCATGGAGAAAAGGGCCAAGCCCAGGTGGTCCCGGGGAGGAAGCATCAGGAAATGATCCTCACTTTCGCTGTCGCTGGAGGAGTCACTCTGCAAAACCAGATGGATTCAGCCCATGCCCACCTCCCCATTTCACCCTGCAGGCTGTGTCTCTGACCCTCTCCTCCCAGCTCCTGCTCTCTCCTGGCCCCATCACATATTCTTACATAGTTTCCCACCTGCAAATTCAAGGAGGGAGTTGCAAAAATATTTTAGCTTCCTCAGCCCAGTTTGATGAGAAAAAATGTAGCTCAGCAAATTCAGGAGCAGAGTGGATTCTCGGCTCCCTGCCAGAGCAAATGCTGAGCTCGCTTGCTGGGGGTCTGGGATTTCCTTGGGAGATAGATAGTCTTAAACTGAAATATCTTGAGCTTTGGCAGAACTGGCTGTTTGTCTGCTTAAACAAACTTAAACAAAGTGCCTTATCCCCATTAGGGACGAGGAGATCAATATCCTGCTAAACTAATTTAGCAAGTGAGGGAAAGCAGTTGAATTGGAGTCTCCATCACAGGGGCGACGTGTCCTGTTCCCTTAGTGAGCACATTTCTCAGAGTGACTGCAGTCAGCCCTCCTCCCTTTGAGCACTGCTTGGCCAGCCATGAACCAGCCTGGAAGTGATGTGTGCCAGTGGGGAAGGCACGCAGAGGTGGGGACACCCCTGCTGCAATCTGAAAAGGCCCCATCACCAGCACTGAAAGCAGCAGAGCTGTGCTGGGTCATCAGACGTCAGCTCCAGCAGGCTCTGGGGACCCGCTCCCACCTCTCAAGGTGATGTTCCCAGCCTCTGTACCACCACTCAAGCTGTGGTGGGGCAGAGAGTGCATCATGATGCTGCTTTGCCAGCCCTCATTCTTCTTTATGGGATTCATCCTGTCTTTATATTAGGCTTTCTCTCTGCAGCTGCCATCAGGAATGTGAATTTTGCTGTTATGCAAGGATTGCTATTTCCCCTTAACCTGAGTGTCACAGCGGCCACAGGTTGCCCTTGTCAAAGGGTCCCCCCATCCCAAGGGTCCTGCAGGGATGAGCCCATCTCCCCTTCACTCCCAGTGGGCATGCAGCCAGCCTACCCTCAGGGGAGCTGACTTCCTTCTGAGGTCTGCAGTGAGGAAAAGAGAGCAGAAATGAAAAGGAGGAAGAAGAAACATTGAGTGCACAGGGAGAAGCTGGAAGGAGTTGGTAGGGTCTGGGTGGGGAAGCTCTAGGGAAAGAAGGGAAAATAAAATGACCAATAATTTGGGCCGATAGCCAGAGTTACCAGAACAAGAGTTTGGTGCCATCCCACCTGGTAAAGCTCACCTCATACTCCTGGAGCTCCTCTTCTTCCACCTCATAGGACACAGTTTGGATTCGGATGTCGCTCTCTACCAGGCAGGACCCTTGAGACTCGTGCCCATCAGGACCTTCAGTTGGAGCCTCTTTGCTTTCCATAAAAGTGGTTTCGCAGCTTTCCGTCTTGCTGTCCTTGGCCTTGAGGGTGGTCTCATCCTTCACAAGGATGAAATTGGGGCCATACAAGGCTTCAACAGCCAGCTGCAGGGAACTGGCATCCAGCAGCTGGTGAGTCCTGGCACCACCAGTGTTTTGCAAGATGTAGGAATACAATTTCCCTTGGCAGCGATGACTGGGGTAGTCCTGGCTGTGATGCTGGTGGTAAGAATAGCTGCTGTGAAGGTGCCCATTGGCCTTGGCCAGGAGTGGATTTTGGAGCTCACGTACGCTCTCCATGCTGCCAGCGGTGTGGGGGGGAGCAATCCTGCAGGAGCAGAGAGAGTGGGAGGGAGGAGGCTGTTATTTCAGCAAGGCAAGGGAGCAGAAAAGCTTCTCGCCCATGCAGAGCCGATGTCAAGACAAGGCTAGTGGGAACAGAGATTTGGCTGTGCTGGAGAAAACAAGAGCCCTCCCTGCCTCTCTGCAGCTTGAATGCTATCTCGGCAAACTGAGCATCTCTTCATCTCTCCCCAGCTGGCAGGAAGATAAGGATGCAGCCCCGCAACAAGATGATCTGATTCAGGCTGGATTAAGATGAGGATTTGCTGTATCTATAATGCATCTTGAGATGGCCACGTGCAGCCTGACAGGAAAGGACCTACTGCATCTTTTCTGCTGGTTCATAATGTGTGCTGTGACAAAGCCTAACAGACAGCACAGAAGTAGATAAGATGCTGACAGCCACTTGAAGGGCCTCCCTGTCTTCCCAAAGCAGAGGGCTGCATGGTGAATTGCAGCCCTCCAGGCATTATGCATACACCTAACTGGCTTTCAGGTATCCAGGAGGTTTTCTAAGACCCTTTCAAGGCTGATCTGGGGCTTGGGTGAGAGTAGCTAGGCATTGGGTGAAGCCAGGAGGCTGCTGTGAGGACACAGAGGTGGCTTTTAGGCTAGGATAGGGTGTGTCAGATGCTCGGCCGGCTGTGGAGAGGAACGGTGGGATGTGGAGGTTAAAGGGGAGACACCACAGGGCTTGGTCATTGGTCAGATTGAAATTATGACAATTTAAGTAAATGACCTGTCACGCCAGAACTCTGTTTAAACCAGCTCCACCCCTGGGTACAGCTGGCAGCCGCACAGCCCTGGCTCTGGGCCACTGGCTTCAGAAAATGCCGAGTCCAAACGGGATTCTCAGCTACAAATGTCAACATGGGTTTCTTCCTCAGGAAAATTCATCCAACCCCCTTCCTCCATTTCAGAGTGCTGAAACCTTGTGCTGTTTGTTTGTTTTGCATAAAATTTTCCAAGATTAATATTTCAACCCTTTTTCTTTGGAGGAGCATTTGCTATTTTGACTTCCCAACCCAACTTGGCACAAAGAAAACATGTAGTGAAATATCAGCATTCCCCAGGAGAGAGAAACAATTACTTTGTGCTCTTTGGTACCCAAGCCCCGTGTTTTACAGCAGCTCTCTAACACTTTCCTGGCTCCTAGACCATGCCACCTTATTACCTTGCAACCCCAAATGTTTCTGTCCTCCTCTGAGACCTCCATCACTGCCATCTCTGCAGGACACTGTGTAGCAGAGACATGCTTCCTCCTGCTATAGGGTACCCCAAGGTGCACTGGACTTTCTGCAAAACCTGCTCTAGGTGGACCTGCTTTGGCAGGGGGTTGGATGAGATCATCTCCAGAGGTTCCTTCCAACCTCATAGCATTCTGTGATTCTGTGTGCTTCTCATAGAAAGCAGATCATCTTGGGTTTAAATCTGTCCTCAAGAAGAAAATAAAGAAGTTGGAGTTAAAGACTCCAGAGAGTGAAAATTGCAAGTGGTCCCATCCCTTTGTCCATAGCGCAGAGGTCTGAGTGCCATACCTGCTTCTAAATGGCCCTGTCAATGGTCTTTGCTCTGGTACTGGTTATGACATTTTGGAAAGCTGCTCAGGAAGATGGAGCCATTCACTCCCGCACTGCTAAAACTCTGGTGGTTTTGGTGAATGCTCCCCACTTCCCCCTCCCCAAAACCATTCTCTGCTTTCTGCAGTCTCCCACCTCACTAATAAAGCCTGTAATGGCTCGTACAGCAGATGGCCGCGAAGTATTTTCAAAATATTTAAGCGAGATGCATATTTGTAGCACAGACGGTTTTATTTCCTGCACAGACCCAGAGAAGCACAAAGCTTCGTGCTGGTTTTCAGGCAAGGAAAGCACAAAGCTTTTCTTCGCTCACCCCAATGTGCAAGTTAGATTTCCAACAAAACATCTTGCTTGTTAATGAAACAGAAAGGAGAGACCAGTCGCTGGGTGTCATGTGAGAGCAGCAGCCCAAGCGGGAGCAGAAGCGCAGCTCTAGCAAGAGAAAGTTGACAGTTTCGGGCAGGCATCCACGTACCATCTCAGGAAATGTTTCTGGCAGCAAGCTGGGGTAGGGAGGGATGGGATCTTGCTGGGAGCTGCTGGAGGGAGCCAGCTCCAAAAGCACTGAGAAACGCCAGTAGATGGGCTGCAGGCAGGCAGCCGGACATGGGGCAGTGGGTGCTGCCTGTGAGGAGGTTGCTGCTCTACTCACTTCACGGCTTTGGTAGTGCCACATGTTCACAGCAGCGGGCACTGGGAAACACTCAGAGTGTGGCAGGGGGGTAGGAAAGAAGGGAAAGCAGCCATTAGGAATTGGAAACCTAGAAGATACCTTGGGGTCATCATCTGTCCAATTGGTCAAAACCACGACACTTGGGGAAGTGGCAGGTATCATGGACTAGGGTGAGAAGAGTGCATCTATGCAGATGGACTGCTGCTGGGCATGGACTCTGCTGACTTTGGGCATCCCAAAGGATACTAAAGTGGCTGGCTAGTGGGAGATGGATGGCTGACCTGACCTGGGCTGGGGGCAAGAGGCACAGAGGGCTTGCAGGCAGCAAATATCCCAGGGTGGACACACCTTGGAAGAGCAATGGTGTAGGTAGCAAAAGAAACAGCAGGAAAATACTGCTGAAGTATGGGGAAGTGTCTGTGAATGTGGGCTGGGCAGGGATGAAGGCTTTGCCCAGGGGAGCAGGGAGAGCCCAAACCTCTCTGGTCCCTCAAACTGCTCTGGAGCCATCTCTAGAGCAGGGCCAGGACCTAAAGACCACTGCACTGCACAAAGAGTGGACAGGGAAGGGCTACAGCTAGAAGCCCTAAATTCATGCTAGTCTTGTACCCTCTGGGATTATAAAAGATGTACTTGTACTAAACCCTCTTTTCTTTGCTGCCTTCCACTCTCAGGAGCTGGGGATGAGCTCTCCCTGGGAGCAGACTGGGGCAATAGCAGGGCTGAAGGGACAGTGGGGGAAAGTGCAGAAGATCTCACTGAACATCTCATAAATGGTCAAAGGGACCAACAAGTGCAGCCCTAGTACCCAGGCCTGTCACTTCTTAGCAGTGGGGAGGGGATGCCGAGGGCCAGCGTCACAGCATGCCTACAGAAGCGTGCTCAGCCCTGCTGGAAAGCAGCCAGGCTGAAACCTCCCTCTCTGAGAGCTGATGTCAGGCGTCCCAGTGCTGGTGGGGTTAGAGATGCTTCCCACTCCTTAGTCACCATGATCATTGCATCGCTTAGCGACCGTGCCGAGTGGTCTGGGTTTGCAGGCAGAGATGGGGGCCATCAGACTGCTAGAGATGGTATTAGAGAGGGAATGGGAGGGAGGGCAAGGATCAGCCCTGTGTCCACATGAACACAGAAGGACAGAGCCAAACCATCTCCCCCAGACCCCGTTTGGATTGTCTGGATCCTACAGTGAATTTGGCCACGCAGTGATTTAATAAAGTAAGCCTGGTAATAAAGTAAGCCTGGTAATAAAGTAAGCTTGGTAATAACCAGGCTTGGGGGAAGGGGAGCGAAGCCAGCAGATGACAGCAAGGAAGCTGTAAAAGACAAAATTAGCAGAGTGGTGGTTCTCTGTCCTCATTATCCAGAGTGACTGGATAGCATGCATATCCATCCACCCCATGGGGCCAATCTGGGCGGTACTGGCAGCAGGTAGCGGCGGCAAGACGCTGTTGGTGCACAGGGAGGAGGCACACATACAGACACACACACAGGGTGAGCCCAGGAAGAGGGCACACCTGGGAAGAAGCAGACTCCAGCGCCCTGATGGAGCTGGACTACTGCTGCAGCCCTATTGCCGAGACTAACAGCTTCTGGCTCCCTAACAAACTACTTTCCCCACCACATGGCTGCTCCTGTAAGCACCCAGTGGGGCAGGCCCCCTCCCCACCCCCCAGGCCCCTTGCAGCAGTTCCCAGCAGAGTGGGAAAAGCACGACTTGCATTGCATGTACTCTCAGATTCTCATGGCAGGTACTGGATAAAAGGAGCCAAAATAAGGCATGAAAATAAAGAGGCAGCAAATCCAGCTTCATGCTTCATGGATCTCACCCCCCGCAACACATTTCCTAGGGCAGTCCAGGTCCCCTTGGGACCGTCCTGAGTGTTTTCCCTCCACATGAGAAGTCACTGGCTGCCCCCACCAGCAGTAGCACAGCCCTCAGAGGGACCCTTGGCACAGATGCCAGCTATGATAAGCCCAGTTAATGAGGAATTAAGTAGCTGTTCCAGGAATCAATCATAATTTAATTGCCCTGTCAAGCAAACACTCTGCCTTGCTTCCCGGGCTCATTAGCAGGTTGTGACTGCTTTGCACACCTGCAGACTCTGGAGTGAGAAGGTTAGCCCATCCTGGTCAAAGGCTCATCCCTTCAGGTCAGCACTCAGGGAGGCTGGTGCCCTCAGGGAGTGGTGCCCTGGGTGGTCCAAGGGCAGGGGACAGCACAAATGCCTGATCCTGACCTGGATCACAGTCAGGTACAGCTGCCATAGTCCTGGGACCCAGGTGGGCCCACTCCTAATGGAGCAGGAAAGCATAGGAGATGTAGCTAGCACCCTTCCCAGAGCCTAGGGCCTCCTGGAATCTCCCAGAAGGTGCCTTGGGGCTTCTAGACAGAGGCCCAAGTCCTGCCAGGGCACAGTATATCTGCCCCTTGGCATGCAAGCTTGTGATTCTGCCCAAGAGAAAACTAGCTCATGAGGGCTGCTGAGAAACAGAGAGGGAAGCTGGCATTTTGGAGAGGGAATATTGTAATGAAGGAAGGGGTGGGACAGCTTGTGGACAACGTGTCTGGCAGGGGTGGACCAAGCCTTCTCAGCCCTAGTAGCCTGCACAGCAGCGTGGATACCTACCACACGTCCCAGCCCTGAGCCCTGCAAGGTAAAGCACAGCTCAAGGGGAGAAGGAATCCCTTTCATCAGCCTCACAGACATAGCTACAGAAAGCGGCCGTGCTCCAGCCAACACACAAGCCCTCCTGCGGGTCCTGTCTCCATTCTGCTGCTCCTGCCTCAGGGTGCAGCACCAGCACACCGAGAAGGGGGCTGCTCATCTGTGGGGTGCAACAAAGCCTTCCATGGTTCTGGGAAAGATTGCTGTGGCAGGAGCATCAGATGAGGAGGTGGTTGGGGGTGGGGGAGAAGGGGCAGAGGGGTGGTGTGGGGGAGGCAGGTCTTGGTGTGGGGCAGGAGAGGAAGGAAGCGGAGCATGGCAGCCTCAGTGGGGCTGGCAGAGGTGGTACCCAGAGAAGCAAATGGGCAGGGTAGGGCAGCAGTGGAAAGGGAAATGGTGAGCAAGGGGAAGCAACAGTGCCAGGCAGAGAGCCCATGGCCACCGGGATGGAGAAGAAAGGGATCGCGGAGCTGCTGGAGAGGAAAGAGCTGGTGAGGGCCAGGAGGGGAGGAAGAAGGTGACACAGAGCCTACGGACATGGATTAGAGGGAGGATAACTGAGGTGTTTAAGATACAGAGCATCTAATTCACAACTTTGATGCAACCAGTTTGATAAAGCTGGAAGGGAGTGAATAAAGTGTTTGTTCTGATCTCCTGACAGGTGGAGAGCCAGTGCCTCGGCAATGGGCTCCTGGCTCCAACAGAGACTAAATTGCTCTGAGAATTGGGATGCTATGGGCTGCTTTTCAAGGTTCGCAAGTCAAATTGGGCAATTTCCAGGTGGAAATCGAGTCTTTATTCTCCCTGATAAAAACGTTTCTCTGCAGCAGTGTTTCGACCCAGCTGTGCTCAGAGCTAAGGCGTTGCTCCCTGATGGTAAAGAACCAGCAAATCCATCCCCGGGGCTGGCAGAGAAGAGCCAGGTTCCTTCTGCAGGAGCCGTGCCAAGGGCTCTGCGGGGCTGTGGGCTACCCCACCGCCCTGTCCCCAGCCCCGGTGCCAGCAAGCCAGACATGGGGCCCGTGAGCACCAGCAAGGGAGCAGTGTGAGCCTCCAAACACTGGGAAGGCAGCCTCGTAATACAACCTCAAACCGGCAGTGTCTGCAAACAAGCTTCGACCCGCCGCCGTGGCACCAGGGGCTGCGGGGCTGGCAGGGTGCTGGTGGCCCGCTGCCACCGTGTTCCCCATCCCCAGCCGGGCACCCCCTGGCCGGTAGCCACCCCCGGCACTTGGAGAGGTGGCCGCTAGATGTCCCAGGCACTCCACGCAGCGCAGGCTGCCGTTCCGGCCGCCTCATCGCCCCGGGGCCGCGGAAGGTGCGGGGATCCGACCGGTCCTGCCCGGCCCCCGCCCGCCTCTCCCGGCTGAGCAACCCACAGCACCGCGGGTCTGTAGGGACTCAAAGGATCTACTGCCTGTATGTCCAAGTCGTTGGGCACGGCTGTGCCTCCCCAACACCCCGTGGCTGACACCCTCGCTGGTGTGACCCCAGAGCCTGCCCAGACTTCGGTGCTCAGTGGCGCAGATACGACCACGGGATGTGCCCCGATGGGATGCACCCCTCCGTGCACCTCATGCAAGGGAGAGGGGGAAAGGGCTCAGCGAGCTGGCAAGAATGAGAAGGAGGAAGCATGGAGGGTGATGGTAATAAAACACATGGCTGTGTGGGTGGCTAGGTGTATAATTAGCAGGTTTGGACTCTCTCAGCATCCTTTTTTTAGCTGGAGATGCAAACAAGTAAATAAGGTGGCTGTCAAGAGTTTCCGCTGGCTGTCCTGGGTGTGGGTCTCCTGGGTGTATGGGATGGTATGTATGATGGAGGAGAGGGGGCAACACAGGGGGCTGCCCCAGTGCTGGAGGGCAGTGGGGTGGCCATGGGGCAGCCAGCTGGGGCAAAGCAGAGAGGGTGACCTGGCCAGCAGCGTTGTGCCAGGAAAGCAGGTCAAGATGGGATCAGAGATGCGAAAGCTCTGGAGGTGCCAACAGCCACACAGGGGCTGTCTTCTCAGCCATGGGGCACTCCTGGTGGATTTGCACCCAAACAACCTTCAGCCCTGCAGCTCTCAACAGCAAGCACTATGGAGGGGCTTTAAAGGGGTACGTGATGTCAACTAAAATTGATTGATAGCTTTCACTGGAGGCTTCTTCACATTTCTGTTTTGGGGACAAATGTGCCAGCTCAGGGGCAGGGGAGAGTGAATTCCCCTGTCTGCTGTAGCATCCAAATCACTGTCTGTGGAAATGTGAGCTCAGACTGATAGGTACAACCTCCTCTTTCTCAGTTCAGGACCACTCTAAGGAAGTACCCTGAGGCTGCTGCACACAAAGCTGTCTGAAGAGCGCGGTATTGGCGCCCTACCCTCAGTGCAGAAAGCCATCTTAAAAACATCCACTCCTGTAGAGCTACCTACTGACCCCTGGGATCTGAGAAGCAGGAATGCTTCCAGCACAGATGCAGCCCTGTCCCTCACCAAGACCAGGCTTCCTGCCTGGGGTGCCAATACGCTGTCAGGAGCATCTCACAGAGATCCCCCAAGATGTGTTTACTACCAGGATATTTTTGCTGCCAGTGGATGCTCAGAAGCTCGTGCTTACAGACTGTAATTTTGTTCATGGCTGATTTTCCTATGCTAATGGTTACAGTCCTCATTTTCACATCAGGTTTTCTCAATTGCTATTTATACCCAGTATTGAACTGAACACAGTGGGTATCCTAGATGGCTCCAAACTCTTCTCCCTGCTACCCCTATTTCACCCATACCCTTGGCTCCACTCTTATCATCTCCACTTCAGGGCCATTCTCCTGCCCATGAAGTCCCACAGGCCATTGCCCCTTCATGGTTGGTGTTGCCCCAAAAACCCTGCACTCCATCCTCCCCACAGATTGCTCGTGGCTGCCTGGTCCTGTGGAACATAATCCATGGGGAGCAGCGATACCCTCCACTGGAGCAGACCTGTCTTGTGCTCCTCTCTGAGACCAGCCTTGAGCTCCTCAGCCCTCCTGCCCAGCCTGCCCCAGGGCTGTGCCTGGGGTCTGCACCCTGGGGATGCTCTCCCTGCCACAGCCTGTCACCCAGCACAGAAACAATTTGGCAAAGAGGACCCAACTTTCTTCCAGGTGAGAGGCCCACACCAGTTGACACCAAGGTGGGAACGGAGCTGTAGCATGAGGTTGGCAGCTGGCATTGGAGGGGGCAGAGAGATGATCTCCCCTTCACAGCTCTGCCTTGCCGATAGAGTGGCTTAGCTGCAGCACCGAACTCCATCATTGCATCTCTCTGCAAATCCCCTTCCTATCAATCGAAGCTGGCAATGTAAAGTGGCTGTTAAGGACTGCTCATTTGTCTCTGTTTAAAACATATCTGTACTCAAATGATTCATAACCGCCCCGAAGGCCAGCACACACCGGCACCCTCCTTTCCTCACCGTCCTGTTTATTTTATCCACCGTCTGCCTTCCTTCAGCTCAGGGCTATTTCCACTTTGCTTACCGCTGCCTGATTCTTCTGGGGATTCACAGGGCTCCTCTACAGTTCAGATGTTTAATTCATTTGCCAATGATCCATTCTCTCTTTAAAAATGAACTTATCCTATGGACATGACACCTTTCTTCCTTACTTTTCCAAACCCTAAGTTTCCAAACACAGCCCGTATTTATCACCAGTAAGCTGATCTCCTCTTCCAGCACACTCTGGCCAGCATCCACAGCCTGAGACAAACCTCAAGGTGTTAAATTATTACCTGGGTCAACAGGTACAATCCAAACCAAATGTTGAACCTCTCTTTAATATTTGTTATTGCCAAAGACATTGAATCCTCGGGTGGAGATGTGCCCTCTGTGTTTAAAGAGGCACATTTCACGCTGGCAGCAGCTATAGGAGAGGTTTGTTTTGTCTTCGGGAATATAGCGAGGGGAAAGGCAGCAGCTGCCCCTGGCCTTCCCATGGCTCTTGTCTGTCCCATGGTCCCAGAGGGCCAGGAGCACACAGAAGACGATGCAAAATTATCTTCCATAAGGTATGCAAAGAGATGCTACAAAACCATATCTCATTTTCTTTCCCATGGCCCTGTCAAGTCCTGGCCATGCCTGGCTGAGGGGCACCGGGCTGCTCCTGCCTCTGCCAGCTGGATACTTTCCCTCTTTTCCTGGTCTGTTCCTCTTTCCCTGCCCACATCGCAGCTGGATTTAGACCAGCCCTTCCTGGGACTAAGCTCAGGCTCGTGCCCATCTGGTGTTGTAATATGTTGCAGGAGGTGCCTCAGCTCTGGGTGAGCAGCACCCATGGTCCCGCAAGGGATGAGGAAGGACATCCCACTCATGGCATTTCCCTCCCAGCATGTCCCTGCTGCCTGGGGATAGGTTCTAGCACCCTCTATCTCACCCTGTCCTCCCACCTTGGAGGCTGGGATGGTTTTCAGAGAAATCACCTCCCAGCTCAGAAGCAGCACCAACGTGGCCATGGCACGTGGCGTCACATCTCCAAGCTGCTGCACAGCCGCCCCAGGCCAATTTCTCATGCCAACAGTAGAGTCTCCAAACACAGAGCAAGCAAAGCAGTCCTGTGACCAGCTCTGCTTTTCAGAAGATATCTGAAGGGTTTCACTCCAAAACAAAGCTGATTTAAGTGATGCACCCAAAAAAATGCTGGGTATCAGCAGAGCCTCCCCTTTCAGGCTGAGTAAGGCATCTGGACGCTTTTGCTGCCTTTTTCACTTGACAGAGAAGCAGCAGCAGAAAGACAATTTGAAGGAAATCTGCAACAGGCTTCCCCTCTGCCATTGTCCCATCCATTGTCGTACCCCCCCCACCTTGCCCAGTGCTGTGGCTTGGCCCTTCATCTGGAAAAGTCTATCATTTGCTCATCTCTAATTCTACAGACGGAGAAATAATGGCTGAAGACCTTGCCTGAAATTACCCCCAGAAAGCAACAGCAGAGCTGCATCCTGCGAGTGGTGCCTGGCAGTCCCAGGCTCAGGTACAGGGCTTTAGAATATAGGCAAAACAGAGTCAGAGTCAAAATCTGCCTAATTCAGAGACCACACTTGAGGGGGAGCTGGAAAACCACTCCAGTCATGGGTATTAAATGGGAAAGAGGGAGATGGAGTCACAAAGAGGTAAGAGAGGCTTTGGGAAGGGGCATGGTGCATCAGTGTCTGGCTTCTAATGCTGACGGGGACAGGGTGGCACAAGGGACACCCAGTGGGGAGGGCAGAGGGCAGGAAGGGCAGAGCCTTGGGCTGCCCATCAAGGTCAAGGATGCTCCTGGGAAGATGTGAGCACCTCCCATGCAGAGAGGGCAGCTGAGCCACGAGGGCCTGAAGTGCTCATGCCCGCGCTGGGGGACCATTCTTTACAGCTCCCAGGCTGCTTTTCTGCAGGCTGCCAGGCCGGGCAGGACTGACCCCTTTTTGGGGCTTGCTCCACAGAGCTTGTGGGTGGCAGACAGGGGTTTTAAGGAGCAAGTTTTTACCAAGCACTTGGTCACCTCTCGAGAAGCGCTGGTGACGTCTGCAGGCTGGGCTGAGGGCAGGGAGGGGTTGGGTACCACGCAAAAGCACGGATTTGCTGTACAAATTCACCATGCCGGAGCTGCAGCAAATTACTCATTCTTTAATAACGGTGTTTATTACCTGCCTCTGACGGTGGTTCAGGGAGCCGAAGTGAAGCGGATTCAGCTCCCCAAAGCTTTAGCTCTGCCAGCCATTTTCATGACACGAGAAACTTTTGCAGAAGAAATGCAGTCACTACATTTTGGCTTGGGTAATTCCTTCTCCCGACAGCCTACAAAGTAACCAGCTATTGTCCTCCAGGGACCAAGGCTTTTTTTTTTTCCCCTCTTTGTTTTTGTGCTTTGCAGGCAGGCTCAGACCCCGCTCCTCTGGTTATCCCTGGTATTTACATAGCGCTACCCTCCTGCTGGGAAAGAGGTTTCTACTGGTGGCAGATCCTGAGTACATGGAAAGGGAATTTATTTTTTTTTCCAGAAGCAAAGCAGGCAGCCCAGTAAAGTGGGTCTGGGGAGACCAGCAGAACCCGCAGCAGCTTCGGAGAAGGAATTATAAACAGGGCAGAGATGGAAAGCGCTTCCCTTTGCAACTCCTGAATCTGGGGCTCTTCCCTCAGACACAAGCTGGGAGGGTGTCTGCAGGGCTACAGGGAGACGGTGCTGCTCAGGCGAGTCATTTCCTTGGCACAGTTTACAGCACTGGCAGGTAGCCCTCTCAACCGAGGTCCCTGGACCGCTCCTCTGCCCGGGGTGCATCCCAGGGATATGCATCCAGGTTGGCCGGTGGCCGGGTGTCTCCTGCTGGCTGCTGAAGCTCTTCAGCAGAAGAAAAGCAACCCCCAAACTTCAGCCAGCAGCTGAGCTGCCTCCAGGGGAGGTAGCCCCAATGGCTGTCTGGGTCCAAGGTGCCATTGTAGTTGGTCTGACATATCTGGCCTCCAAAACTTTTGCTGAAACCCTGACATTTCACCCACCCCAGACCCTCCGATTGGGTAATTTTGTCCTGGTTTCTCCACGTTGCAGCTTTTCAGCCCCTGACACATTTTCTGACTCCCCCCTGGGGTCAACCCAAGCTCGGCGCCGGGCTGGCTTTCCCCGGGAACCCGCTCGCCGCCCCACGGGGAACAGCCCGGGGATGCTGGGGACGAGCACCGGGGACA
>VZTM01000864.1:388-118335 GCA_013400555.1 Jacana jacana | reverse complement strand
GTTTAAAGGAAATGGATAAATGAGATTTCTTGCTGCGGGAGTCAGTGCTGAGGGGTCAGGCAGCTCAGCCAGACATATTTCCGCCCTGCTCCATCAGGACCCAGGTGAGATGTTGATTTGCTTCACGCACACTCTGGTTAGTGGAGTTAATCTGGGTTTGCACCACCACAGTGGGACTCAGCACTGCAGCCCCTGCAGCCCATCCTTCCCACCCCCACACCCCCAACCAGGCAATGCCCCAGGGCACCTGTGCTGCTCCCCCACACTCTGGCAGCTCCCTGAGCCCTGCACTGTCTCCCCACTTGTCCCAAATTTCCCCAAGTGGCCTCCTCAGTGGCTCCTCCAGCTCAGGAGCACCCAGCACCAGATCAAGTGCTATCAGATTTGCACGCAGCTGAAGCCTGGTGCAGCCTGGGGGGACAAGCTAGAGTGTAGACAGGGACCTGCTAGAGAGTGGGGGTCTCAGCCGGGAGGCTGTCTTTCAGGATGTCAGCTGGAGTGCAGAGTTGCATGGGGAAAGGTGTCCCTGTTGGGCAGACCCAGACAACCTAGCTTGAGGGGGGTCTGAGAAGGGAATGGTCCATCCCCATGTCCCTAAGGAGTGGTATAGACAGGAAAGGGCATGGGACACAGCAAAGGAATTTTGGCATCCCCATCACCCAAGGTTCATCATTCCAGGTTGGAGGCACCCTTTGAGAATGGCCTCAGCACATGACACCCTGCTTTGGGGCAGAGGGACAAAGCAGCTGACTTGTCCCTCCAGCTCTCCAACAACTCCAGCTAAAATTCCAGCTGGTGGGAAGCAAAGCCATGGCTGTGTGTGCCCCACGATGTCAGGGTGTTTGCAAGCACAGCCTGGGTTCCCAGTCTTGGGTGGGTGCAGAGTGAGCTGAAGCCCTGTGAGGATGTGGGGGAGGCAGTGAGACTTGGTGTTGCGTGGCTGGGAACAAGGTGGTTTGGTGGCTGAAGAGTCCCCATAAGTCTTCCTTGGCATCCCTGGGAGCCTGTGGGCCCATGGTCAGATGGAATACAGTCCACTGCTGGCTGCCCACTTTCCTGGCCCTGTTGTTTGCCTCAGTTATCAGGGCCTGTCCAGCCCTGTCCAGCCAGCATGAGCTAATTAAGGGCAAACAAAGAGAGCCTCATCACACAAGGACAGCCTTTTGGCAAAGCTGAAGGGGCTGTGGAGGTAGCAGGAAGTGAGACAAGGGCTTGAGAGCCCTTCTCTCCATGCCATGGGGGAGTCTGAAAGAACAACTTGGTGGCTGGATGAAGCATCTTTACCCATGGCTTGCCAAGGCCCGAAGAGCTTCCTCAGCTTTATGCCATGCCACAGTGCCAAAGCGCCTGGCAGAAGGCGAGCGGGGAGGATGGCTGATGGAGGCAGCCCTGCCACTGCAGTGTGTGTTGTCATCTCCACCACAACCACCCCTGCACAGTCCCCAGCTGGCTGCTTGTCTTCAGCCCACGGCAGCCACTCTGTCCTTCACGGGGGCCCACACACATCCCTGGATTAACCTGCGGGTGCTTTGATTGCCCGGTGGAGCCGGGGATTAGCCCTCGTCAACTTTTACTGATACACTACTTAGTGGCAGAGCTGCAGCACTGTTTCTCCTGCTTTAGCGGTGATAAGGTGACATTAGCATCCCAAATCAAAGTCTCTCCAACCTCAGGCAGCTCTGAGAAAAATGTATGCATGCACATACATTATATGTGCATGCTTGCACTTATGGAGGTATAGTGAAAACCTGCCTAAGAGATATGGTTTGGGGCTTTGATTTATAACTGCAGCCATCCAGTGCAGAGTAGAGAGGGGCAGTGTCCCCGGGAGGTGACATGAGGCAAAAGGGCTGCATGACCTGAGGGAGTCGGGCAGAGACGAACCATCTCCAGGGCACTGAGGATGAAGGTGCTTGTCAGAAACTTTCCTGCCAAGAGAAGGAAAAAGGGACAGACCCTGAAGGGAGTGCAGCAAAATGCATGGAGCCGCACACTCCACTGGAACTTCTTGTATTGATGCATCTGCTGGGACGAATGAAAGGCAGATGGATATCAAAATGGTCCTTTGCTCTCAGCTGCAAGGGAGACCTCTGGCAAGAGCCCATCCAGCAGAAGGGAATGAGATATCATTACATTAAATATTAGCTCACACACTATCACATTGTACTTGTTACACCAGCTAAATGATGCTCCTCTTCAAAACAAACAAACAAAAAAACCCCCAAAAAACAAAAAGAGAAAATATTGCCGTAGATGTAAAATACAGTAGGAAAAGGTTGTACTTGTGTTTCAGGACTGCCTCTTGCTGGAAAGTAAGGTTTTGGTTTTGATTACATTCTTCCAGATATTAAAAGCTTCCTGCCAGTATGTCCTGAGCTTCACATGTTTCATCTAACTCCAGAAAAAACAACACATAAATACACCATGACAAATTTGGTAACATTACTTTATTGATGGCCAAAAAAACCTAACCCTAGACCACTCCAGACTGGAGACAAAGCCTGAACTCCTGTCAAACCGTTGCAAGCAGAGAGCTGAGATGAAAGATTTTGCACCAGAGAGGGACAGAAACTGTTAAACCCCCACCCAAATTGGAAGGTCTTTGTGAAGGTGAGGACTCAGCTGCAAAGCGTCCTCAAAGAAGTAGAAACAGAGTGGAGACAAGATGAAAGGGAAACAAATCACATTCAAGATGACTGGACGTTGCTGCTCGGTGGCTGCATCAGCAGGACCACAGGACAAGAGGCAGGACCCGCTTGTCAGGGACACTCAGTGCCCCTTGCACCAGCAAAATGAGTGAGGGGATTTGAAGTATTTATTTATGATGACAGAAGAGAGCACTGAACAGATTAAAGTTACATTAGCAGCTATTAAAAATGATCAGATTAGTGAAATCTCGAGACGAGAGACAAGTTTCTGAGGGATCAGCCAAAGCTAATTAATTGGGCAGCGTGATGGGAGAAGAAATTAAGTGTGGACAAGGAGAAGGTAAAGCATATTGGAAGGAACGACTTCAACTCTTCATAATCACTAGTGATTTCCAAATTAAATGGAAGCATGAAGGGTAAAATAAGACGTGGGTGTATCTGTGGACAATAGAGTGAAAACCATCTGGTTAATGTACAGTGGTGAGGAAAAAAAACAACCCCAACACGCTGTCAGATTGCTTTCATAGAGTGATACAGAAAATAATAAAAATATTACAGTACTGTGTTGGTAGTGGTTCAGCTGTTACGGATAAGTTGAGGTTTTTCAATTAGAAGACAGATTCAGATAATTTATTGTGAAAAATACTGTTAAAAAAAAATTTAAAGTCTTCTGCAAAAATGAAGCACCAAGCCCTGGAGAGCAGAATGAAATTGTTTACGCAGAAATCCGGCTGTTCAGGAGGCAGCAGCAGTAAGCAATGGGTAAGCTGCAGGTCCCTCACAAAACAGCACCCCACATCAGATTTTGTCACACCTCTGATACGATTAGCACCTGATAACACAGATGTTTCCAACTTCCCCTGTAGTTAAAGCTCCCAAGAAGCCTGTGTCTGCGATATATTTGAATCCCATCCTTCTGGGATTAGTGTCATTTTCCTCCCTCTCAGTAAGCGTCGTCTTCTGAGGAGTCTGAAGAATTAAATGCTTCAGTGCAGAAAAATCCACTTCTTACCCCCAATTTGCTCCCCGTGTCCCCAACACTGTCTTGTGTGGCCGTGTTGAAGTGGGGGTCTCTCTATTCAGGCTGCCCGGATCCGGGATCTTTTCTTCAGCAGATGATGGCTGGGGGAAGGCAGGTGCCTGTGGAAAGCTATTCACAGCACCCGAGTTCTGCAGTAATTAAGCTCTCAGTTTGTATGCTGTGAACTGCCATTCAGTGGGACCTTTTCCTTGGTTCATCTAGGGAGCCTTGTTGCGTGTCTGAAGCATGTAGCAGCATCTCCAGCTCCTCATAGTGTAGGAAACTCCCATCCTCCCGAGAAGTAGCTTGGATGCCCTTCCCACTTAGGACAATGGGACAAGGAGGTTGCTATGGAAAAGAGCAAGTCCTCATGAGGGCAAGAGGTGTCCATGAATTCCAAATCCAGAGCCCATGCTTCTGGAGCAGAGCCAGCTGAGGTGTAGGCCAGGAGAGCCAGGGAGCAGAGCGGGATGTACAAGGATGGTAAGGGGAACAAGGAGGGAGAAGGAGGTGGTGTGTATGGATGTGCACACGTCATGTAGGGGATGTGTTCAGGCAAATAGCGGACATCTGGAGGATGAGTAGGATAGGGAAGGGAACCCTGTGTGCTGTCTAGCTGCTTTGCATCGCTCTGGCAAAGCAAAGCAGCTCTAAACCCAGAATAGCTGGTCCATATGCTTTGACTGCTTTCTCCTGCAGCCGGAGCCTTGTGGTAAATCTGGCCATGAAAGATAACACTTTCTTAAAAAAACAAAGCTGAGCTGGTGTGACTGCCTGTTTGCTGTGGGTGCCCTCGGTACAGTCCTTCCTGCCTCATGCACTGTGATTCTGCCACCATGTAGTATTTGGATGGTGTCACTGAATGGCAGAGCTGAGGTTGCTGTTGAAGGTGCAACTCTGAGTTATGAAGCAAATCAAGGGGAAAAAGCCACTGAACCTTAAGTAAACACCACCCCAAACCTGTACACCCATGTAGCCTGCACCAAAAAAGCTCAGTGAGCTTCAGCTCTGTAAAATGGGGATGTGTTTGAGCCATGGCAGAGTGTTTGAGACCCGTCTCTGCACTTCTGCATCCTATTATGTTGAATTTAGGGCATAAATTAAAGATTTCACTCTGACATAATTCTTCCCAAGAATAGAAGCCTGTGACACGTGCTTGCCTGGCAAAGCGTGCCCTGGTCCCATCAGGATGGAAGTGAGGTCAATGGCTGACGGATATGATTCAGCCATCCTGCTACCAGGGATGGTTCTGCTGCTGGTACAAGCTACAACCACTAGTCCCCGGGGCCTTGGAGGGCAAGAACAAAATAGCAGGACTGAGTCGTGTTTTGAGAGGAGATGACAGAGAGCAAATTCCCCATGTCCCAGAGCTGGCTTTGAGACAGCAGGGTTCAGTCTTGCAATCCCACAAGGGCCTGATCTGCGATGCTACACTTCCTCAAAAGTTCATCTACTTCTTTTTTTTTCTCTTCCCCCTCATTTTTCAGAGTTGCCCTATTCTGGCCCAAAAAGGCTCTGTTGAGTGAGGATGTGTCCCAGCCTGTGCGTGTGGGAACACGTGCAGCCACAGCGGCTGGGGGCTCTCAGGCTGCCTCTGTGCCACAATGTTGTTGCTGAGGGTTTAAGTTCAACCCCAGCAAAGACGGCGATGACCTGCAGTGGCAGTCAGCTGATTGAAAGCAGATTCCCCACTGACTAATTGCTCAATAAAGTGTCTTTAGAGGCTGGCAGACTGAGTCCTGGGGAGCTCCTCACACAGCTATTGGCAGGAGGCATGAAGCTGTACAGCACTGCTGAAGCCTGAGATGAAAGGCAGACAGCGGGGCTAGGTGGAAGGTATCAAGGAGCAGCTGTGTGAGCACCACAGGGACCTTCCCCATTGGAGCTCAGTCACTTGCCGGCTCAGAGGAGGGGCAGCAGTGGGCTACATCCCTGTCAGCCTCCTGCAGACCCTCCAGCATCCCCCTGTCCTCTCCTGAGGGCTTGTGCTCAGCTCGTGGGCAGCTGGGTGCATGGGGCAACCTCCACTTCATGGCTGGGGTGGGGAGAGGACCTCGTGCTTGGGGAACCTCCCATTGCAAACCCCCGTGCACACAGACCTCAGATCTCAGAGCTTCTCCCTTTTTTCCTCCTTCCTGGTATCAAGCCTCTGGGAAACTGGTTGCAAACATTTTAAAGAAATTCAGCTCAGCAAACAGGAACAGAAGGGCTTTGCCCCCCAAACGCTTAAAAAGTATTGAAATTCTCTTGAATAAGCAAAAAAAATGGCTGAACTGTCATGCATGAGGCACATGAATCATCTCTGGGGAGGAAAGCGATCCTGGAGATGTCTGGGCTTGAAGTAACAGTAGTTAACATTAAAATGACTCATACCACATATGCGTCACATCGTTTTTCATTAAGAGCAGCATTCTGGTGTCCTGTGACTAACTGGAAGCTGGAATTGTGGTCCTAAAGCCTTGGGCCGGGGACTTGTCTCACCCCATATGCTCTGGCTGTGTGCCAAGAGCATTATCAGCCATCAAATATTAAATAATAATAATAATAATTCTCAGATCAAACACTTCATTCAAATGACAAAATGAGATGGGCTTTGAAGCTGCCATCCCCAGGGACTGCTGTGGTTTTAATAGGGAGAAAATGGATAAATTGAGGGCAGGCACCTCCAGAGAGGCCCTTCTTCCTCTCACAGCTCATTAAAGTCAAACCAGGCTCTGCAGTCCATTTCTGATCTTCAGACAAGGTCAAAATTTCCATTTTTGTCTCTTCACAGAAAGACCTTGCATTCCTTTTCAATAACCCTACAGCCCCCTCAGCATCCTCCCAACAAATCTTTTGATCTGTGTAAATCCCCGCTAGCAAGCCACAGACGTCAGCTCCTCCAGCCTGAGCCACTCCACCAGCATCACCCAGACCAGAGTGTGTCCCACCAAGCCTCTTGGTTTGCCCATACTTGCCAGGGACCAGAGCCAGCACTGACCCTTCACCCTGAGAAACAGGGGCCTGGAGTCTGGAGGAATTTAGGGTGACAAGGATGGAGGGATAATGGCCAGCAAGAGATGCAAAACAAGGATAGATGAGTCAGGGAGGGAGATATACAGGGAGAGTCAGTGAATGGATTAATGGCAGCTAATTGAGGACAACCCCATTTTTTTGAGAGCAGCATCTGCAGCTTTTGTGAGCTCAGGCCATTGCACCTGGCCAAGAGAGGTGGCAAGGTTCTGAGATGTTGCCACCTCCCCTGGCCAGGATGGCCTTCTCCATCTCATAAGCTTTGCTGCTGCTGCCCCATGAGCTTGGTCAGGTTGTTTTGGGGTTTGTTTTCAGTCTGCTGGGGGAGCTGGAGTGCAGTGAGCCCACCCAAGGCAGCACTCAGGGACTATTGCCTCTGCTTTGATGACAAAATGATCAGATTATATTGAAAATTGGTGAGTGGTGGAAAGAAATTGCCAGGAAACAAGGGGTGCAGGTGAGGAGCCCCCCAGGAACAACCTGTCATAGGGAAAAATGGGAGAGACACAGCTCTGGGATATGAGCCAAGGATGCACTGGGCTGCCAGGAGGACAGTTTCAGGCTCCTACACCACAGCTATGGTAGCATAATTCCACTTCCCAGAGGACCACCACAGTCTTTGAGGCACAACCAATGTCACTTGTTGGACATGGTTACCTTGTTTTGGTGCTGGCAGAGCTTCTGCACCCATTCAGGGCTGGAACCCCCAATGGGGGATTGCAATGAGCAGTCCCTAAAGTGACTGCTGGAGGCTGTAGAAGGTCACAGGATGGCTACCACAAGAGGTGGTGACTGGGAAATGCTCCTCCTTCTCAGACCTGCCTTGTGATAAGGCTCTGGAGAGCTCGGTCTGTGAGACTGGTGGGAAACCCTGGTGTGGAGCAGCAGCAGATGTGCTTATAGCAAGAGCAACTTCGTACGCACATCCATGGAGTCCCATGCTCTCAGGGCAATGGCTCTCCCAGGCCCTGGGTCCTGCTAAAGCTGGTGCCATCAGCTTAAAACCACTCTTCATAATCAAACTGTCCTCCAGCATAATGACAGCATTTGACCTAGGTGCAGAGTAGCAGAGGGATATGCTGGAGTTAATATATCAAACTGCAGGAAGAGGAAAAACACAATCTGGAAGATATCTGTGCTGCTAAAACCACTTTACCCCCTTCCTATCTGAATACTACAGACCAGCCAAACAGACTTTTATCAAACTTGACAAAAGATACCACCTATGGGCTGAAGGAGGCAAAAGAAAATGTATCTCAAAGGGTAATATTTGTACAGCAAGTGATGAACTACCAAAATAGGTGCTTCTAATTGAAGTTCCCACACAATCATTGCAGCAGGATAAGGACACTGCTCTTCTTGCTGAAGAGTAAGAGCTATCATCGGTGGCACTGATGCACCATCTGAAATCCATAGCAGGCCAATAATCATTCACATCAGCTGCCGAAATACCTTGTAGGGGCTGGATTAACAAGAGGAAGTCTTAAGAACCTTGGGAGGTGAGATTGCCTGGAAATAGAGACAAAAATACACTAGCAGTGGGGTTCAGAGGGAAACAGCAGTTGTATAAATTGCCCATTCAGCTTTGCCTCTCTAACCCCAGGACAACCCCTGAGCTGGACCTGTGACAAGGACAGCATCTGCAACCATTTTGGTACCACACTGACTCAGACTAGCTCCAAGGTACTTTCACAAGAGGCAGGCCATGGTGGGGAGCTTTAATCTAAGGAGAAGTAGCCAATGTATTTGTTTTCTTGTGGATGCTCGGCTGTAACAGCCAACTGTGCATGAAGTCTGTGCAGCTGCTTGGTTTTTTATGTGGTCCCTTCTCAGAGTTATAGATTTAGCTGTACCAGTAACTGCCTCAGACTAGACATTGTTTATAAAGAGGAAAGTATTTCAGGTGCTGAGCGTGCCAGGATATGACACTAATGGTAATAGTTTGGAGGGACCGTGCCATAATCAATTGACTTAAGATAGTGTTATCTGTATGACAGCTAAAGATGCAAACTCAAAAGCACATTTCTGAGAGGTGAAAATACAAAATAAAAATATTTCATAAACCTCTCTGGCTCTCCGAAAGCCATCGATGCATTTCTAAGGCAGCATGCCAAACCCATCGACCTAAAAGCATCAGGGCTGTCCTGAAGGGACCTGCCTGCCCTTGCCTCCCCTAACAGGAGGGACCCGCACACGCAGACCTCTTTACAGGGCAGATGGGAGATTTTGGGATGCAAAGGAGGTGGATTTCTTGTGCTGGCTGTGGAGACACCCAGAGTGGGCAGAGAGGAACAACAGAGGGAAGTGCCTGGGTGTCCCCATGCTTTGGGGTGCAGGAGGTAAGACCTGGTCCACAACTCAGCATGCTGCTACAACCTGTGAGGTGATGGAAACTCAGCTCTGGGCCTGAGCAGGTAAGGTCTGAAGACCAAAATGACCACATAGCTTCTGGACTAAGCTGTCCCAGCCAGGGTGACCTCATAACAGCATAACTTCCATCTGGTGAAGCATCATTCCCAAAGTCAGCATCTCACAGCTGTCTGAAGGTCCTGTATTTTTAAAAGGAACCCCCTGCTCCAGACTGGTGTGTCAACACTGCAAAGCTGCTCCAACCACGTACTTCAGAGCTGGTATCGCTCCCCTGTGCTGTGTGCCACACCAGCATGCTTCTGAAGCTTGCGCTCCTGCAGCAGCTCTGCCAGTCCAGGAAACCAGGAGGGCAGGGTACCAAAGAGCATTCTGGGCTTTTTTATTCCCCAGTTGCACAACTTGCACAGGTTTTACCCAGATTTACTGCACCCCCTGATGACCTTGGAGAGCAGTAAACACCCACATGGACATTTGGTTCAATTATTGTAATTCCCTCTCCACAGGGCTTCTCCACCTCACTTTGCAGGTTGTTCTGGAAGCAGTGGCATGCTGGCTTGCTGGCTGGAGATGCATTGATCATATCATCTTCACTTCTACTGCCTTTAAAGCAGTGAATTGACTGACTTGGCCTCACAAATCCTCAAAGCCTTTGCCAGTGTTTCTTGTGGATGTCCTAAAGTCCTGGCCTCCATCTGCATAGGAACCGCCAGCCAAATCTTCTTGTCAAATCTCTGTCCTTACCTTAGTCTAGTCTGCTCCTTCAGCAGTGCCACTATACAGCAAGAAGGTCTGAGCCTAGAAGATGTTGCTCCATTGGTATTCTTGTTTCTCACCTGGCTGCAGTGGGGCCTTCAGCAAATACTGTTCTCTAACATACGGAGATGCCAGTGACAGTCAATAAGCTGGCAGCAGGTATTGCATGGATGTGGAAGAGGGAAACGTGGGGTGCATATCTGGGATGCTGCACATGATGGCACAAGCCAGCCACAGGAAAAATGCCTTCAGGAGAGCTCGGAGCTAAAGCGGTTGGGAGATCAGAAAAGAGAGGAAGAATAAAATTAGGGACATAGAATCATAGAATCATAGAATCATAGAATCATTTAGGTTGGAGGAGACCTCTGGGATCATCAAGTCCAACCATCAGCCCTACTCTACAAGTTCTCCCGTACACCATATCCCTCAACACCACATCCAATCTACTCTTAAACACAGTCAGGGAGGGTGACTCCACCACCTCCCTGGGCAGCTGATTCCACTGACTGAAAGGAGGACTGACATGAGGATGAGAAGTTTAAACCTGAATCAAAAAGAAGTCAACAGAGAGAAAACCACTGATGCCACATCATGGTGATAGAAGTGGGTACATGGGCTGAAGGAGGCAGAGATAAAGGAGCGTGGTTGGGAGCTGCAAAGCAGGTGCCCTCAAGATATAGTTTCAAACAGCACTTGGGTTAGAGCTAGGGCTGTCCATGCAGTGGAGCAAGACAGTCCCCAGGGAAGCCAGACACAACAAATTGGTAAGCCTTGGACATAAGCTGGGTGTGCATGGCAAGGAATGGAGACTGGATGAAGGTGCCTACATTGGGGAGAAGAGCATCACAGGAAGAACATCGCCCTGCTGGTATGGTAAGTTTTTAGCATTCTCCTCACCATTCCATTTTTCCCTCCTGCTCTGCACCAACTTCCTTTAATTTGCTCATTAAAGAGAGCTGCATTATTACAACAAATTGTGGCATTTTCTCTTTAAACCTGTGAAAAAGCTACAGCCCTGAAATTGCCCTGAACGCTAATGGGTACAATCCTGGCTCAAGCGAGTTATTGGCAAGCTTCTCACTGTCTCCTGCAGAGCCAAGATTTCACCTCAGACGGAGACTATCTTTCAATTAAAGGTATTACTCTTAATATTCATTACAATTCTGTTTAATCCAGTCTCTACAAGGGGCAAACCCTGAAAATCATTAAGAGTTGTATAAAAAGCCAGCGCGAACGACCACAGTCAGGAAAAGTGCCTCATTGCAGAGGCTGAGGAATTTCACCAAGTTAAGGCTAGGTCTGAGGACTGAGACACACTGGGAACATGGGCTACCAGGTTGTGGGGGGCTGTGGAGCTGGTGGGGTCCCCTCCAGCTCCCCATGGATTCACTCCTGTAGCTCCTTCTCCTTTACAAGGGTCCCAGTGCTGGGGCAGAGGAGGGCAGGCAAAGAGGCATGGAGCTACGGCTGCTGCAAAGTGCCCAGCTAATGCCCTTGATTCACCTTCTCTCCTTCCTTCAGTCTCCTTCACGTACCCACCCAGACATTGTGGGTGGCTCCTGTCTGTGGGTGCTACTCCCACCTGCTGTTCCCATCAGCTCAGCCCACAGCCACGCTGTGACCATAGGGCAGTCTGGTCCCTGTGATCCCACAGGGCTCATCCTTGCCATCCCAGCCTGTTTTTTTGTCCATCCACCATTGCCTGAAGCCAGAAAAAAGACAAGCCTCGGAGCAACACAACCAGCAGTGGGGAGCTCTCATCACCTGTCCTGCACTGGGGGAGAAGCCAACAGCTCCGGTCAGCTGGGGGTCCGGTGGTGATCATCCACCTTTACCTGCTTTTGGAGACTGGGGGTGCAAAGGTAAAAACACTGTGCATGTGAGCAAGACACCACAGCTCCTTACCTGGGGAGTGGGAGGAGGGGGGGCGGGGGCTGTCACAGGTGTCCCTCCCAAGGACCTGACACATTGGGATTACTGTGGTGTCTGCCTGGGTAACTGGGCTGGTGCTCAGCTTCTCAGGACCCTTCTGGGCTGGTGCTCAGATTCTTGGGACCCTTCTGGGCTGGTAGCATCTGGGAGACTGGATTCAGCCCACAGACTGCCAGCGGACATCACTGCCTATGTGAAAGGTAGGATGATAGAATCCTCCCCCATGATGGTGGGAGCCATCTTGGGTGGCTGCACCCCTGCTTGGCTTCGGACAGTGTGCTGAACAGCCATGTGCAACTCCATCCCCTTTGTAGCACTTTGGCCTCTGCTGGCATGGCAGGAGGGCACCCAAGATGCCCCAAGTCACCCAGATGCCACCATATTCCTGAAGAAAGCCAGCACCACTTCTGAGCTTCACCCAATGAGACCCTCTGTGCTTCATTGCACACTTGTACAAAGCCCCATGGGCTGCTTGGGACTTGCCACTGGCATCTGATGGCACTTTGGGCTTCAAAATTCGCTGAGCCATTGAGAGAACACCCCAAGAAGTTGCCCAAGGGTTTGCAGTTACCTGGCTGGAGATGCAGCCCCTTCTGGAAGCGGGCAGCAGCGGGCAGGGAGAGCCAGTGCTCGCAGCCCTGATGTTAGCGGCCGGCATAAAAAATCTGTGGGTTGTTGAGAAGAGAAAATGGCTTAGAGGCTGGAAGAGAGAGAAAATTAAATGGAAGAAGCTGGTCAGGTGAACTCTGTGAGGACCATGCCACGCCACAGCAGGAGAGCCAGGTGCTTGTGCAGGCCAAGGGCTGGGTGAAATCACAAGATTAGAGACATTTGGCCAAAAAGATGATGGATCGCCTCAATCAGGGAGCGGAACCCCAGATACCATAGTATTTTCTGACCCTCAAATGTGACCCAAACTGCCTTGGATCTGTCTTTTAGGTCACTTTAATTTCAGTGCAGGAATCTTAGCTTCTCTGCCTGTATTTGTGGATGCTGTGATTTTGTATGTGTTTTCNTGGGTGAAATCACAAGATTAGAGACATTTGGCCAAAAAGATGATGGATCGCCTCAATCAGGGAGCGGAACCCCAGATACCATAGTATTTTCTGACCCTCAAATGTGACCCAAACTGCCTTGGATCTGTCTTTTAGGTCACTTTAATTTCAGTGCAGGAATCTTAGATTCTCTGCCTGTATTTGTGGATGCTGTGATTTTGTATGTGTTTTCATGAGGCTTATATAAGTAGAAAATATTTCTTCATCAAGTATGAATGCATTTTTCACAGGCTGCAGCTTTAGGTGGTTGCTCGCCCTCTGCGAGAAGCCCTGCTCTGCCAGATCTGTTAGACAAATGATTTTTCTCTGTCCCCTGTGTTTCTCTGCATCTGTTAATTCCTTTATTTTTATTTCAAAAAGATGTCCCATCAGGCTGGATGACTCTTAAACCCCCGTTCTCTCTCTCTCCATTCTGCAGCCCAGAATTAACCCTACGAGCACCGCTGCCTCCTGCAGCCAGAAGGCAGGCTGCCAACAGCCCCCGCTCCCTCTCCTCCCAAACATCAGCTGCCTTTCCCAGCCATGAAATATTGCTGAATGAAATATGTTAGGTCTCCTCGATCAATAAACCATCAGTACCCCTGAGCACCGGGGAAGCAGCCAGCTTCTGCCTCTTTCAGATAATTCCCAGAGAACTGTTCTCCTATCTCTCCTGTTGTCCTGCCAGATCCTGTTTCTTTCCATCCCTCCCTTTTCTTCCTCTGTTGTTTCAAAAATCTGGCATGGTTCTTCTTTGTGTTTGTTGTTTTATTTCCCTAAACTGTGCCTGTATTTCTTTTACTTTTTGCTCTCTACCTCTTCTCTCTTTCTTCTTCCAGCCTCTCTCCTCCGCTTCCTCCTTACTTCTATCTCTTGGTAAATTGTATACTGTCATTTACAACTGTAATGATGATGAAAGACCTGAGATGTGGAAATAGCAGGCAGCAGTTCCCTCCCTGCCCCTTCCCTCCTCCCCTCACACCCTGGGCATATTTCATTTTTCCAGCTCTCCTGCAGGCAGAGCCATGGAGCTCCAGCGTGCTTGGGGAGCATCCGCGTCTTGCCAGCAGATGCAGAAGTGTTGAAGGATGGCAGAAAGGGCCATCTCCCCTGGCTAAGCTCCTTCAGGGAGCTGTGATATTACAGCTGGAGCAAGGTGAGGGCTGGTTCTTGGAGCGCTTTCCACCCAGCCATCGCCAAGTGCTCTGCAGTGATAGGCAAATCGCTTTATCTCTGTGACACAGATGGAGAAGCTGAAACAAATCACTGGGCTCTGTAATGAGTGAGAGGGACACAAGCAGAGTACACACACACACACCCCTTATGCTTTGAAGGAAAATATCACTGAAGAGGACTGGCCTCAGGCACCAACCATAGTTGAGCTTCAGTCTCCCAGTGGGAGCAGTAACAAACCTTTTTGCTGCAGATCTGTGATGTAAAATTCAGCCCAAAGTTTGACATTCCTCTGCCTCCAGTGTGCTCCAGGGAACACAGGCAGAAGCTGGACCATGGGCACAGCACACAGTATGCCAGAGAAGTCCAAGGGGAGCAGCTCGCTAGCTGAGAAGCCAACAGAGCATACGAACACAGTGGTGGATGTGACTATGGCATGACAAAGGCCATGAAAGACAGACATAGCCCACATAGTCCCCCACACTTACCCAGATCCTTCCCCCCTCCTTACCAGAAACTTCCCCGCTCACCTTACCCAGATCCCACGGAGAAGGTATGTTTATTGGAAGTTAAGTGGATGGCTAGATGAGAGGAGAGCAGCAGATGTCATCTGCCTTGACTTCAGCAAGGCTTTTGACACTGTCTTCCATAACATCCTCATAAGAAAATTAAGGAAGCGTGGGCTAGCTGAGGGGGTGGTGAGGTGGATTGAGTCCTGTATGTGTGTCAGAACTCAAAGAATTGTAATTAATGGTGTAGGCTCAAGTTGGAGGCCTGTAACAAGTGGTGTCCCCCAGGGCTCAATACTCGTCTCAGTCCTGTTCAACCTATGCATCAATGACGTGGATGAGGGGACAGAGGACAAAATCCTCAGGAAATTTGCTGATACCAAACCGTGAGGGCTGGCTGACACTCCAGAGGGCTGTGCTGCCATCTAGCATGACCTGGACTGGTTGGAGGGCTGGGTAGAGAAGAACCTAATGAGGTTCAAAAAGGGCAAATGTATGAATGCAAATGTAGGGTCCTGCACCTGGGGAGGAAGAACCCCAGGCACCAATATAGGTTAGGGGTGGATCTCCTGGAAAACACTTCTGAGGAGAAGGATCTGGGAGTCCTGGTGGAGAGCAAACTGTCCATGAGCCAGCAATGTGCCCTTGTTGCCAAGGGGGCCAATGGAATCCTGGGCTGCATAGGAAAGAGTGTGGCCAGTAAGTCAAGGGAGGTCATTCTCTCCCTCTACTCTGCACTAGTGAGCCCCCAGCTGGAACACTGAGACAAGTTCTGGGCTCCCCAGTTCAAGAGAGACAGGGAGCTACTGGAGAGAGTCCAGCGTAGGGCAGCAAAGATGATTAAGGGATTGGAGCGCCTCCCTTACTAGGAAAGGCTCCAAGAGCTGGGACTCTTTAGCCTGGAGAAGGGAAGGCTGAGGAGAGACCTTATCTGTGTTTATGAGTACCTAAAGGGTGGGTTGAAAGAGGGTGGAGCCAGACTCTTTTCAGTGGTTCCCAGTGACAGGGTGAGGGACAATGGGCACAAGCTGGAACATAGGAAGTTCTATTCAAATATGAGAAAAAATTTCTTTCCAGTGAGTGTGACAGAGCCCTGGAACAGGCTGCCCAGGGAAGTTGTGGAATCCCCTTCCCTTGAGGTTTACAAGACCCACCTGGATGCAGTCCTGAGTGATGTGCTCTGGGCAATCCAGCTTTAGCAGAGGAGTTGGACTAGATGATCTCTAGAGGTCCCTTCCAACTCTGAAATTCCATGATTCCATGATTGATCCAAGCAGCCCATGGACAAATATAGTCCAGCATCTCACCTTGCCCATGGCTACAGGTCAGGCCCCACAGAGCCATCAGCTCTGCTCCTGCTTATTCTGTTTGTCCTCACTTTAAAGGAGTGGTTTTCACTTGTCTCTCCTCTTCAAATGGTTTTTACCTGTCTCTCCTCTTGAAATACTGTTCTTACATTGTATATGTCACTCTTGATGATCTCAGTAAATCAAAACAGGTAGGCAACTGTTGGCTGAACATTAGCCGTGCTGGCGATGCTTTTCCAGCAGTATAAGCTGTTTCGATAAGATAATGAGAAATTAGTCAAGCGTTCATGAACAGATGCTCTTCCTTCTGAAGAACACAGGGCTCACTTCATTGTTTGAACAAATCTTGCTGCTAAGCCACTGCTAGCTGCTAAGGTGCTGATTTGATGTGACACGCACCATTCGTCTTCATAAGTTTCCAGGTTGGGCGCTATGAACTGAGGTCTGCCGTCACACACGGGCTGTTTTGGCTGAGTCAGACACACCTCCCAGCAAGTGCTTTCAGTGGGCAGAAAGGGAACTTCTTGAGCTGGTCCAGGAGGCCACAACACACTCATCATTTCAATGTTTCCCCTCCACTCCTCCTGAAACGCCACTGGGCATCCATCCACCACACATAAGAACCACAAAGCCAGTGGTTGCTGTTGTATTGGCTCTGAGGAGCACATAGCCCAGTCCTCTGGTTTGTTTTTTTCCCTCTCTGGAAAGCATGCACAGCTCTCTGCAAGGATGTGGTGTGACCTGCATACGGCAGGTCATCTTCATGGCAGTGACTCAAGGGTGTGGAGGTCCTGTCAAGGACAGACATCTAGAACCAACATCTCTGGCCATCTCCTGTAACAGACTGAGCAATTCAGGGTATTCTCAAGAGGGTCAACTGAAAGAAACAGGGTGGTGGTGTCTCCACCATGCAGTATAATTTTGGTCAGCCTTGCCCTGATCTTTGTAGGGAGGAGTGAAACAGTGGAAAACTTCCAAATATTTTTTTATTATTTCAGGAATCCCTGTGCAAAAAAGAGTGTATTCCAAAATTACTTGAATTTCTGGAATGAGAGTAAATGCTGGATTTTGGATTCATGTTTATTTAATTCTCTACTAAAAGTTGATAAATCAATACTTATATTTGTGGATCTGAAAGCTACAGCTCTTTATGTGGGGTCTGGCTGCACCCAGGCTCTCAGGACCCTTATTTCGTATCTGGCAGGCTCTAGTGGTTTATAGAATTGTCTAGGTTGGAAGGGACCTTTAAGATCATCTAGTCCAACCATCCATCTAACTCTGATAAAAACAACAACTCATCACTAAACCATGTCACTAAGCACTATGTCAACCTGTCTTTTGAATACCTCCAACACATATATATATCTCCTTATACCTCCTTATAAACACATTTACTCTTGTCCAGCCTCTTGCTCAAAGCTTTATACCTCAAGGAAGACACCACCAGAGCACAGACCTGTGCTGCTGGCTCCCTGGACTTCTGTTCCTAGGTTCAGCTCTGTGCTGCTGAAATCCTGGCCACTTGCTAAGAAGTAGAGAGCACCAACATATAAAAAAGAGGTTATTCTCCTGGATTTACAGTCTCTCCAAAATCTCTACGGCTCTTACACCGGTTCATTTCTTTTTGGTGGTACAAGCATGCAGAGCACACACTGCTCATTCACTGTATGAAGCTATAACCCAACCCATTCTTCTCCTTCAAGGTTGCACACCCAAAGCTCTAGTTATCCAGCCCCACTTCTCTTTCAGGGATGCTGTATTTATTCCTGGTTGTCTTCTAACTACCAAAACAATTTTGGATGTGAACTCAGTGATGGACATCATGGGGCACGGGAAACAATTAGAAGGAGCAGAAATAGCCTGCATACACAGAGGGAACAGCTCTCTGATTCAGAGCCCTTATTATAGTTCAAAGCCCATAAGATTCAAAGTCCGTACAGATCATCAGAGATTCAAGTCTGTGGATCTCCTCTGAAAGACGCCTGGGCAAGTAGAAAAGGACATGTCCATCACATAAAACAATTTATTTAACCCCTGACATCCAGGGGTAGACCAGTGTAGCAGAAAGAGGGGAGTCTGAAGGTAAGGCTGGGTTAAAGCAGGGCACATCAGTTCAGAGATTTTTGTATCTGGATTCTGCAGCGGCAACAGATGACTTGATTAGGATTGGTGGTGAAGCTCCAGAGTTGGTTGGACTTGTTTTCTCTCTGCCCTGAAAATGGACCCTCAGCTGTTTTCAGAAAGTAGAGCTCTTGAGTCTATGGGCATCTTCTCACTCACTGGTTTTCCTTGTACACTGGTGAAACAGCCTTAATAGGCAAAGGGGTTCATCAGGTAGGACAGAACATACTCTGAAAGCTGTTTCTAATCAAAGCCATTGCCTTTCCAAAAGCAGAATTACTTGTAATCATTGGGAAACCCCCTGTGCTGTAAAAATGTATATGACCAGGTTGCTTTTTACTGCACTGATTTTCCCCTGGCTCTGTGATGCATGAGGCAGAGGGGTACCTTCTTCACCTGCTTTCCTGATTCTGTCTCTACTCTCAGTGCAGGAGACATCCTTTCCTGAAACCACTTCCTTGGGGCGTCCAGAAGCATTACCTGAATCTGCTTTCTGATGGATGCTTTGCACCAAACCCAGTGCTTCTTCACCAGCCATCATGGTAACCAAAGAAGCAGTCCCATCTCTGCGCTCCCATTAGAGGACATTGATGTTGGTTGTTTCCTTTCTGCTTTATGCTGTCAGAGATTTGCACACCTTGCTGCCCCAGCCCAGCAACTCAGCAGTTCCATGATACGTTTGTGAGGCCCATCAAAGCCGCAGGATTAGAGCCTTCACAACTTCCTGTTGAATGTGCCCCCAACTTCACTGACAAATCTGCAGCAGCAGTGACCCAATTTTGTCTTTCTCCACCACTCAACCTTAGACAAGAGCATGGGATTTATTATGCCGGGACTTGTGCTCCTAAGCGTGAGGACGATGCTGCTATCAGCAGTTGACAGACCATCAAGAAAATATTGCTGTCAAAGTGACAAGCAAAATGGTTAGCATTTCCACGAACCCCAGCGTGTCTGTAAACAGGAGGAGTAGTGCAGCTCCTGCTTGAGAAACTGGGCTCTCTGGGGCCTGATTGCCCCTGGTCTGGGACAGGATGTGGGTCCCAGCCCCACAGCATCACTACTGGAGCAGTGAGCAGTTTTGGAGATGGCTGCTGTACACTGCCATGGGTGGGAGCCAGTTCTGGCCATCTTACCAAAGATCTTTGTGGTTTGGGAGGGGTAAAGATAGTCAGTGTTGTGTGGCTGACTACCATGTATGCACTCTATTTTTTGGGCAAGAATGTGTATTAGGCTTGAATAACCTCTAAGCACAGTGGGAGAGGACTCAACCTGGAGCATCAGGCCCATGGGGCCCCTAACCTGGGCATTATCTGGGAGTGGCTACTAGTCAGAGGTCACATCCTTCTTTTTCTATTTGAGTTAAGCAAATTATTTCTCATTAAACCTCCTTGTTTAAAATTTAGGACCACAATTCTTGGCATGCTGCATTTCCTGACAATGTGAATGCCCTTACACTGTGGCCTCGATTCCTTCGGACGAGGATGACCCTGCCAGTAGCCAAGGGGCCATCACACACGTGGTGCTGCCAGCCTGACAAACGGGATGCCACCCGCAGTTATATTGTGAAGCAACCCACATGCATTATTTAGAGTGAAGCCCAGAGAGATGCCTCCCTTGTGTGCTCTTGAGCTGGGCTGGTCTAAAATGCAGTTGTTTGAAATGTCATGTCAGGAGGACCTTTACCGACAAGTACTGTGGGCAAAAAAGAGATGTTTTTTGCAACATGTGTGTGTTTCAGCTCTTTTTTTTGACTGTTTTTTTTTTTTTTTTCCAGGGAAATAGGCTCTCCCTCACTGTGGGTCTGTTTTCCACAGGCCGAGCCAGTTCATAGCTGTTTGGTTACTTTTGATGATGTATATGGGGTTTCTGCCCGAAATTAAGCCAGTACACGTGATATTTCCTTTAACATTTAAAGTGCTCTCCCACCAGGTGAACTGGCCTAAGTCTTCAAGGTATTGAATCACTCCCTTTCCTTCACAGATGGCTTTGCTCTAATAATGTGTCACAAAGTAATGGGGAAAAAAAAAAAGTAAAAAGGAAAAAAAAATGCTTAACTCCATCTTGTGACTCAGATATTAAAGACAGGTTTTAGCACCTCATTTCTTCCTCCCAGAAAATCCTTCCTCGCTATGAGATGCTCTGGTGAAGTGCCCAGAGATATTAAAGAACAAGGGATGCTGCGCGACCCTGGATCAAAATGAGCCCCGCCCCTGGCTGGAATTTGATGACAGAAAATCAGGAGCTGCCTGTTCCCCAAAATTAGATTTTCTCCAGCCCTTTTTTCCATCCAGGCAGTGTGCCGGCAGGCCACAGCGTAAGCTCGGCTCAGCCGTAGGCGGGCAGGGGGTGAGCAGAAGCCTGCCTCTTTAATGGGGAAGGAAACCCAATTAATCCCATTCAGGCTCAAAGCCTACCATCAGAGGAGGGCTGAGAGGTCAGCGGAGAGCTGCTCTACATAGCTACACTTTTATTGTACCAATTTCCCCTCTTCTCAGTCAGAGGATTCAAGAGCAAATCCATTTTGCAGCGAACGTTTAAATAGAGGAAACCTTTTAGAAAATGGTGGGAACCATCTCAGAGAAAGCCCACGTCACCCAGCATTGCTTTTCCCAGGAACAAGCTTGCCTTTCTGAGGTAGTCTCCTGGTGGTCAGGCACCTGGTCCCTGAGTCCAACAGGTATTTGAGATTTCCATGCTGGGGCCAGCCCAGGGTAAATGTGGAGCATCCCACTGGAGCTGCTGGTCTGGGGCAGAGTTCCGTCCCTCCTGCCTTATGTCAAAGATGCTGGCTTTTCCTGTCAAACTTTTCCCACAACCTCAGTCAGAAAGGACAGATGCCATATTTCACTCCACGTCATTCACTTGAGAATTCAGAAGATTAGAGAAAAAAAGCTGTCAATCGCTATTTCTATCAATTAGATAGCGATCAACTTTCTCTGCCCTAAATGAACAGACTTCTCTTTCTTCCCCTGCTAATGCAGAAGCTTGCAAATCCCTCCCTGAGAACGGTTCCCCAATTAACTGGTGACTGTATGCATGTTAACTGCTGAAGAGCATTGAATTATTTTGCACATTTTACTGCCTTTATTAAAAGGTTGGGGAAAAGAACAAAATAGCTGTCATCTCATAAAGCTGAGGCTTGGCTCAGTGTTCTGACTGTTCTCAGGCAAATGGCACGGACCCTGCAAAGGCGACAGGGAGCCCAGTGGCTCGGGGAGGGCAGCAGGGCCAGCAGAGGCCGTTTCCCTCGCCCCATCTGAACATCCTTTTTCTGCTGCTGCTGGTGTGGCCATATGTGAAGGTGCTCATTGTAGGAGCTGCTGTCGCAGGGCATATACCTACTTTTTGGCCAGCTACAACCTCCACCATCACTCTGTCCCTACAGGGCAACCCTATAAGGGCTAGAGGAGTTGGGCATGATGGCCCAGGAATGGCTTTAGAAGAGTCATTGGGACAGGAGAGCCCTGGCTGAGGGAGTGGGGGGATGCAGAGGATCTGGGACAATTGTGGGATGCCGGGGGACTGCAGCAGGGAGCAAGCAATGAAACACAAGGAGAAGGGAAGCAACACCTTATCAGGGCCACCCTGAGCACCTAAGGTCACTCAAGTCCCCAGTAGCAGATGGCACTGTCCATGACCCTATCTTTAGCCCTGCTGCTGTGGTAACCCGAGCTGCAGGCACCCTTCCCAGGGAGCTTGCTCACCCCACAGAGCAGTGCCAAGGAAAGGAGGCCTTACCCTGTCCCAGCCGCTGTCTTGGGGTGGCAGGATGGCTAAAGGGCTAATGGGGAGGGGCTGCAGCCATTGCAGCCCCCAGTAAGTTGACCCCAGGGCTGCTCCCAAGCATGGCTGCAAGCAAGACAATGCAGGGAGGCCTTTCTGGGTTGACAGTCTCGTTTTTATGTCTCCTATGCTAACTTCTTCTGTCACTTCTCCTTCAAGAGCTCTTCCTCTGGTTCATCTCCCTTTTCTCCTTTCTGCAGGGCTCCTGTGTCCTTTCTCCCACTTTCTCGTACCATCTTTCTTCCTTCTCCTCTGCCCTCCTCTTCCTCCTGTGCCTCTGTGTCCGCATCCACATCTGGAGCTTCCAGATGCCCACACATCCATGCTGCATGTGGCCAGGTCAGCTTTTCTGATCCTCCCTCACACTTAACCCCACTGTTGCTGATGTCCAAGGGACAAGAAAGAGGAGAGGTGAATAGCTGCCCTGCTGGGAATGGAGAAATGCTGAGGCTGGGTGATCCAGGCATTGGATGTTGTTGGACGGGGCTCAATTCTGAACCAGCACAGGAAAGCCACTTCATTGCCATTGGCTTTTGCTATCTCTGTTGGGTTGGCTCCTGGGGTCTTGCCTGGGTGTTTGCTAGAGGTGGTCCCAAGGCCCTGGGGCTGAGCACAAGATCGCCCTCTGCCTTGGAGGTGGATGCATCTCCCCTGGACAGATTTTCAAGGACTGCTCTGCTTGCCTTGAAGGCAGACTGAAGTTTGATGGAGAACATGTTATCTCCACTTTACACGTGTGGATCAGACCACCTGCAGCCTGCAGTGGTCCCACTCTGGGCCAAAGACTGGGGACCACTCTGCGGGCATTTGGGGGTGAATTCTGGACATGTCCTTGTTGGGCAGCAAGCTGCAAAGGTCCTGCTTGACAGTCCATAGCACCCCATCTCAAGACCCTTTCTAAGTCATGTTGTTTGGGAGATAGATAGTGTGTTTTAGTGTAATTTTGGCTGGTCCTGTGTGGGCTGCTGGGCTGAGGTGCCCACCAGAGTAGAGTCCTCCCCCCACCCAGCACACTGCTGACTGTGTGAGTTCCCACAGCCAAATCCACCAGCCCCCTCACTCACACTTACTGGAAAAATAATTGGATGGATTGAAGTGCAGCACCATTTTACTTAACAGATAAGAAATTTCATATCTGCCCTGATTTGGGGCCAAGAGATATGAGCTCACTCCGGAGCCAGCAGTAGAGGGAATTTTATTTCACTTCTGCTCATGGGGGAAGATGTTCAAAGGGCTGAGTACTGGCATGATTTGCTGCATTTATGTCACTGCAGAGGGGGAGTCAAGGAGTCATGTTGCCAGAGAGCCCCATGCAGTGCCCAAGCACAGCTAGCTGGCATCTGTCAGCAAGCACAGTGTGGGGGCTTGGGGCAGTGTGAAATGCTCATCATCCTGCTCAGCACCTGGAAGGCACAGGGGTCCTGATCCCTCACTGCCTATGCTGGCAGTACCTCACCACCTCTGCTCCATCATCACAAGTGCAAAACACCCAGACTGGTAAAGAAAATCAGAGTCAAGCTGAAGCCATTGTGGCATATGGGTCTGTTTAAGTTGGCATCAGCGTGGCTGTCACCCTGAGTCGGGTGCAGCACTGCTGTGATGTCTCTGGTGCCTCATCTCAGTGCACCAAAAGGTCTTTATTGCCTAAATCTCTTGAGACCAGGGGAACCCCACTGGTGCCCCTGCTTAATGGCTGTCTTACTGCCACAGGGCCATGCGAAATAGGCTGTGTCACAGCAATGCCAGCTCCTGCAGCTGGGTCTGGACACAAGCCTGTGTCACGGCAGGGACATATGCACTTGAGCATCTCTGACCTCAGCAGTGGCCAGAGGTACCCAGTAAGTCTGTATAATCACCGAGTTAGGCTGAATGTCCCTCATCTCCCAAACAGGTCAGATGGCAAGGAAAGAAAAGGTCCTGGCAGTCCCGACAGCCACAGGACAAAGCTTAAACAGAGAAAATTTGGGCAGCTCTCCAGCTCTTCAACCAAACCTGGAGCAGACGAGGGTGCAGGTATGAAGAGGAGGTACAAAGAGGAGGACTTTTGCCCATGTTTAGACTGAAATCAGTAAAGTTATTAATTGCCATCAGCAGAACGAGCCAGAGAGGGATGTGAGGCTTGGCAAGGCCCTGGGCAACCTAGTCTAGTTGGGTTGCCCCTGCTGACTATGGGGAGGTTGAACTAGATGACCTTTGGAGGTCTCTTCTGGCCTGGACCATTCTATAGTTCTATGATTCTATGTTACGCTGTACCAAGGGAAATGGCATCTGAGGTTGGGGTAGCAGAGTCAGGATGACAAATGAATGACAGCAGGTGTGAAGTTGCTCCTTGAACACAGAGTCCACAATGTGCAGAAACCCAGGGGACAGGGGAGGAGGAGACATGTGAAGCACTGAGGACCAGGCCACTGCTTCCCTGATGGCCCTTGTCACGCAGACAGTACTGTCAGCCCTCACAACTTCATTCCCCAGCTCATGGCATTTGACACCCCTCCTCGAGGCCCAGCGTTTACCGGCGTGTTTCCGTGAGCTCCAAATAAACATATTTTTCATATATTTTCATATCTTTTTCAGTATTTTCAAAATAAAAACAATTTCCAGCCTGTCGGAGCATAAACTGGAACCGTGTGGCTGGGAGGCACTGGCAGTGCCGCATCCTGGGCGATCCTTGGGAAGGAAAGGGCAGTGGTTTGGCTAAGATGACATGATCTAAGGACCTGGGAGCATCTCCAACATGGCCCACAGCAGGCGGTGAAGAGCAGCAGGTTCAGGTGGTGCTGGTTTTAGGCACGTGAAATGCCTAAAAACACCACCCGTCCCTAATGGATCCACAAAATGGAAGATTGAGCAGCTTCCACATACTGAGAGGCTTTGAGGGAGTTTAATGCCCCCACACACAACCCTGCACAAGGCATAGGGCAGAGATAAATTGGGGATGGAGGGTGGTACAGTGATAAACGTCCTCCTGCTGTCAGCTGGGACCAGGCACTGGTGTTCACAGGAGGAAGCTGGGGAGATTTCACCTCTTTTACAAAACTGATGTTGAGTTTGTAAATCAATAGCTTCACCTTCTAAAATGTTCCAGAAGAGCCTGTAACGATTTTTAATCTATTTTAAATGTCAGAACAAACAGCATTTTCTTCCAAAAGGCTTTGCAGGCAGCGGTGCTGGGAGCCAGGCGGGCAGTGAGTGCAGCTGCTCTGACTCTCCATCCCTCTGCTCCAGGTTAAACAGCTGCCACCTCACACCGATCTGTGATCCTGGGCTGCTGCAAGGAGCCTTGGGCCAGGTTGTGGGGAGGAGCCAGATTTATTTCTTGGGCCGTTTTTTATTAAAGCAGGAGTAACTACAGAGAGACCTGTGCCCTGGGGTGAAGCTTTATCACTATCTGTTGCTGCTATATATGACTTCGTTTGGAACAGCCAGGCCCTGGGGATGTCTCAGCCCCCCATAAGGGAAGGATGTTAACTCTGAAGCTTGCTTTGACTTAAGGAAAAAGTCCCTGGCAGCTGTCAGGGCTGAGAGGTCCTCAGGGTATGCATCATGTTCCCACCACCTTCTCGAAGCCACTGGTTTGGGAGCGCTGGTGTCAAGCCTGTTGCAGTGAGATGAAGCATTCCTGGGAGCGAGCTGCTTCAGAGGAGATGCTTTCAGCAGTCCTCTGGTCCCTCTGGGGATTCGCAGACAGCTCAAGTCACATCTGCCACTTGCTTTTTTCTCTCTTACCTTTGCAGATGCATTTTCCTCACACATCCTCCACCAAGCCCCTCCTTCCCTCCTCCAGGCTGTGGGTGCAGAAGTGGTAAAGAAGGGAAAATGCTGAATCCATGGAAATAGGTCAGAGACTCTCAGGTCTCCCAAGGTGCCAGAACAAGTTGTTGAGATGGGTGAGCGTTAAGCTATTTAAGCCATGAAATGATGCAGGGGGTTTTGCCTGGCACAGGATTTGGTCACCCTCCCACCTCAAGGACATACCTGGTAAAGGTCTGCCTTATCATGCTGAAAACAAGCCCAGATAGCCCAGTGCTGCCTGGTGTGGGCAATTGTGAAATCCCTCCTGACATGTGCCCTTTGCCTGTCTGAAGTGCCAGGGTGGGAATGGGAGAGAAGATTGTGGGTGGCCAAAGCCATACTGCAGCTGATGCCTGGAGCAGAGGTGCCACGTGGGACCAGAGGTCTCATTGTACACCCGTACGCTGTGGTTGTAAACGGCAATTTCCTCTTGACATCTAATCTCTCTGCTGAAAAGCATGTACACTTGTCAATAGGCCAGGCAGGGACGCAGTATTCTGTGCCTGCGCCTGCTCCTATCTCTCTGATCAGGAAATTATGCACTCAAGCTCTCCAAGAGTCCCCTTTTGGGAACCTGATTATGCCAGAAACCTCCATGTTTCACTTCCCCATGCTGCATGAGCCACTGAAGGATGCCTTTGGCTCATTTATAGTTCCTTTCCCCACCATCATATGCTAAAAATGATCAGGACCCCAGATTTCACCCCTGCAGTGGAGCCATGGCTTGAGCCAAAGACAGGCATGTTGATCTGTGGATACCTGTGCCATCCTTCCCACTGTGGGCAGAGAGGTGCTGGCAGGAGCTGGGTCGGGGTGAAACCCTAAAGCAGCCACATGGAGCTGCCCTGGGCACAGCCAGGACCTGCCCAGTCTGCACCGAGAGTTCCTGGGTAGTTCCACTCCCCAGGGATCTCTCCAGGCTCTGCCCGGTACCACCTTGCTTTGGATGCCTGGGTTGTGCCCAACAGGGTATGAAACACACTTGGCACTTGCCAAACTTACCTCAAAGTACAGTTTTCAGGGTGCCAAGCTTTTCAGTCACATTTGTTAGCAAGTTTTGTCTGAAAATGTATGGGATAATTTTTTCCTGAAAACGTCAAAACATTTTGTTTAGACATTTTCTAAATGAAGTAGCTGGGCTTTCTTTCAACATGACAGTTGCATCTCAAAGCTGACCTATCTTTTAATATTATTTCTTTTAATGCTGAAAAGTATGAAACTTTGGGGGTTTGAATTCATATTTTTATTTTATTTTCTGAAAATGCCCCCCAAGTTTTCCATTTGGTTTGAATGGGCAGGTCTCCCCCTTCCTCCTGCCCATGTGGGAAGGGTGGGAATGGTTAGCAGATGGTGAAATCCACTTTCCCCATGGTGCCAAGGGTACAGTCCTCTCACAGGGCTCTCCTTTTCATGCCTGGGCACTGCCTTGGATACTCACACTCCCCTCCAGCACCTGACCCCGCTATCTCTCCCGAGGATTTTACTCCAGTGCCCTGTTTCCTGGCCTGGGAATAAAAATGCTTCTTTCAAGGCTGCTTGTGCCTCTTCAACCCCCACACCATGTTTTCTATTAAAGCCAAAGATTAATTTCTTACTTCATTGACTGACAATGTGTCAAGGGGGGTGAGGGTAGGAAAGGGAGCAGGCTGTGGGGGAAGGAGATGGAGCTGCGGGAGGAGAGGACGTAAGATCAGGGGTGGCATCCATTTGGTATCAGTAGCCCCCAGAGACTTCCCCACCAGGGCAAAGGGGGTGTGGGGCTGGCTCTGGGATGCAGTCCCCCAAAACCTGCCCTGCACAGCCCCTGAGGCTACACACTCCCATTGCACCCTCATGCCCTGGCCTGGCTGGGGGTGAACTGAGGCAGACTGGGGGGCTGCTACCTCCATAAGGAACATCAAGATGTTCCTTTTCTCCTCCCACCGTACCACTGGCCCAGGCTGGGAAGAAACCTGCATTTCCCTCCCATCAGCTTCCCTGCATGGCTGACACCACCGATTGCTATGGAAACCTGGGGGGATGCAGAACACGGGGATGCTGCTTGGCCAGGAGGGTCACACAGGAGGAGGGGTGACTGTTGAGGTTGAGAGCCTCAGATGGGGGTCAGCCTAGGGTGAAGCCCCTGTGTAGAGGCAGAGGATGGGAGCTGGCTCTCCTTCCCCATCCCACTGACACCCTGGTGGGTTTGAGGTGCTAGTGAGTACCTAGATCCTGTGCTTTTCCTACCTCTCTCTCTGCATCAGTCGTGACAGGAGCTTTCGGCAGAAAAGCACCTCCCTCACCAGCTGGGGACTGGTGCCAGATTTCAGCTCTGCCAGCCTTTCTTCCTTAGTAATGTACAGAGGTTTTTCTTATATGTGCAGCTCAAAGGCTCTTCTGTTTCACTTTCTTGTGAAGACTTATCAAAGCGCTGGTAGATTTTTTTTCTTTCTTCTTTCTTTTTTTATATGAATGTATAGCAGCTTTTAAGAAGGGTCCCAGCACAGGCGAGAGGCTCTCGTCAGGCATGCGTTCTATCACCCCCTCTGAGAAGCAGAAAGGCAGCAGAGAGAGAAAGTCTCTTAATTAGCGAGCCAGTGCCCCTCTTTCCTTCTCTCCCTGCCCAAGCCCCAGCAGAAGGCCACGGGCATCCATCTGGGCCACCAAAATCAGCTTCTGATGATTTTCTGATGAGCTAGGCACACACATCTCCTGGCAGCCCCGTGCAACTTTGAGGAAAACCTGTAACAACTTTCTTCTGCAAAGAGACCAGATCGGCTTTATCTACCCTAGGTATGCTCGTGGCTCTCTTCCCTCTCAGTCCCTCTTAGCTGTTAATGCAGGCAGCCTCCTGCTGCAGCAGGCGCTCTTATCTTGGGATGACAGGTCATGAAGTGACATGAGCAAAGGTTGCGAGCAAGCCGGCCGTGTTAAGCCGAGGTTATCTGTGTCGGCAGGCTCTGAAACAGGGCAATAGCACGGCCTGTACTGGGGTCATCAGCCAAAAACATATTTGAGAGGCACATGCACAGGGAGTATTAGGCTTTTAAGGCCGTCTAGGTTATGTTTCCTCCCTCTCTTCCCCGCCCCCCCTCTCCGCCTCTTTCCTCTGGGGTAAGTTTATACAGAGAAAATCCCTTCCAGTGCTGCTGACTCTGCCCATGATGCACACGTGAGGCTGCTTGTGAGGGAGATACCCAGCACTGCGGTGACGCTCATTAAAAAAATGGACCCCTGGGGAGCCCACCGTCCTGAGGTGCTGGCCAGGCTGCACAGATGGGAGCTGAGGAGAGGATGCCAGTGCTCAGATCAGACCTGAGAGGCTTTAGTAAAGCAGGAGCTGAGTCACCGTGCTGCCTGAGGCAGGCAAGGAGCAGGAGCAAGCCCAAGGGACGGACAAGTGCTGTCTGTAGCCCTCACCAGGGAGAGGGGCAGTGCCCCTCATGCCAGTTTGGGAATGGAGGGAGCCAGAAAGGGAGCTGCTCCCTGGTGCTTGGCATCCCATTTTTATTCAGAAAGGTGGGTGTCTTTTTGACTCGTCCCCCGTATCCTGGCTTTGATGTGACAACCTGCACAGGGAGGTACAAAAGAAAGGAGAGAGATCTAGAAAATGCTTCTTGCCTGAGCCAGGGTTTAGTTAGACTCCTATAATTAATGACTGTGGCTCTCCTAAGAAAGATCCCAGCTGCTTTGCTCTGCAACCTGCTCTATCAATTTTTCTCTCACGCAACTGACACACACCAAAACTCATTCCTGTGAAGAAGGGAATGAGTATGTATAAATCAAATGCCTCTGGAAGACATGAGCAGGAGGGGAGGGGGTAAAGGAAGCACAAATTCCAAAGGAAGTGACATAAATCAGCATCCCTGGAGGATACAGGCAGGTTCCCCTGGGATAAAAGAAGCTTGCAGGGTCCTATGTAGTAAGCCCTTCACACCTGAGCATTAGGTGAGGACCTTGGGCAGCAAGTGAGACTTCTGTGCCTATCACAGTGTACACTGTGCAAGATGTGTCCTCATTTTGTCTTGAGATAAACAACTCTCTTGGTAAGCTGTCCTTCTGCTAAACTACTTTATGTTCAGACCAGCCCAGGGGGGGGCGAGGACCTCCTTTTTCTGTGCCAAGCCCCAGTCTTTAGAAAGCCATCCCAACCTGAACCTTCTAGTGGTCTCATCTGTCCTGTAAAATTACTGCATCCAGCATGGACGGAGGGAACATCAACCTGCAATGCACAGCATATTGTAGAATAGGGCACCATCAAGCAGCAGAAGTCTGTTCCTCAGCTCCTTACAGCAGGAGCTTTTACTCATTTCAGGAACTAACCCATGCTCCTAAGCATGTAGCACATTGACCCAGGCCCTCTGTGCACCCTTGCTTTTCAGATCAGCTGCCTTTTCTCTAGACCAGCAGGGTCCAGTCCTTGAAAAGCGGGCAATTTTCCTGTCATTTGGCAGGTCTGGTTTTCATTTCTGAAACTTTGGCACTTTCTGTTTACCGAGGGTCCTTCCCCACAGGCTGTAGCCATTCAAAGTTCAGCCAGTGTGAAGCAGAGTGAGTCAGTGGCTTCACGGCTCTGTGTCTCATGGGCACAGCCACAGGCACGAACTCTGTTCAACCCCCACATCCCCTTGGTCTAGCTGCATTCCTTTGTTCCTCCATCCCATCTGCCTTTTTCTACATGAACACCTCATCTACACCCCATCCCTTCTCTAATTCTTGTCTTCTCAGAGGCTCCCAGGTCTCATCAGGTTCTTTTGCCTCTTATAATTCCCGGACAGCTGTAAGCGCCCTCCCACCTTCTGATGGTCACATCCATCCCCAAGCCCACATTTCTGTGGTGGAGCTGGAAGAATCTGAGCAAATACCTCCTGTTGCCTTCCACCCCCAAGCATCTGTCTGGGCTATTCCCTTTTCTCCCACACCAGCCTGTTTTGTCTTCATTCTCTCGCAGGGCTGGAGCTCCATTTGATTTGCAGACACAATTTTCTCCTCTGTAATTCAGCTCTGCTCTGTGAATTGGCTCTTCACTGATACATTTTTGCTTAGCTTGAAGAGGATTAAGTAACTTCTTTCACCACTGCAGTCCTATTTCTGGCCTGCGCCTGTTATCTGGGAGCGGAGGACAGTGGCAGCAGGAGGAAGCATTTCATTAAGAGGCCGAGAGATCTGCCACGCAGTCCCACTGCTTCCCTGCTCCCCACTAAGCTTTTGCCAGCACTGGCAGATAAAGTTCTGCTAACAATAGCATCACCCCGTTACTTCTGCCTTTGTCACCAAAGGCAGCTACTGAATTCTCTTTTCCAAATGCTGTGAGCTCTTCCCTGAAAAGTTTCTATATTTAACACGAATCTTCCAGGTCTGAAGCCTGTGGCGGGCACGCGTGGGTAGGCAGGGAGGTTGAAGGGAAGCCTGCAGCGCAGCCTGACGGACGTGGGGGCCAGAGCACGGCCATCCTTGCCTGGACACAGCACAGGATGCTGGCAAGGAGAATTGACCCCATGTGCCAAGGAGAAGCGGAATGAGGGGCTGCATTGTTTCCTCAGTCAATGCCTGCTCAGCTGCTCTGGACACAAGGGGAAGAGCCCGAAGCCATCTCAGCTGTGCAGCTCTGCAAGCACAGCAGCAGGACTACGACTGAGTCCACAGGCAAACCTCCTTATGGTTCTAGCCCATAGCACAAGCCTGCCAGCCCACAGCAGTCCTCAGCAGGAAGAGCCCGACTGTCCCAACTCTCCAGGTGTCACGCAGTAGGTCAGCTCCCCACAGCAGTTGGAGGGCATCCCCCCTCCACCCAGGCAGTACCTGCAGTGAACTTTCCTCCGTACCCTCTGCCACAGCACCTCATGGAGCCAAGCCAGCCTGGTCCAGCACCAGTGACACATCCATCTGCAAACTTCTGCCCAGACAAACCATGCAGAGTTTGTGTCAGGGCTCAACACCTCAGCTCAGGAGGGAGGTCCCCACATCTGAGACCATTCTCAGTGTCTTCTAAGCAATAGCTCCCAAACAGACCCTGGCAGTGTGTCCAGGCAGTAATTCTTCCAGGGTGAAATCCTGCAAGTTCAGCAATGTACAGGGTTCTCTGGTCTTTGTTCTCCCCTTGATGAGACAACACAAACCCAGGCTGACTGCGACAGCTCTTTGCCATGTGCCATCGGTGCTGTGGTAGATTACAGCAAGGAAAAGAGTTGTGCTTGAGCAGCACCCGCTTCACCTGGCTGATCTATTCCAAAGACCACATCTGCCTCCATGCTAACTCCTGAGCAAACAAAGCTTTATTATCCTCTGCTTCAGCACCTGTGAAAGGCTATTTGGGGCAGAAGTGGAAGGAGAGGTCTACCACATCCTCTCCATGGATGACTCTATTGCATCAGGCTAGAACAGTGCAAGACACAAGCTTTTTCTCTCAGTAACCAAGATTAGACCGTGAATAAGAGGAATTAGCTAAAGGTCAAGCCAGCTAGAACAAGAATAATGAACACTGGCTTAAGGAACAGCTGTGTGCAATTGCTCAAAGTACAGCAGATTCTGTCCTTTTTTTGTGACTCAGTGGCCAGGGCAGGCAGAGACATTAGCAGTGGCCAAGAGCACTTCTGGCTAGGGAGGCTGCAAGACCCATCATAGAGCAAACCCTTGGTGTCTCTGCCCTGCATCCCCCAAGTTGCAAGCAAAACAGATCCCATTACCTTTGATCCCTAACTCTCTGATAGGTACGACCTCCTAGAGCAGTCTGTGTTGCTCCCCTTGTAGGAAGGTCCCCTGCTCCTGAAGTTAATGTGATGTGCCCTGGTGCCTCCAGTCCCCACAGACAAAGGCTTCTGCTTGGAATCTTAAACTCCATAATTAACCCTTGGCCCTTCAGACCAAAAGGAGCTGGGGCCTGTTGACCTTTGGAACCCATTGGAAAGTTCAATTAACTACAAGGGCCTTTTCCTGGAGCATTAGTTGGGGGAACAAAGAGCTCAGAGAAGAGCTGGAACATTGTCATCAAATTGTTCTGAACATCTCTATTTTTAGAAAGGTGAAGGAGAAAAGGAGCTGAAGACAATACCTCAGAGCCCAGGCACATGGGATGGCAGCAGTAGTCACAGGCCTCTCGGCCCCAAGCCTGAGCCAGAGGAGGAAAGGGGGTGGTGATGATGGTGGTGGTAGCATCTTTCTTTCTTTTTCTTTTTTTTTTTTTAATATATTTTATTTTTTTAAGAGATGAAGTTCCATTTTCACCACCCCACCCCCATGGTCAGAAAACGAGACCCACAGATAGAGCTGAAGATAATGGCAGGTTGCCATGGAAATGTGCATTTAGTCTCGCTGTTTCCATGGCAACTGAAAGACATACCATTCTGTTCCTCTGAAGGATGCCAAAGGTAAATGAGCACTGATTAAAACAGGGGCACAAACTTGGGCTCTAATCAACCACAAAGACTAGGGCCATAAACTCTTATTGCTCAAGCAGGAAATACTAAGAGCCGCACAAGGGCCGGGAAGGCCAGAGGCAGGAAGCACCGCACACAAATTGCTCCCCACAGGGTGAGGAATCATAGCCTGGGCGTAATGGCCCATCTCCCTGTCGTGAACAGCTTCAGCTGCCTCACCACAGCAGCGTTTCTGTCCACAGCTGGATGCCAGACCCACTCCAAGTCTATGATCTACTGAGCTGTTTCCTGGGCAGGTATCCGCACACATTAAAGCCAGTTGCAGCCCAATCCTGGAAACCATGCAGAGCAAACACATTCCTCAGAACCCAGCAAGATCTAAACTGCAACATGAATCCTATATCTAGCTCCTAAAGGCATTTGGTTCAAGGATTTATCCTCTTTAAAAGAAAAAAAAAAAAGGCAATAAAAGGATCACCCAAATGGAAGAGTTTGATACAATACAGGTGGCTGCAGTTCATTCTTCTGGAGTAGCCAACAGTTGTGTCAAACACACCATTACACAAGGTTGTCCCTTTCTCTGCTGCCATACTCTCCAGCAGCTACAGGCCGTTCTAGAGGAGCACAGTGAACACCAGGTGAGAGCTTCAGCTGGTGTGCAGGTGAACAGGCAAAGAGAATGAAGCATCAAAAAGGTGCACGTCCTATCACGCCCTCTGCTAACGCACCCTGCTGCTGCGTTGGCTAGCGAAGACACTCTGTGGTTCGGCCCACAGGCATGTGTTGTAGCAGCTCATCCTGGAACTACAGCACGCTTGCTCCGAATTCAATAAGCCCTTCTGGCCAACCCCAGCTTATGGTGTGAATAGCGGGGTTTATGCCACTGTTTTTTTCCTTCCAGCTGCCAGTGGATGTTTGAAATGCTTGCAAGGCTGAAGACAGTCTTGATACAAGAGCATTTGCCTTCACAGCGTGGGACACAGAGAAGAGAAGCTGCCTTTCATGCACTTGTGCCTTCCTCTTATTGCCTCCTCCACCTTTCAGTGATTCCTCCCCCAGGTTCTGGATTCAGGCAAGCCCTAAGGAAATTACATGACTGGGGGGAAGGGGGGAAGCAGAAGCCCCAGTGGGTGTCATCCAGGGAGTATGGGCTCCTTGCTCTTAGTTGTCTTCTTGGCTCACCCAACAGTCCTGTGCAGATGTACAACTTCGCAGGGGAGAGGACTGAGCTTAGCGAAATTTTGCAGATAGAAATTTGGGGGCGAGAGGACCAGTTGCTCCCCCACCATCCACCCTCAGCTGGCCCTTGTTCTTATAGGAGCCACTCACCTCCAAATGCTCTCTGTAACAAGCAATGCCACATAAAAGCCCACCACAGCGAGCACAGTATTTTCACACATATTTCTAACCACAAGAAAAAAGGCATGACAAAAATCTGCCATTTCTCTATCACTGGCTGGCTCGAAGCTTGGAAGAGGAATGCACAGTTAATAGGTGATGGTAGATACCTTATTAGAAGAACAGAGCCAGAGTCACAGGCTGAGGATATGGATTTGCTGGTCTACTAACAAGTCCCTGCAGAGCTCCAACAAGCCCTCACCAAAGCGAGGATTTCTATTCCATCCTCTTCTACCTGCCTGTCAATGACACCGATGATTGTGCCCTTTTTCCCTTGAAGTTTCATCTTAACATAGGTTTCCATAAATATCTTTCTTCATCATTCATTCCTTGTCAGGTGGGTGAACTGAGAGAATCCTCCTTCTTCATGTGGGAGCAGAGAAAGATTTTCCACTGCAGCTTCTCATTTGCCATGAAGCGAAGGCGGCACCTCCAGCTCCGTACTCCTGCTTTTTCTCAGCGGTTTGGTACCAGGGCTCCCACCTGCCCCCACACTGTGGACCCCTCTCAGGCGTGCCCTGGCAGCCCCTCACAGCCCAGGCAGCACCAAAAGTCCTGTCCAATCCTCTGCACCTTTCTCTTGGCACCACTGGCCCTGTCCCACAGCCTACAGTGTGTGCCATCTTTGCCCCCTAAGGCTGTACAGGCCTTGATAGGGGGTTTTTTTGCCTTCCATGGGAACCAGGATCTAGCTTTTTCTGCCTATGCAGCCAAAATTCAGCAAGGTGACCTCTCTTTGCTAACACAGTCCCCTTTGCTGACCTCCTAACACAGTCAGAAGTTTTCAATTTCTGATGTACTGACAGACTTTATGAGAGTCAGGAGGACTCTAGAGGTGACAGTCAGCCCTTTGCACCCATCTCCTACCGGTTACTGGAAAACTAATAGCTTTGGCCAGTAGATTACAGCAGCTCCCAGAAAGCAGGACCAAGAGGCCAAGAGCAAGGTGTTGTACAGCTGGAACCTCCCCAGCTCCTAGCAGGTTCTCTGATCTAGAAACCACACTGCTGCAACACCAGATGAACTCAGCTCCAGCCTGCTTCCAAAACAAGCAGCTGTAAAGTAACTTTTGCTCTTGCCTAGGTCCTGCATGGAGTAGACCCAGCCTCACTCCAAAAAAGCAGAAATGCTTGTCTATGTCCAGCACAGCAACTCCCAAGGTCTAAGGGGTCCCCCTAGTGCAGTTAGAGCAGTACTACCAGAAACGCAGGCACAAGCCACACATGCAAGCTCCCGGTCAGCCCAGCAATGCTGCCGGTGACACTGGTGGGGACCCAAAGCCTCACCCTCTGTACAGTCCCTGGGAGGCAGAGGCAGTTTCTCTGAAAGGGGCGCCACTCCACATGGACAGCACTTGCTTGATTTACTTCATCAGTGCAGAGTGAGTGAAGGCAGGTGGCCCCTGGCTGGGTTGTACAGACATGGCACATTTACATTGAGGAACAATAACCCAAGATGAAGGCTGCGTGCTTATGCAGCTGAAAGCAGGCTTTAATTTAGGGGAAAAAAAAGCCTTGGCAGCTGCTGGTTTGCTACTGCCCCAGCACTGCTGCACTTTCATTTCCCATACAAAATTCCAAGAGACTTGATCGAGGTCAGACTGCATGGAACAGGACCAAGAATGGATCTGTACTTCCTGGTTCAGAAAGCAATTCCTTCCACCAACTTTCATTGCTCAGTTATCCCAGATGAAAGAACTTGAGTTTATCTGATGTCTTCTACCTACACAAGCTTTTAGGTCTTAAAATCTTCAAAGGCACTTCTGGCTGACATTACATTCAAGACCTGGGAACGTAAGGGCCAAGACATCCTGCGGGGGTTTAGACAAGTCTTTTAATCACATCCTTTCCTCTGCCTTTTACAAAGTGGGACAGTGCCACATCCAGCTCCCTCCAACAGAAACGTAACTAGGTAGAATTTGTTGACTGCAGGAAACTGAAACGGAAAGGAGGAAAAGAGCTGCTGCTCCAAATCCCACCCATATTCTCCCTGAGACAAAGCAAACTCCTGCAACATCTACAAATGAAGTTAAAATTAAGCTGGCTATCAACTGTCTGAACGATAGAAATCAACAGGCAAATCAGTGCTGTACAAATGCCCTGCCAATTAGTTTAGAAAGGCTGTTGGCAAGCTTAACAACAAAAATGCCCACGGCATGGAGTCTTAAAAAGCTCATGGCTTCTCCTAAGCAGTTTCCTTGAGACCAAAGTCATGCAAGTGCTCCCAACACTCACGTGAAAGACTCGAGTCGTAGACAATTTGGTTATGATCAGATAAAATCTAAGGGAGGGAGCAAAAATAGCTTCCCCATCTCTCCCTTCGCCCAGACGCAGGTGAATCACTTTGATTTAAAAGACATCTAGTGGCAGATAAAAAGCTACAGAAAACAACTAATCAAAAGAACGCTGTTCTTGAAACCTGCAAATTTCCCATTCTATGGGAGTGTCGGAAAGGAAAGGAGCTATTTCATTTTTTCATAAATCTAAGCACAAGGTTGACAGAGACTAAATGGTGAAGCAAGTTATGGAAGAGATTCTCAGACAACTAAATCAAAAGTACTTTAAGACCATTAAGTAGTAGTCCAGATCCTCCTCTGCATCACCTGAACATCCCTTCCTGCGGGCAAGGGAAGGCAGCAGACACACCATGAAATCTGAGAGTTTGTACGCCCTAAAATTCCAAGACAGGTTTAGTAACAGCCTAAAATAGCCCTGGGGGATGGAGAGTGGTGTATTTTATACACACACACACATATATACACACACACTTTACTTTTTTTTTTTAAATAAAAGAAACAAGCTATTAATATTTTCTACCTCAATATTTTAACTTCTCTTGCTCTGAACAAAACTTTCATCCCGGGGACTGACAGCAAAAGCACTAAATATTTCCAGGACCAAGACAAGCTTGATGGGTTAAGAACAGTCTGGAAAAGCCCACTGTGATGTGGGGAGTGGAGAACCAGAAATACTGGGAGGTCTACAGGAGAGACACTCCAAGTCCCATTCAACTGAAGGATAAAGGATAAGCAGGAGTAGCCTGAAAGAACCTAGATTCTACCCACACAGGAATGCATGAACAATACCAAACAAACAATCTCAAAGACTTTTTTTTTTTAGTAAGAACTTTCAATAAACACGCACACACACATATAAATAGCCATCTCTTGCAGAGACAAGCAGTAAGTGGTTCCACATTCAGGACAGGCTAGGCAAGTCAGCACCACCTGGCTGCTGGTTCACAAGGTGCTGAAGATGCTCCATGTGCAGGCTCAAGGCTACTTTATGTTCCTGGAGGGAAGGCCAAGTAGTCTTAAAGATAGGCTCAGTGCAGGTGCACACAGCTGGAGTCATGTGTAACAGCTGCATTACAGGGTAAGGGAGGTAAGAGGGAGCAGCTGGGAAAAGAACAAGCAAAAACCCTCTGAAGGCTGCCATGAAGTCTCTGCAGACAGTGTCCATCCATGGGAAGTCCAGTCAGAATTTGACAGAGAAGGAAGTCCCACATGAACAACCCTTCTCTGCCTGGGGGTTGCTCACCACCTGGAAGGAGCTGCGAATTAGCTCCTGGCTGAAGTCCACCATGGAACCTTTCACGAAGGCCAGGCTGTCCACATCCACAACCACACGGGCACCACCTTGTTCAAACACCCTGCAGAAAAGCAGCATATTTCACCATTACTTGTGCTGCAGATAGGACAAAGAAGCACAGTCTGAACACCTTCCTTATCTCACTGGCTTTCTCCCTTCAAGGCAAGATACTGTCGTGTCACTGTCCTGGATTCAGCTGGGATAAAGTTTATTTTCCTTCTAGTATCTGCTGTGTTTTGGATTTAGTGTGAGAATAATGCTGACAATACATATTTAGCTGTTGCTAAACGGTGTTTACGTTAGTCAAGGACTTTTTCAGCTTCCCACAGAAGTTGAGAAGAGGCATAGACAGGACAAGCTGGCCAAAGAAATATTCTCTACCATAGACATCGTGCACATTAGACAAATGGGGGTTGGCAGGGGGGCAGGAATGCATGATCACAGCTTGGGATGGGTTGGGCAACCAATCATCAGGTGGCAAGAGCGACTTGTTACATCATTTTATTTTGTATACTCTTTCACCACTGTCACTGTTGTTTTTCTCTTCTATTAGTGTTTTCTTAAACTATCTTTATTTCAACCCATGAGTTTTTTCACTTTCCTCTATCTTCTCCCTATCCTACTGGCTTGGGGCAGGGGAGCATACAAGCAGCTGCATGGTCATACTTACTGGCTAGGGTTAAACTACAACAGTCACACAAACTCTTCTTGTCACTTTTGTAAAGAACAGTCACATCTGACCACCATTACACCCCTTGCCTGTCATCGGGATTGATAACTGTGTCCAAGGAAAACTTGTACTGGAATCCAGAGCAGCCACCTCCTTCCACCTGCAGCCTGAGAAACTCTGAGCCTTCCGTGATTTCCAGCAGCCTCTGCAAAGAAGAAAAAGACCTGCTGAACAAACTGGCAAATCCTCAAACGCCCCCCGGCCTCCCCCCGTGGGCCTAGATCAGACTAGGCAGCTTGGAAATCCCTCCCAGAGTCACCGGAGCTGCTTCCCGCTGTCCCTACCTTCACGCAGCTCTCGCTGAGGAAGACCTGTCCCTCGCTGGGGTCGCTCTCCGTCGGGCCCGGCTGGGAGAAGGACGATGCCCATCGCAGCGGGCGGCCCAGCGCACAGGCAGGGCCCGGCAGGGGCCTGGGCAGCGCTCGTCCTCGGCACAGCGGAGGAGGACACCAGCTGTGGGAGACGAGANTGCCCAGCCCCACCGCTTCCGGCGAGGGCAGCCATGGCGCCGGCTGAAGCGGAAGTGCTGAGGCCGTAGGGGTTGCTAAGCAACGCGCTGCCCGCCCCACCGGGCGACCAGGCCAACCCGACCCGACCCGACCCGGTGTGTCCCCGGAGGCGGCAGAGCTCGGTGAAACCAGCAGATCCTCTAGAGCTTTGCACAAGGTGACGAAGGCCCTGCTTGTCCTTGGGGCTGTTTGCTTCCTTACGTGGTGACACTCAAGGAGGGACACACACAGCAATAAAAGAGTAAAGAGTAGTAAAAGAAATAACGCGGTGGTCTCCCCCCAGAGGGCTGTGTTTGCTCCGGAATTAGCTGTGGGGGTTGTTCATTCCAAGCAGCACCGGGAGACCCTGAGGAGGATCAAGGTGCTGGTGCAGGTGGAGCAAGCACAGGCCAGGCCACAGGACTTTTTAGTTTTTCCCCCCAGTTGCTGGTTTTTCTGGTTTGCTGTCCTTTATCAGCTCAGCTCAGAAATCCCCATGGAGGCCAGTTTTCCTCTGAGGGGGGTGCTCAGCCTCCCACACATCCCCACCATCCCTCCCGCTGGCTCCTCACCAGAGCGGGGCCCACAGCAGCACATCCCTGGCGCTTCACCTCCTCCTTGCTTTCTCAGATTTCTAGAGCCCTCTCTGCTCACATCTGCTCCCTCCCAAGGACTTAGTGGCTCAACTGTAACTCTTCACAGTCAAAATGGCAAGCAAGGAATGCTGGCGTATAAAAGGGTTATACACCTTTTGTTCAAGGCGCTTTTCCTCTCGGAAAACTTGTCTCTGGAGAGTTGCTGTGGATGTGGCCTCTCTCACCCGTCTGAGCCCTGAGCCTGGCTGGCAGCCCCGAGCAGAGCAGCCCTGCTCACTGTCTCTCTGAAGCCTGATCATCTGGCATGTGACAGCACGTCTGGCTGGTTGCTCAGAGGTGCCTCATGGTTAAAAGGACCTTTATCTCTTTCTTCCTCATGTGCTTCTGGGGGAGGAATCCTGTTCCTCACCCCCAGCCAGGCCTGTGGAGAGTCACACAGTGGGATGGCAGTGGAAAACCAGTCATCCCAGCAATAGAGGGTGATTTAACATCAGGGGACCTTAGGCACTGCTGGTTTGCTTTCTCACTGTTCCACTCTTAGCAAGGCAATGATTTTGCAACCACGTGCTTTTGCTTATTTGTCCCACCCTGAGCATGTAAATAAAGACTGGTCTGAGCTGTTTACTTTTGCTTGCTCTTGGGTTAACTTTAGTGATGTTAGGATGAAACCAGGAAAGTATCACAGGCCGGGGCCCAGGGGGGTGCTTGTATTAATGCATGTACCTGCAATGGTAGATAAATCCTCATTCAGGCATACTGGAACTCTTAATGCTTTAAAAATACATATTGGGGTGTTTCTCCAGTTATTATCAATGTGGTGTCCCAAAAGCCAACGACTTTGGCAGAACAAATGAAGAACTCCTGGTAGAAGAGGCAGGGAATCATCACGTCTGCTTTCCGTATCGCAGTGGCTTTCCTGCTCTCTCCTGCAGGGTGCATTAGAGTGACCCCACTGCATTTCCCCGTGTTGCAACTGCTTTCAATGTGAACACCTTCTGGAGAATGGAAATAGCCCCCAAACCAGACATTCTTACTTTCTAATTGCCTTCACTTTTGCCAATATTCAGTGTCAGAAGTGTGACAAGTACCTTCAAGGCACTCGGGGAGGTTGCTCAGATGGTTACTCCAGACCAAAAGAATGAGATAGAGTCCAGCTACACTCACTCTCAGTTAATTTAATCTAATTAATAATCCATTATGCTGAGGAGTGACTCAGGTGCTGGGGGCAATCTTGTGGAGCAGCTAGGGGAGGTGGGTGTAGTTAAGGAGGACAGCTACTTCTTTATGCCTCTTTCTTGTCACTGGCTGTTTTTTCATTCTGGCAGTGATATAGCATTTTCTGTCACCCAGAGTTACAGTCTAGGTTTTCTTCCTTCCTGGGCTGTGATTTTGTTGGTCATCTTGTTCCTGACAGCTTGATGTAACCTGGTTTCAGGTTTGGTTGTGTTTTGTTTTCCCCTTCTTATTCTGGTCTGTGGTATGTGGGGTTTGGGGAGTTCCTTTAGCTCTCCTTAAGCACACTGTATCGAAGAGGTTTCTCTGAGAGTTGAATTCCTTAGATATTTTGCTCTATTCTCCTTTGCTGTGGTGTGTGCTCTAAATCATCTTGTGCTTGTTTCGGTGGAAAACTGAGATTAGCAATTCAGGAACCGGCGATAATAAAACCCCTGGCGCTGCACTGAATGTGAGAGCGGCTTGCAATGCATTTCAACGTGAATTCTGATGATTAGTAGCAAAAGGAGTATGTTCTGGCTGGAAGAACAGTAAAATTGATTAGTCCCTGTATATGGATTTTCCTGAGAACCTGATTTGTGTATTCAGTGCTGCTGTAGTGCCTGCAGGTGCATCTGTTTACCGAGCTGTAAGTGCAGTGCTGTTAGAGGGATTTGGATTCGTTTGGTGTCGCTAGCTCATAAAGCGGAACCGAGGACTTTTCCCTCATAAAATAGAGTTGGTTGGATTACAGAAACGAAGAACTCATCTATCAGTCTTGCCTGAAAGAATTTATCTCTTGGCTTTCTTAGCCTTTTTTTCCCCCTGGTGTTTATGTACCTTAACACAAGCTCCCCGTGATGTTGCTACTTTAGTTCTGCCCTCCCCGTCTGTCTGTAAAATAATGAGATCAGCCTAAAGTTGCGATCGCTATTTCTGAAGCATTTTTGGTGAAATGTTACGCTCCAAGGTGACCGTGTCTTGTACCAGATGTCAAAAGGGGCATTTGCTTAAAAGCAAGGTCTGATGACGTTCATGCTGTCCTGGGGAATTTAAGCTTTGGCGCTGTTATTGCAGAACTGGCACGATGGTAATGGGTGATACCAGCTAAAAACCTTGGGCAGAAGGTTTCTGCTTCTTTCTTCTGCAAAGGCCTTGGCTGTAGTTTTACAAACTTCAGCTTATTCAGTTTTTTATGAATCTAGTTTGGGGATGGGGAATGTACGTGTTAGTTCTGTTCTGAGATCCAACAGTCATTAGTCCAAAGCCGTGTAGCCCTGTAGGTACATAGCTGCTGCCACTGTGCAACGGCACCTGGAGACCTGTTTTGCAGGGGGGGGCATCCTGATTTAATGTATGGTGGGATTTGCTCCCACACTGCTCATCCTGTGAATGTGTGATTGTAGCTTATGGTGTTGCTGTGACCTGGCTGTGCTGCGGATCCTGCTGGCCAGGGGGGCAGCTTTGCTTATCGTCTCTAAGGACAGGGAGAAGCAAAGCCTTTCTAAGGGCACACGATCCCATTGCACAGGGAAAAGGCTTCACACGGGTTGGTTACAACGAGTGCTAGACGGGCATTTAGGCTTAGGGCTTAGTCTCAGCAGGGTCTGTTGGTTGTTTTGGGTGGGGTTCTTTTTGGCAGGGCTGCTGTAAGCACCCTGTGCTTGCTTGCTTGAGGCCTCCACAAACTGAATGCTTCTTCAGAGCCTATTAAAAAAGTTAGTAAAACAAAAGCCCCACTCTCCAAAGGAAGGGACCCTTTTTTTTTGTTCCAAAGAGCTCACGTGGTCAGCAGCGAGAGAGATGCACAAGAGTCCCGCTGGCACCCTGGAGGGAGGGGGGTCCTGGTGTGACACCCTCTGTGGAAAGCCTGAGCAAAGTGTGGGGGTTCTGCCTGCTGGCGTGGCAGCGGCAGCCGAGCTGGGACAGAGAGGCCTGAGGGGAGAAGCTGTGTCAGCTCTGCCGCTTTCCCCCCGCCCCGAGTCAGCGCCAGCGCCTTTATCTCCAGTGTTCCTGATGTGACCCCGTGGAGGGCAACACAGGGCCACCACCCGAAATTGGGAGATAAGCTGTGAAGGTTTAGCTTGGGTCAAACCCGTGCTGTGGCGTCTTGGGATGGTCTCTGCTTTGTCCTGGCAACTGCGGCACAAAGCTGGGAGTCTCCAGCGTTTCCAGAGCTGGAACAGCGCGAGGGACCAACTCGTACGCGCTGTGAAAGGCCACCACCGTGGCCACTACTTGGCAGCTACGGCTCTTGCGCTGGGGTTACACAGACGCCCCTCACCGTGGGGAACGCGAGAAGGCACAGGGCCACCGCCCGGTCAGGGACGCCAGCGGCTTGATTTTTGTGTTTTCCCCCCTCTTTCGGCAGAGGCGGTGAAAGAGCTCCCCGGCCCATCGCCCAGGCCTGCGAGCGCGTCCTCCAGCGGGTACCGCGCCACCGGAGAGGGCGCCCGTCTGTCCCAGCGCGGCGATTCCAGTCCCGGGTCCTCTAAGGGACGCGTCACACCCGCAGCCCCTCTCCGGCCTGTGCCCACCGCCGCCGTACGGGNGCGGGCGGGGCCGCCGCGCTCATGTGACTCCGTCGCGGAGTAATTACCGCCGCCGTCCTTTCTGCTGCCACTGCCGCCATGGTGCCGTCGCCGTTCGCACTGCTCCTGGTGCTGGGCGTTGCTGCCACCGCCCTGGCTGAGCCCCTCCGCTTCGTCGACTGCGGTGAGTGTCCCGGGACGGCGGGAGGCGATGGGAAGCGGAGGTGCGGAGGGGGGGGGGGTCAGCAGCAGGCGGAAAAGGCCCGGTAAAGCCGGCTCTTCCTTACAGGTTCTAAAGACGGCAGCATCCAAGAGGTGAACGTGAGCCCCTGTCCCACGCAGCCCTGCCAGCTCCACAAGGGGACATCCTACAGCATCAATGTCACTTTTGCCAGCAGTAAGGGTCTCTTGCCTAGCTGGGGTGCTGGGGAGAGGGTGGGGGGCAGTCACCTCTGTGTCCCGATGCTCAGAAAGAGGTGGGGAAGGGAGGCTGGAGCGGGGTCTGGGCGGGAAGAAGTGGCCGGTGAGGAAGAGTGTCACTTGGCTGTGTTCTCACAGGGTACACTTGAGCCGGGGGCAGGGGTGTACGGTAGAGCGTGTGTCTCCTGCTTTGGTGCCACACTCATGCTTCTCCCTGTTCTGTAGAGATCGAGAGCCAGGGCAGCAAAGCAAAGGTGTATGGTGAGATGCTGCATGTGGACATACCCTTTCCCATTCCTGAGCCTGATGGATGCAAGTCTGGGATCCAGTGCCCCATTCAGAAGGGCCATTCGTACAGCTACCTGAATAAACTCCCTGTGAAGAGCGAGTACCCCAGTGTAAGTAAGCAGGCAGCTGGTCTGCCCCTCCCTGGGGTAGTCCCACCACCTGTCTTTGAAGATATCTTGTTCTGTGGTGGTGAAGAGGTTAGAAACCCCCTTAGGCCATCTGGTGGTGGTTTTGCTCTGATTGTGACTCTGTTTCCCAAAGAGTTCCCACTTTGGAACATACACAGTGAGGAACAGCTGCTGAGAAGTGGCTTTAGCTGCCCAAGTATCTGCCACTTCTGTACTAAGCTCACGTGTAGCCCCCTGCAGAGCCGTCCGTGTTCAGCCACGTCCTCCCAAACTGGGGGTGATCAGCTCTGGGGTGCAGTTCAGCTGGGAGACTGCAGGGTGTTTCCACTCTGCTTACCTGGGGAGTAGGGATCTGAGTACAGTCTATGGAGGTCTCCTGTGTTGCGCAACTGAACCCTCCATCCATGTAAAATACTCCAGGGGCCATCACATGAGTGTGACCCATCTGCTGCAGCAAGGGCAATGCCCCAGCTCTGTCCCCTTGGCGCAGAGCTCCCCAGGACCTCCTTGCTCCACACAAGTGGTAGCTGCCTTCCCAGTGTTCTTGCCTTACGTTTTCCTGAACACTCACTTCCCTCTGCTTTTCTGTCTCTTTCAGATTAAACTGATTGTGAAGTGGGAGCTGGTGGATGACCAGGACCAGATGTTGTTCTGCTGGAAGATACCAGTGCAGATCACAAGCTGAGGAGACCTGCCATTAGTAGGGCTTGGGGAGAGGAAAAATAGAAGACAACACAGGCCAAATTCTTTTATATAATGAGCATTTCTTACTGCTTCCTTCAGAGCTCTGCAGCCTCTGATCAGCCAGTACTGTGTTCCTCTGCTCACAGCTGACCTTGCAGGGCTTTTGCCCCGCTAGAGCCCTCTGGGGTATTCTCTCAGCAGCTCAAGGGGGAACAGTGTCTGCTGCAGGAGTGACTGAGCATCATCCTCCAGCTGCTCTGCAGAGACGCTTTGTTTGAAATGGAGCTGTCTGTCTTCCCAAAGGAATTCCTCTGCAACGAACCTGGCTAGTGTCTGAGCTGCTACTTGGTAACCCTTCAGTGCCTCTTCTAGAACGCCGGCTGCATCCACCCTCCTGTGCTTCTCCTGCTCTGTTGTGACCGGGATGCCCCTGGCACCTGCGTTTGCCACCCATGTGGCTGAAAGAGAGGGAGGGAGGCTTTCCTTGAGCCTGCTCTGTCCTGGGTCTCTGCTTGAGCCAGCAGGACTGCAGCTGGGAAAACTTCCTTTCCTGCGGTTGCAAAGCCAAAGGGCGTTCATCTCTGCAGGGATGATTCTTTCTCTAACCAATGGTTTGCACTACTACTAACTTGGAGCTCCTGGGAGCTCCTGAACCTCTTTTTATAATATTCCTTTTAATAAAGGCTAGACAAAAACCTGCTTGTGTTGTCTTCTGTGAGTGGAGAGGAGCAGGAGGAAAAGCAGAGTGGCTGGGCATCTTCTTGTTGGGGTTAGGCTGGTCTTGCTTCTTGGCTGAAGACATGGATGGAGGTGGTATGCTAGCCTGACTATGGGTGACCTGCGAGCAACCAGGTGACCCTGCTGCTGGCTGGCAGGTTGTCTAGCTAGCAATGCCTGGCTGTGCTCCTGCCTGACTGGTCCTGTGCTGGCCTGAAAGTGTTGTAAAGGCTTCCTGAGGAGGTGGTTGATGTTGAACTGTGGCCTGGCTTGCTGTCACTTAGCTAAGGGCATTTCTAGTGAGGGTTCTGGAAAAGGAGCTCCTGGACCTGCCCAAAGGCTCTTGCTAACTTGCAGAAATCTATGTGCTCTCACACAAAAACACTGCAGCCCCCTGGTGTGAATGAGGCAGGGTGTGAACGGCCACAACCCCAGTGGGGGCTGGAGCTGGTCCCCGTGGCTGGTGTTGGGCTGGGGAGAGAAGCAGGTATTTGACCTGGCAAAGGGACTTGGCTCAGGAAAGGAAGGGGTTGGGTGCCAGTGTGAGAGGGGTGAGAATTGGCTTAGGAGGCTGGGGTGGCCTTGCCAGGCTGGCAAGAGAGGTAGACATCCACGGGGAAGATGTGGCTCTGTTACCCCTTGGCAAAGGCAAGACAAGCACTGTTCTGACCAGCCCCAGTGTCTTGAGCCACAGGGGCCCAAAATAAATGTTTTATTTAACGACATGAGAGAAGTTTCCAGCAGACTTGGTTAAAAAAAAAAAAAACAACAAAAAAAACAGAGTCACCAACAACTTAACAACTTTACAGAAAGGAAGGAAGCTGGACCTGTCCCCCTGCCCAGCCAACGCGGGGCACGAAGGCAAAGTGCAGGGCGAAGGGATGTGCCTGGGCTGGCTGCAGGGAGAGCTGGCCCTGGGGCCCCTCCAGCCTCTCCACCACAACCCAAGGTTAGGCAGCAGCTTTAGAAAGAAGCTAGGATTGACCCCCACCACCACCACCCCTACCCTGCTCAAAGTTCTAACCTGGGGGCTGGATGCTTCCCGAGGAGCAGGGCCAACACCTGCGGCGTGGGTGAGGCTTGTGGCTGGGTCAGTGCAGCAGTGGCGGGGAGATGAATGCCTTTTCGGGGCAGAGGCTGGGGCTGCGTGGCAGGAAAATGTGTCCCATGAGTCCCCGTGGCACAGGGTGATGTGATGGCTGCTGGGGGCTGGGGTGGGCTCTGCTGTGGCAGGAGCAGGGGCTGGCGGGGCAGAGGGGGGAGCAGAGGTTGGGAGGTGGCAGGGGGAGTTGTGCGCTTCGGAGGGGAAGAAGTGAAGAGCCTCGAAGCATCCACAGTCCAGGGGGGCCTCTCTGAGCTCCCAGCTCCTGGGTGCCAGAGCAGTGGGCTGGGGGGGGGCTGAGCACCCTCATTCCCCCCTCGCCCCCACTCCCCTAGAGCTACGCTGCCGCCGGGTGCTGGGCTGTCTGGGGCACGCAGTGGTGGGGCTGGGCCAGGGCCACGTAGCCCGGCAAGCAGTGGCAGCGGTAGGAGCCCTCTGTGTTCTCGCAGGTGCTGCCCTGGCACAGGGGTTCAGGGCCGCCCACCTCCTCGCACTCGTTGATGTCTGCAAGGAGAAGGATCAGGGTAAGCTGGTGGCACTGCTGTCCCAGACCATAGCCAGCATCTTCTCCTGACCCTGCCACCCACCCAGACCTGTTCCCCACCAGGAGCCCTGTGCCCCCTCCCAACATCTCCAGGATGCACACTGTGACTCCATCAGCTTCCCACACCCCTCAGCACATCCACAGAGTCCCCTCAGTACCCAGGGGTGACATTGCCAGCATTTGGCATCCCCCAGCACAGGAAGGAGTCCCCACACTGAGCAATGCACACCAGATAAACTGCACCCCCCCGCCCCCGCCCTGCTCTGCAGCTGGTGACACTCCCAGGTTAGTAGCTTCCTGCCGGCAAATTGTGCTAGCGTAAGATCTGGGAGAAAGGCCACCTCCAGCCTTGGAAAACACCCTTTCCTGATTGAACAAGGTCGAGGAGGCAGATGATGGTGACCCTGAGAGGCCGATTATCACCTCCAGGGGCAGAACACAGAGGGACCTCTCGCTGCGCAAACAAGGGCTTGTTTAATTAACCTGCAAACTGTGCCAAAGGGCTTTCCCGGCTGGCTCGCCACGGGGCTAAATAAAACGTGCGGCTGTCCTGCTGTGACGGGTTTTCTCTGCTAAAGGCACTTCCCTGGACACCCTGCCTGAGCTACCCCCAACTTGTGGTGAGGCCATCATCTGGGCAGAGCACTCTCTGTGCACCCCAGAAACCCTTGTTTGCACCCACAGGACCTCCAGAGCCCAAATCCTCACCTGTCGAGGCAGGTCCAAGCCCTGTGACCATTAGCTCCATCCTCACTCCCCTGCAGATCAGCAGGGAGTGGGGAACAGCTGATGGGGGAGCCACCCAAGGGAGAGCAAAGGCCCCAAGCAGTGACTGATGGATCCCACCAGGGCTGAAGAGCTCTGCCACGCTGGAGACCTTGAGTTATCCCTAGCACTGGTGGATAGTCCGTCTGGCAACAAAAGGGAAGTGTGACCCCAGAGAGGGAGGCTGAAAGTGAAAACTAGGTGCGGTGGGAGGAAGCACAGCCATCATGAGAGGGAGAAGGGAAACTTGAAAGAGCCTGATGAACAAAGGAGCCTTCATACACAGCCAAAGCAATGGTCGAATGGGCGCTGCAGACTTGGGCTGAACCTCAGGACCAGAACATCACCATGGACAGGATGGGCTTGCTCAGAAGCCCAAGGAGGAGATGTTAAGAAGCACAACAAGGAAGATGTGCTCCACAGCCTGGGAGGAACCTTGCTGAGGGCTCCAGGGAAAGGTAAAAGCAGGAAGAGCAGACCATCCACCAAATTGAGAGAAGTAAACCAAAGCTATTTTAGCCCAGAAAAACAGAAAAAAAACCCAAAACCAGAAGTGGTAGAGGAACACTAGCAGTGTACACCAAGCTCTGGAGCCTGCCTGCTCAGGCTGGGGTGGGGGTAGGCAGCCCATCCTGTGGGGCAAGGGCAAGCTGTCCCCACAGGGAGGTGAGAGGAGAAGCACTGCAGCAGCTGCGGGAGTTCCCTAATGGCATCATGTTAGCAAGGTGAAAACACAGGGATGACCAAGCACCACGTAGGAGAACTGAAGGGGAAAATATCAAGACAGGCTTCAGTGCAAAATGAATGCTAGTTAGTCCAGGACACGAAAGGCAACAAGCAAAGGCTCCATAAATATGTTAGCAGGAAACAATGGGGAATGTCGGTCTGGTCCTTATCGGCAGAGGAAACAAAAGCCAGCTGAGCTAGCTGGACCAGCTGACTGTGGGCTTTGCTCCAGGCATCATAAAAAATGCTCATGGTGACCAGACAAGGCACAGACCATGTCTGACGTGTTTAGACGAGGGTGCAAGAGCACAGCGAGGGAACAGCCATGTCGTGATGGAGAGGCTGGACAATCAGATAGATAAATTAGCTACATCCATATTGCTAAAGGCTTGCTGCAACTCCCCTTCACATGCTTAATGCTCCTGTAGTCCCTGAAAAGTTGGCAGTTCCCTCTGAGATGGAGGATAAAGGAGGTCTCAGAGACCCAAGGAAGGATACATTTGGTAACTGTCTTCAGAAACAGAGAAGGGAGAATCCAGAACTACAGACTGCTCACCCTCATTCCCATAGGCAGGCCAGGTTTGTCAGTGATTATGTGATAACCCCCCAAAGCATATCAGGGTCGTTAAATAGCTCGTGCAGCTCTGTTAAGGCCTGATTACGTTAAGCCAATCTGGTTCCCTTCGCTGACCTGATAACTGGTGTGTCAGATAAGGGAGAAGCAGTGGGTATGATGTGCCTTGGCCATGGTGAGGATTTCAACACACTCTCACATGACACACTCAAGCAGACTGAGAAAATATGGTCTAGATGAAACCACAGCAATTGCACAACGGGCTGCAAAGCTGCACTTCAAAGATAATTAGCAATACCTGGCTGTTACAATAAAAGCCATTTAAAGCATAGCCTGCAAGGCTCTGTCCTCACCCCTGCTCTACTCATTGTTGACATTAAGGTGGACAAAGGAAGAATCCCGGTGATGATGAAATGTGTGTGTGATGCCAGCACTCTAGCAGGGGGCTGGGGCCCAGACTCATTCCGATCAAGCAGAGAAGCAGCTCAAAATCAAGCAGACAAAATTCACTGAAGGCAAGTGCAAAGCACTGTGGCCAAGGAAAGGGAAACTGAGGGCAAAAATGCGGGAGGAGTAACAACTCCGGCAGCCATTCTGGCAGCAGCATTTGGGGAGGCAGAGACCATGGGTTCTGTATGGAGAAGCTGCAATAGGATGCTGGGAGCTGGAGTTAGTGCTGTGCCCAAGGAAGGATGGTCTTCATCTGCTCTGTTGAGTGCCCAGGGCCTCAACTGGTTTGGGGAGCTGCACTGCAAAAAGGATGGATGGAGACATGGCATGGGGATGCAGAGGAGATGCAGAGAGAAGCTTTAGAGACCATGTCTCATAGGGCATGGTGGAGAGTGAGGAATTTCACCAAGACGAATCTGGAGGAAAGTAAGCAGTGACTGGTGATGTACAAGAGTGGTATGTGAAGAATGAGGCAATCGGCTGCTCCCTGTGACATCCTGAGGTGCCCTGATTTAGCCGCCCACAGAAAGTGGCAGGCTGATCATCCAGGACGGTCCTTCCAGCTCTGTGGGACTGAGGCACCAGGAGGAGCAGACTCCTCCAGCAGCTGTCCCGGCTGGTACCACCAGAGAGCGGCACCTGCCAAGGGATGGATGCTGGGCACAGATGGCTGACAGTCCCGGTTGTAGCCACTGGTACCCCCCCAGCCACCACTCACCCACACAGGCCATGCGAGTCATGTCCAGATGGAAGCCATCGAAGCAGTCACAGGTGTAGCCCTCCCGGACACGCACACAGCGCCCGTTCTCACAACCATTGAGGATCCCACACTCCTCAGCCTGCAGCCCCTCGAAGCCCTCATAGAGGCCTGGAAGGCAGCAAGACAGTGTCAGAATAAGGGAATCCTCCACCCAGCTGCGGAGGGGACATCAGGCACGTGGCAAGACAGTGCTGGTAGGGCCAGGATCGACTCAGAGCAGCCAGGAGCACAGCTTCCTCCAAGCCTGAAACATCCTGGTTGGGGTGGGAGCTGCCAAGCAGTTCCCATGGACTACCCGGGTGGGAAAGCACATTTCTGTATTTCCCAGAACTCACCAGTTTGGCTGGGCAGGTAGCGGGGTGCGGTCCGCCCTGGGCTGTGGTGGAGAGGGCTGCCACGAAACTCGCTGATGGGTTCCCTCCGAGGGAAACCAGAATCGGGGTTTCCATACTCAGACTCCAGGTAATTGTAATAGGGACCTACGTCTGGGCTGGGAAGGCCATAGTGAGGGTCTTCCAAGCCTGGTCCATACTCGTACCTAGGTCTTTCCCGGAGCTCAGCCCCTCTCTCACTATCTTCACTGGCCCCATTACACAGGAAAGCAAAATCAGCTGGAAGTGGTGAGAGAAAAGGAAGGGTCAGTGCAGCCTGGCTCAAGAGAAGTAGGTCTGCTACAGCCAGAGGGGACCAGCTTAGCCAGGCCTGCATCCAATGGACTCCAAAACTGCAGCTCTGTAGTTTGCTGATGGCACCCCATCTTTGAGAAGACCAGCTCCTGTCAGGGGCCAGCAAGTTCTTGAGCAGTGACAACCCCAACTCCCAGTGTGCTCCCATGTCAGGCTGCCACTGCCTCACCTCTCCTAAGCGAAGCAGGTGCAGCAGGATGCACAGAGGAACTCTCCCCTCAGACACCTCAGACTCACTGCAAACCAGTTTCAGATACATCCTCCCCACTGGTGCAACTCAGGTCTGGAGAAGTGAAAGGTTCACCCACTCCTTGGGCTGGCTTTGGCAAAGCAGACAACAGGAGGAGCCCTCACTGCAGCCATAGGTGGCCAATTCTGCCCAGCATAACCAGCAGCAGGCCAACCTGTCCCCACCTCTTCCAGGAAGACACTTGTCCGTGCCACCCCACTCACCAGAGGACCTGTGTGGACAGAGCGCACAGTTCTGGCCCCAGGCTTCGCCGAGTCGGCAGCAGCACTCGGTGTACGTGGTCTGCTCACCATGGAGCAGGTCTTGGCAGATGTAGTCGGCAACGGTCTGCCAGCAGACATCCAGGTGGATTTCATACTCCTCCAAGGCATCTGTGAGTGCCACAAGCAAAGGATGCCATAAAAATCATCCAGAAGAGTGCAAACCCCTTTCTCCCAAGAGGGATGACCATGTGGCTGAGCTCCTGCCCCCCTGCCCTGGCTTCATGCTGCCACTGGCATTAGCACCCCTCAGCTTGGCACTGAGCCCCCACCCACTTCTCCCTCCCAGGAGGCCCAGCTGCGGGATGGGATGTGTAGGGTGAAGGTGGGATGTGTGGGGTGAAAGTGTGCTGTGACGGGAGCTTGGGCTCACCTGCCCTGCTGGAGAGGTTCACACACCGGTTGCCTGTGGCATCCAGCACGAGGGGGAGGCTGCAGAAGCAGTGGTAGGAGCCGACTGTGTTCAGGCACTCGCCGTTGATGCAATACACCTCGTTCTGACACTCATCCTGGTCTGCCCACACACAAGGACAGAGCCGTGTTTCAGGCTGGCAGACATAGGCAGGGCGACCCTTTCCCTGCCACCTCCTCTTTCATTCCCCAGGAGGGTCCCAGGAAGCTTGTCACCTGGAGGTGACCCTGTAGCATTGGCAGCAGGGACAACTCTGGGTGCCGCAGCACAGCTGTCCCTCTGGGATCCCCTGTTGCTCTTTGAGACTATCTTACCAACACACTCAAGCTTGCTGGAGTCATAGAAGTAGCCTGTACGGCAGAAGCACTTGTATCCCGGCACCGTGTTCAAACACTGTCCGTTGCGGCAGAACTCAGAGCCAAATATCTCACACTCGTCCATGTCTGAGGGAGGGAGAGAGGGAGAGGGGGAGAGAGCGTCTCATGGAGCAGGGCCATGGAAGTACGGCAGGCTTAGACTGGCCTTGGCCTGGACTGGCAAGTCCCAGAGTGAGCCTCCCACCTCTCCCACTGGCCACAGGCCTGGGAGCAGAGGGGGAAGAACCCATAGGCAGAGCAAGAGGAGGGATGACAAAGAACAGGATACTTTCACAAACAGGCAATTGATGTGTGCTTCTGCAAGGATGAGAACATAACCCCCTGAAGGTGAAGCAAAGACTGAGCTAGCCAGCCGTTGGGACATCTATCGGTAACCAGAAGGGTTGTGTCTTACAGGACCCCATTCCTGGTTCAAAATGGACATGGGAGGTTTGCACCAGGAAAAGAGTCACTGCCAGCAGTGAGGCAGGACTGGTGGAAAGAGCACTTCCAGCCCAGTGATACTGGCAATCTGGGGTTTCTCTGGACAGAGGAAAGCAGCAGCGGGATGTTAGCATCCCCCACCATAGCCCCAGGGAGATATTTCAGTGGATGCTTCCATATGCTGTGCTGTGCACAGCACCCTCTCTCTCTTCCCCCTAGAGGAAATGAAAGAAAATGGTGCTAGTACCTGTGAAAGAGACTTTTCCGGAGTGCAGATCTTCCTGGGGAACATAACCCTTCCCAAGGGGGCAGATCTCTTGGTACTCCACTGGCCAGGAGGCAGATGCCAAGGAAAGAGGGGAAGAAAAGAAACAGCTCATTTGCACAACCAAGATGGAGTTGGTGAGCAGAGCACTGTCCTTGCCTGGTGTGGTGGGTCCACAGTCCTACCTGTGCCCGCGATGGGGCAGGGGTAAGTCTCACAGTTGTCACCCCAGGCTGCCCCCACAGTACAGCAACACTCCTCCTTGGTGATGTTCTTGGCCAGGACACTGTCACACAGGCGAACGTCACTGATGTGGTAGTAGCACTGCTTGCGCTCTCCGCTGTCAGAGAGGTGGGCTGTGTGTGTCTCAGGGCCCTCTAGAAGACAGCAGGGCAGGGACGGGATGGGGTCCTTGGCACCCCAACGCAGCATCCCACACCTAGGAGGTCGCAGAGCATACCCATCACCAGCAGTGTGGCCTTCCCCACTTTCAGGCTCCTCAGCTCTCCCCAGACAAAAGCTTGCCCATGCCTGAGTGGGCTTGTACAGTCCTGGCAACCCCTCAGCTTTACCTCACCCTAGCCAGGACTATCACGCTCCCGCTCTAGCTCCCACCCATGCATCTGTCCCAGCTGCCTACTCACCCATGGCTGCTCGGGGCTGGCACTGCCCTGTCTCTGTGTCGTACTCCTCGTGGTCACTGGGGCAGAGGCAGAGGAAGGATCCCTCCACGTTCTCACAGAGTGCAGTCCCGCACACAGCGACCATCAGCTCGCACTCATTCACATCTGCAAAGCAACGGGCAGCAGTGGCAGCTGGAGCCCTGCCACGGTCTGCAGCATGGGGTCACTCTACTGCACAGAGAAGGAAGCTGCTAGGGACGAGCTGAGCTCTCTTCACACCGTGGCTCAACACAAGCCTGGCAAGAGCCTTCTACCTCACTCCCAGTGGATTCAAGGAGCCTGAGCTCCAGCTTGCAGAGAGTCACTGGATCACAGGACCATCCAGGTTTGAATGGACCACTGGAAGTCTTTAGTCTGATCTCGTGCTCAAAGCAGGGTAAGGTATGGGAACCCACCAGGTTGCTCAGAGATTTGTCTTGTTGAGTCTTTAAAACTTCCAAGGGTGGTTGTGGACTGCACAGCCACCTTGGGCACTGTTTCCACTACCTACCTGTCTTTATGGTGAAAACTTTTTACCTTATATTATGCCCTGTCTATTCTCTCTAGGCACCGATCAAAGTACCTCTCTAGCACCTCCAGTACCTCAAGCCCCCAAGCACCTCCTTTCCACCTGCACAGAGAAGCGCTCTGTGTTCACTGGGAGCCACTTGCTTTTTATAGAGCCCTGCTCCTTTGCAGTCCTAAGGATTAGCTGTGCTAAGCGGAGGGGCTTTGCTACCATGAGCTGCCCTGCCCATGTCTGGGATTCTCCATGCATGGATGCAGTCCCCATCCATGCCCCAGGAGCTGTGACACAGAGGGGACACCGGCCTGGCACTGCCAATGGCTGTCCCTCACTGACTGGCGAAGCGATCACAGGGGACTCACCGATGCAGTAGTGCCCGGAGGGCGAGCTCTCATAGCCACGGTCGCAGAGGCAGCGGAAGGAACCCTCTGAGTTCTCGCAGAAGCCATGGCTCCCGCACAGCGTCTCGTTGGCGCACTCATCTATGTCTGCAGCAGATCGGAAAGCAGGAATTGCCCCAGATCCTACCTCTCCCAATTGCCTCCCCCTGCCCAGGCCCTTCTGCTCTGATTTCAAGACCCAGGGTTGGTGCGGGCATTCCTTTAACGCGAGGGTCTGGGTCTGGCTGCCCCAATCACTCCCCTGCTCTGAGTGTGTGTTTTAATAGAAACTTCCTGCAACATCCAGAGCTGCAGAGAGGCCACGTGGACAGAGCAACAGGAGCAGGGTGGGAATGGGAAATGGATGGGAAGCATGGGAGGTGACTGGCAGGGGTGACCAAGGGTAGCACAGGTCCCTGCAGAGGCAAAAAGGGATACAGAGCCTCCAGACTCATCAGCAAGAGATACAAGGGTGCAACTGAAGTGTAAGACAGATCTAGGATGATATCATCCTGCACCATTCTTCTTGACCTAGTCTTTCTCCACACTGATATAGTTCCAGGGAGTAATCTCTGCCTTGCGCCAGCCCAGTCAGGTTGGACAATCACAACTGGGTCCTCTGCCTATGGAGGGAAGTTTTACGACCCTGCTGGCTGCATCCCACTCCCCTCCTACCACTACACATAGCAAATTTATTTCCCTGGAGTAGGCAGAGCATCTGTGTGCCCGCAGCCCACTGCTCCCAAGGCCAGGAGCAGCTCCACATGCCAAGTCTGAGTCCTAGCACAGTCCAGAGCCAAGTGGCTGGCAGCAGCTCCTCCTTGCTGGAGCCTTCCCTAAGCCAAGGGGAACCTCAAAAACTGCAGAAACCCCTTTGCTCTTTCTTCTTTGCTGGAGCCAGAACTCCAAACCCAGACTGCCCAGCCTAGCACACAGTGGTACCAGAAGCCTTTCCCCTCACCCAGCCCTGCCAGGCAGGTGACTGGCACAGGCAGCAGCCCCAGCAAGCACAGCTTACAAGGGAGCTGTCAGTCGGCCCCAAGCCTGGAATGGCTGTAACCTGCCCAGGACTCTCCCCAAGCGGAAAGCAGTACAATGCGGTGTCTGTTCCAAATGCCAGGAAGAGAGAAGTCTAGACACAAGCAGGCAGCTCAGCCAAGAAAACAAACTCTCAGCATTATCTGCCTCTCCACCAGCCACATGCTTCCTCCTCCTCCTTCTCCCCCGCGCCCCTAGCAGACACGTCCCATAGCCACCCTGTCTCTGCCAGGAGGAGGGACATGGACACCTGGGGTTGTACTCACCGATACAGTCACCCAAGGGGGTCCAATGGAAGCCAGGCTGGCAGCCCATGATACAACGGTAGGAGCCCAGGCTGTTCTGGCACCGCCACGTTCCACAGATGGCATCCCCGTACTCTATACACTCATCCACATCTGCAGGGAGGAGGGCAAAGGCATGAGGATGGTCAGATGGGAAACCTGCTTGCTCACTGCAGCACCTGGGTCAAGTTCAGTTGGCCAGAGGCCCTGAGCCATTGCTAGTCCTCCTTACAAGCCACCAGCAACTTTGGGTGCTGGGGGCAGAACTGTCCTCCCCCTTGCACTGGATGCATCCATCCCCCAAAATCACAGGGGGCTGATCTGCACAGTGATGAGCTCTCACCCACGCAGTCATCAGTCTCCTGGGAGTGTTTGAATCCATTTTCACACAGACACCTGTAGGAGCCTTCTGTGTTCAGGCACTGGCCTTGCGAGCACCGGGACTTGTCTGCGCATTCATCCACATCTGCAAAATCAGGGCCAAAATCATCAACCTGGATCTCACAGCAGGGGAGGCAGCAGAGGGCAGGTCCCAAGGTCCCTGCCATCCTCCAGTTCACCTTGGCAGCTGACTCCACCGGCCGTGTTTGAGAACCCAGGAGCACAAATACAGAAGTAGGATCCGTGGCTGTTGAGACACTCGCCATTGGGGCTGCAGATCTCGCTGTTCAGGCACTCGTTCACATCTACAGAGGGAACAAAGTCAGGGTCATACACCCAGCCTGGGGGACATCCTTCACCTAAGCCACCTGGATTCCCATTCTCTTACAGGCAGCCTTTGCAGGGCTCCTGGGCCCTGTTGTTTTTGCCATGGAGACAGAGATCTTCCCTGTCCATGGTAATGTTGCAATTGTCTACAACCTTATGGGTGTGCCGTGCATGGTGGCATCACCTGCCTCCCTGCTGAGAAGGAAGGGGAATCTATAGAGAGGCTGTATGCCCTGGACCTAAAGGGCTTGCAGGGATGGGGTTCGTACCTTCGCACACAGTGTCGTTGATGAGCTCAAAGCCAGTTTGGCAGTGGCACTGGTAGGAGCCCGGGGTGTTCCTGCACTCTCCCCTCAGGCACTGAACAGAGGGGTCCTCGCACTCATCCATATCTGCCAAGCAGAAGGGCACAGCACCGTGAGGCCCCAGCTCTTGCTGCCACTGGAGAAGGTCCCCACCCAGAGAAGCCATCACCCAGCTGTTGTCCTGCAAGGTGGGTTTGAGCTGCCCTCCCAGACCATCCCATCACAAGTGAGATGGGGACAGAGATTCCCTGTTACTGGAGTGTGAAGAGTCAGCCCAGACCCTTCACTCCCTTCCATCATAGGGACCAGGATAAATTGGATCCCAGTACCAAGTCAGTGGGTGCCCAGTGACAGAACCAGAGGCAGTAGACACAAACTGAAACACAGGAGGCCCCATCTGAAAATCAGGAAACACTGTCACTGTGAGGGTTGCTAAGCACTGGCACAAATTCCCCAAAGAAATAATTGTGGAGTCTCCCTCCTTGGAGATATTCAAAACCCATCTGGACATGGTCCTGGGCAACCAGTCCTAGGTGGCCCTGCTTGAACACAAGGGCTGGACAAGATGACTTCCATAGGTCCCTTCCAACCTCAGCCATTCTGTGATTCTGTGAGCACAGAGATACTGCTAGCCCAGTGCCCTGGGGAGCTCTGTATTGGATACCACAGCCACCAAGAGGCCAACGCAGAGCTACAGTTGGTGACAAACTGCAAATATCAGGAAAGTATGCCAGCACCAGCAACACCTTCTGTGGTTCTGCTTTCCTGCCTGCCAGACTCTCCTACAATGTCCTTTTCCCAGTAACCCTGGCTGGGGGCTGACATCAGTTCTTACCCAGCTGCAGAGTTCCCCATAAACCCTCTCTGACCCAACTCCCCCAGGTCTGGGCCAAGAGCCTGCTGGCACTCTGAGTTTTGCTGATAGCAGAGGAGAGAGGGTGGCTTCCCTCTACCAGGGGGCTGTGACATGCCAGCAGACTGCTGTTGCCTGCAGGCTCATGAGGTAGGGACAAGCACTGAAGAGTGCTGCTAATCAGAAGCATGGGCTGGTGTGCAGGCAGCAGAAGGTATGGTAGTGGAGAAAGTCCTGCTGTACTTTTCTCACCTGCCAGGACCTAAAGCCCTGAGACTAGCAGCTCCTGAAGAAGAGAAGGGCAGGGACCTTCTCTTCTCCTTTGCAGAGCACTGAGCACACCATAGGCATAAATGAACATCAAATCCCTACCATCTCAGGACAGGATTCCCAGCTGTTTAGTCTCAAAGGGTTGCAAGTAGCAAAGTTCTGGAATCCTTTTGGAGATGAACCATAACCTAGTTTACTTATCACAAAACTATCGTGAAACCCTTATCATCTTTCAAGTATGAAACCCAGATCTACAGACAAGGCCACCAGCCAAGGCAGGGAAGAACGTGCCATCGTGCCGTCAGGTCAGTGTGACCCAAACAGTATTGAACCCTGATAAGGTGCCCTTATGGCATGGATGGTGCAAGGTGGCTGAGAATGGGCTCACATGGAGTCTTGAGAAAGGGAGAGGGCAGATGGAAGTGATCAAACCATGCTTCTTCCATTGCACCCAAAAATCAGATGGAAAAATAAGCTTGTTACATGCAGGCTTTCTTGGTCACCAAAACAGAGAAACCGGGGAGGAAAACCTCCCTCTCCTCCCCCACTAGAGGTCCCCGTGCAGGGGGCATCTTCTGAGAGTCACATCAAAGGCAAGGTCTTCTGTTTGCCAGCTTTGTGCAGGCTGCAGAGCTCTGCAGTGCTCAGAGAGAAATCAGCAGCACCGGGCCGATCTTTAAACAAATACCTCTACCAGCTCTGCTCCCTCCTTTCCCTTGCCCCAAACAGGGAATTTGCATGAAGCCATCTCAAGCCCAGGACACCCCCTGGGGGGCAGTCACCAGGGAGGGAGTTTCTCTGCTCTGGCTGGGGCAGTCAGGCGGTGAGGCTGTGACAGGGCGCTCTCATGTCTGAGCAAAGGAACCAACACAGATCCACGCTGGTGTTAACTCTCTATCCCACATACCTGGCACAGCAGAGTCCTTGAACTACTGTTTCCTTTTAAAACATGTTCAGATTACACCAGGGACTGGGGAAAAAGATGAAGCCTGGGTGCCCACAGTTCTCCACTGGCTGTGAGCCCAGTTTCTCCCTTTGTTGATGTACAGTCAGGGCACATGTTTCCAGACACACAGTTCTGAACCGAACCACTCTTGGCTCTTCTCTGCCCATGTTTCCAGGCCTCCTGTACTCTGACTTTTTTCAGCGTCCTCCAGCTCACCAAGAGTCTCATCACTGAGTCCTTGTCCCCCACCCCTTTCCTGGGTGAGGAAGATCCCCTTTCTGCTGCTCTAGGTAACCTCTGCTTGCAGCCCCTCCCTCTGCTATCTGCTGATCGCAGCACTAAACAGCTGGAGAAGGATCCTGAGGCTAAAGAAGTCCCTGGGCCCCACCAATTACCCAGCTATGGACACAGCTCTTCCCTCATTCCCTCCAGCACCCACTCCTTTGTCCCTGGGAAAGCAATACCTTCACATGTGCTGCCATCTCTGGACACGATGTAGCCGGTGTCACAAGCCATGCAGGAGTAGGAGCCCTCGGTGTTGAGGCAGAGTCCAGAGGGACAGACACCCTTGGCAGTGCACTCATCAATGTCTGCATAAGCACATAAGGGAGAGTGGGATGAGTGGGAAGGATGCAGAGGAACCATCACCAGGGGCAGATGTGTGGAGGGAACCAGCCAATATGGTGGCCAGGACTTGGGCAGATCCAAGTGCTCAGGAAGAGCCCATGGAAATGTCTGGACTAGGTGTGTGACACTCCAGAGGGTCTGGACTCACAGCTCCCCAGTACCTTGGCAGCTCTTTCCATCAAGTGCCACCTCGTAGCCCCGGTAGCAGGAACAGCGGAAGGACCCATCCAGATTGACACATCGCCCGTGAGCACAGGTCTCCTCCGCAAGACACTCATCCACATCTGCATGACACAGCAGAGAGCAATATGGAATGGGAGGGTGTTCGGGGCCTTCCCTGCTACCCAAATTGCAAGGGCACTGTGCCCTGTGCCCTGGCCAGGGAGGAGCATGCTGCCCATGCCACTGCTCCCCTTGAGGCTTGCAGGAAGCATGGCCGCAGGGGACATTGGTGCCACCCAGAGACAGCCCATGGTCCTCACCAACACATCTCCCGTTCCTGGGCTGGTAACCAGCCCCACAGCTGACACACTTGTAGGAGCCGAGCGTATTGACACACTTCCCATGGGGACAAGGGCTGGGATCCCCGCACTCGTTGATATCTGCCAAGAAACACACTCCTTTCAGGCTCCCAAAGGCAAACAGTGCAGCCTTCTCCAGGCTGTCCCCTTCAGCTAGATCCTCAGAGTCCTCTGGGGGACAGCAATACCCCAGAGGAGGTGAGACAAGTTTTCCAGGGCTTGGGCAACACTTCTTATACTCCCATTTATCACTCAGGATCCTACACCCACACCTGAGGGCTGACATAATCCAGCAGTGAAACCCGCTGCCGCAGGATGTTGCCAAGGCCAGGAATGTGCATGGGCAGGGAAAGGGATCAGAGAACATCTGTTCAGGGGTGTTTCATCATGGACTTTCATAACTGTGATTAGGATGCAGCCTCCAGCTCAGGAAGTCCTTAAGGCAAGCGCTTTCTGGAGGACATGCGGGGAGAACAGCATTCTGTGCATGCCCTGCTTCCTGTACTGCCTCCTAAAATAGTCTCCAACTCTCTATTGGAGCGAGCTACTGAGAAAAGGGGAATCTTTGATCAAGCACACCGTATGTTCAGAAGGTCAAATGCTTTGAAGGGCCCAGACCACATCATGCGAGTGGGATGTTGTGGGGACAGGTGGTCTGAGTTTCTGCAGCTTGCTCTTCCCACACTCTATTTGCCGGCACAAGGGCTTAGTGACAGTCAAGCTGGCATGAAAACACAGAGGCATCACCTCCCAGAAGAGGAAGCCAGCATGGTTTGGTCATAGGGGACCTCCCTGGGGAGGTGGGACAGGATCCCAGGAGAACTCCCCTCTCCCCGCCCAGAAAAGCCTGTCCCTCCTGTAGCAGAGGACAGGTAGCCCTCATGGGGAGACAAGGAGCAGATAAACACGAAGAAGGGTGTCTCCGTCTCAGTAGGATACACAGTGGTGAGAAAAGGAGGTGTTCAGCCCTGCACAGGGTGGCTTGGAGGGCCAGGGGAACAGGGAGCAGCAAACTTCACCTTCGCACTGTCCTCTGAGGCCCATGGCAAAGCCCTCCTTGCACTCGCAGCGGTAGGAACCAGGGGTGTTGATGCATCGCTGTCCCCGGCAAGTAGAGGGGTGCTCACATTCATCTCGATCTGGCAACACACAAGTACACAGTCCTGGAGTCTTCCCGCTCCAGTGTGGGGAAAGCTGGATGCAGGAGAGGAGCTGCTCCACCTACAGCAGGCTCTGCCCAGGACTCTCCTCCATCCCCCCTCTGTCCTTCCATCCCCCTTTGCCATGAAGCAGTGATCAGGGCTGGCATCACAGGCTCCTGCCCAGATCTCCATGGGCAGAGTCCTGCCCCTGAGTGAGCCCAAGACGGTGATCCCCATGGATCAGGCTGTCTGTGGGCAGGTCTGCACAGAGTGAGGGTGTGCGTGCGGGTGTGTGTGCATGAGTGTGTGTGTGTGTGCACATGCATGAGTGAGCATGAGGGCAGGAGACTGGGGAGACCCTGGGGAGGTGGCAGCCCTGTGCCAGGTGGATACCACTTACCCTGACAGATCTGCTTGCCCTCCAAGACAGCCAGGGTGTACCCAGAGTAGCAGAGGCACAAATAGGAGCCCACACTGTTGATGCAGCGACCTTTTCCAGCACAAGGATCTTTCAGGCACTCGTCTTCATCTGTGCCCAGCCAAGGAAGACAGGCAGTCACCACAGCAGCCTCCTGCCAACCCCCTACCAGCCTCCTGCCAGCCCTCATGGTGCAGCAAGTGGGCAGGGTCTCAGCAGAGCTGCCTGAAAACCTTCCCCCAGGAGCCTGAAAGACCAAACAGTCCATCGAGGCCTGTCAGGCAGAGGAGGTGTCAACCTACCAATGCAGTGGAGGCGGCTGGGGTCCAACATGTAGCCAGGGTGGCACAAGCAGCTGTATCCTTCTGGGGTGAGCACACAAGCACCAGCTCCACAGGATAGGGGTGAAGAAGCACAGCTGCTGACCCCTGGGAGAAGAAAGCATGGGGTTAGGGGCAGCATTCCAGGGTCTGCCTTGTGTCCCCAGCACCATGCTGGGGAAGCTTCTTTTTCCCTTGGAGAGAGATGGAGCAGGCTCAGCTTGCTCCTCTACATCTTCAAGCAGTCAGTGGCTGTAGGGATGCAAGGAGGTCACTGCAGACCCTGCTGCCTCCTCTGGCCTGAGCCCAGCAGTGACACCCCAGACCCCTACACTGCCAGGGTCAGTAGGACCAGCCCCACACCTTGGAGGACTGTCAGCAGAGCCTGGCACCTGCAAGGGGGCTCCTTTTGGGGTGACAGCAGGGATCTGCCTGCCACCACCCTGCTAAGCGGTGCACAGGCAGTATTGGGGGGGGGAGGAGTGGGGCATTGCACGCCCCTCGGCACTCAGCCGGTTAGGGGGGGCCAGCCCAACCCCAAACAAAAGGCTATTGAAGAAGATGCATTCCTCAGCAAGGTGCCTCCGCCAGGCCTGCTCCCCAAGGTGCTCCAGCCCCCGGCGGAGGGCAGGGGCCGCGCTCCCAGACACTTGAGCAACTCTGGAACAAGAGCGTCCTTGTTTCCGGCGCGGTAAACAAGCCACCCCGGGAGCCACATGCCTCCCCTTGCGCTCCCACTTCCTGATGAGTCAGCTCGCACCACCGGGGGAACGGGGCCAAAGCCACTGGAGCAGGCGCGTGATCCCCCTCGCCCGGCAGCCACCGCTGCACCGCGCAAGTGAGCTGCAGGGGAGGAAAGGATCCCGAGAGCCAAACACTTCACTCCCTGTATGGGATCACTCTTGTGCCCCACCACGGCCAGCCAGCTCAAGTGGGTCATGTGGGAAGATAAGCCACCAGCTGGGGAAGGGAGGGAGCCCCTGGGCAGAGCTTAGGGCAAAATTTCCTCATAGCACCAGGCAGGGAGAGGAGGGGAATCCTCGAGAGCAGTGGACACACACCTGAGTCCTGCGCTGGCATCTGTGTTGGAGCAGCAGCATCCCAGGTGCTGGTGTGTCCAGGCTGGGGAGGACCACGCCAGGACTCCTCTTCCTCTGCTGAGGAAGAAGAGAGGTGAGAGGTCCAGCCCCTGATCCCAGGCAGAGGTGAAGACCCAAAGTTTACCAGTGCTGGGTGCCTCTGCACTCACAGATCCAAGAGAGTACGTGGGAAGGTGCCACAAGGGTGGCTGTGGCAACCTTATCATCTTGTTCTTTAACACAGCTACCTCCACTTCACTGGAGAACCACCAACTCCCTGCATCCCTGCAGCCCCACATCAACCAGTGCAGTATGGCCAGGGTCTCCAGTGCCACCCTGCTAACAGCCCAGCTGAGAGCCCATCCTGCCCAGCACCAGGGGCTGCTGTGAGGAGGAGGCAGCTCTCAGCCTCCCCACTCTCCTCCCTCCTAACTGCCACTTCCCCTTCCCCTTGGCCATCCGACTCCCTGCCAGCCAGGCACTCACCTCTGTGCGTGGCGGGCTCTGCGATGGCATCAGCAGCACCCTGAGGGACAGAAACACAGCACTGACTTTATCCGTGTGCATGTATGTAGCTGGGATGCAGCATCCCTGAGACATTTTCCCACCCACCTTCTGTCTCCTCCTGTTCCCTGAGACACTGTGCTGGGAAGAGAAGCTGCCCCAGCTGGGTGCAGCTGGGAGGGCCACGCTGTCCTGAGCACATTGTACAGAGTAAAACACAGCTCCTGGCCATACCCAGGGGCTACCAGCCATGGGGCAGGCATCTCCTCAAGGTAGCCAGGAAGAGCAGTCAGGCACGGTAAATACTGCCATCGTCACTGGTGGCTCTGGAGGGCTGAGGACAGCCACTACTTCATCCTGTTTCAGAGAGCTCTTGGTGCTCTATACTTCCTCAGCATCCCCTCCTGGCAAATCCATGGGTACCAAAGGAGACACTGGAGTCCTCTGCTTTGAGGAACTTTCACAATGAATGAAGAAAACAGGCAGCTGAGCAACACAAGTCCCAGCTTAGCTTTGCTTCAGATTTGGAGGCCTTGGTTCAAATTTCTGCCCTCATGTGTCCTTGGGCAAATCAATTCATGCCTATAAAGCAGGACAATGGCATTGCTGTCCCCTCTCTCAGAGGAGCTGCAAGCACATGCCAAGGGCTGGGCTGCTCTAGCAAGGAGGGCACAGAGATGATCAGGAGAGTTACAGCTCAGCCTCTATTGACAGCAGAGATGGTGACAAATATTTTTCAAGTGAAACTTATAAAAAAGAAACCCAGCCCCAGGAGAGCCTGGCAGAGAATTGGTCCCCAGGTCCTGTCAGACAGGGTGGATTAATGCAGCCAGTGCGGGAGACCTCTGCCCTGACTGCCCCAGCTGGATTTCTACTGTGCCCGTGCCCACACCGGTAGACCTGCCTGCAAGCTGGCCTTAAACATGACAGTGGGCTCTGTGAGGGGAGCGGTCCTCGAGCTGTCTGCAGTGGTTCCCCTTCCCCTGCTGCCTGCCTAGCCCCACAGTCAGGCCAGGCTGGAGTCAAGGCTAACCATGAACTAATGCAGCAAAGCCCCCAGCTCCCATGGGTTTTAGCTAATGGTCTCTTAGCAAGAGCACATGGCACAGTGCCTTCAGCCACCGCAACTCAGTCAGGGTGGTAGCGTTTGCAGTTTGTACACTGTTCCCTCTGGCAGCAGCTACTTGCTCTCTTTAGTGCTCTCTGTGACCACATTTCACACCTCCCTTTCACCTACAACATCCCCCTTCCTGCCCATCAAGATACCATGGATGCACCCAGACAAACCTTACTCACCTGCACAGCAGGAGAAATTTCACCTGGAAAGTGAAACAGTTCATGATGAGCAGAGTCAAGGCAGGCAGGCATCATCCTCACACCCTGGCTGCCCTAATTTCACTCCACTTCTAAGACACATGCTCAGTCCCTTATGCTCCTCTACAAGAGCTTGTTCCCAAAGCCAACACACTCAGGCTCCTCTCCTGGTACAGCACAGACCCCAGGAGTTTCCACTCCAGCAGGTGCTGGCACAAGCAGTCGGTCACACTTCCCTCCAGCTGGGCTGGACAAAAGCCCAAAGGCTGCAGTGCCAGGGCTGCCACACAGACCTGAGGTCCAGCAGGAGGCAGCTAGGCCAGCCAGCACCAACTGCAAAGCTGCAGTCACAGGAGCCTGAAACACTCAACCTCCTCTCTTGAAGACGTGGTGTCTCATGCCCAAGGAACACTAGTGGGGCTGAAGAACACCCTGCATATCATACAGATGTGGAAAGCCCTTATTAGATAGAAGTCCATCCATGGGGTCATGGCAGGACCTGGGAATTTGCCCACCCTTGCTAGGGACCCAGATGGAGCAGCTTTAAGCAGCAGACCCCACACTACCCTCTCCTGCTGAGGCACCAGGGTGGGGGAATGCCTCCAGGGTGCTCCCACGCAGACTGTCCTGCAGTTGCTGCCTCCTTGCTGCCCAGTCCAATGTCCAGTTACTGCTTTCCCCTTGCTCTTCCAAGCTGAGGGGCAGCTCTTCTGCCTCTGCCTTCCTCATCGACAGGCGGATATCAGAGCTGGAGTAGGTGTAGCCATGTCCTGCTGGGCAAATCTCCTTGAAGGCTTCTGTGAGGGAAAATCAAATCAAAACTTCAGAAAGCAGAGGTTGGAAAGTAGAGGCTGCTGCAGGGATCACCTGGCTTACCACACCCAGACATGATGGTGGGACCAGTGGAAGAAAGAAATGATGACGGACAGGCATGTATGTGAATGCAGGTACCAGTTTCTCATCCTATCATTTTCTGGCAATTTCTAAGGGTTAAATCCTTACAGAAACACATATGGACTTCAGCGTGTGGATGCTTTGAGCAGAAGGAATCTGCTCACAGGGCAGGGTGGGTTTCTAACAGGCTGGTTCTTCCAGACAACAAACACTAAATCCCTCCCTTGGGTCAGTACTTCTAGGAATGGCTCATGCCACAGGAAGGTCCAAGCTGAGCAAGCAGCAGATAAAAGTGAACACCTGGTACACTGGCACTGAGCACTTTGCACATCACTCACAATACTCCGCACAAACCACCTGAAGATTTTTCCCGTCCCTGAGGATTTTGGTGCTTCCCCCTCCACCCTACCCCATGCTGAGATATACCAAACTGATCCTCACCTGGCTTTCATCCCAGCAGAAAATCTACGAGAGACAAAAGGGCTGTCAAGGAAAGCCAGACACAGACATGGTTGTGCTTTTCCTCTGGTACAGAGTGGTTTCCTGTCAGGGATTTCTCTGTCTTTCTAGTACCATCCAGGTCTGTTCCCTGGGCTGCTGTACCCATCCCACAGGCCAGCATTTGCATCACTCAGCTCTGAGTCCTGCAGTCATCTCCGTGGTGACAAGTTCAGGCAAGCCCAAGCCCCAGTCTAACCAGAGCAGGCAAAGCCAAAGCGGGCACATCTCACCTGAGCCGGGCACAGGGCACTCCTCACAATTCTTCCCCCAGCCCTTGCCAACACGGCTGCAGCAGCAGATCTGCTGGGTGATGCGATGGGAAAGGGGGAAGGAGCACACGCCTCCAGCTGCAGAGCGGTAACACAGCCCCTGCTCCATCGACACCGCTTTGTCCGCTGAAACACAATGGCAGGGTCAGTCCCAGAGGCTTTAAGCTCACCAGAGAGGGAAAAGAGGACATCCAGCCTCTCCTCCTCAGGCCTTTCATTGTCTGTACCTCCCAGCCTGTCCCGAGGGCTGCCCCATCCTCTCCCCAGAACACCTCCTGGCTTTCAGCCATCAGGTCATCCCCCCATCAGTGACAGCTCCAAGCAAACCCAGTTCCTGCGGGAGCTCTCTCAATCCGCCAGGCTGTGTCCTCTGCTGCTGCACTGCAGGGCTCCACAGCCAACAGCAGCAGGGGCCATGGGATGTCCATGGAGAAGAATGATGGATAAAGGGGGCCTGAGGCATGGGGTCCCACCCTGCACACCAGCGCAGGACAGCATAGCAGGCACTCAGCTGCACTTGCAAGAGGCATGAAGCCGCTGCTAAGCTATGGGATCCTGCTCAGGCCCCTTTCCCAACCTGAGGGGTTCCCCAGAGCACTTACAAATGCAATGGCTACGGGATGGATCCAGCATGGTGCCAGGCTTGCAGGTGCAGCGGAAGCTGCCGCGGGTGTTGACACACTCAGCGTCTTTGCACAGGCCCTGCATCAAGCACTCATTGATATCTGTGGGGAGGACAGAGCACAGTGAGATGTGGGGAAGCTGAGGGTGAACTGAACTCCCTACCCAGTGCTTCCCATTCAGGTGCCACAGACTGAGGGGGTCTCAGCTGGGCTGGTGTCTGAGGCAGCCTCTACACCAAGCAGTGTGGTGGGGACCTCCGTGGCAACAGCAGTCCTACATGTGTGGCACAGAGCTCACTCGCTGCAGCTGCAGGGATAGCTCATGAATGACTGCTTTTTCCTGCAGTCCTTGTGGAAAACAGATGTAGCTTCTTCAGTGAGCCACCCTGGCAGGGTCACTCTTACAACCATTGTGGTCACTGTTTGCAAGCCTGGACTGGCGAGTCCTGTCCTCTCACCTCACCCCTGGTCCTGCTCCCACGGAGGATCCTTGCTGAGAAACTCAGTGCCAGCCCACAGGGAGGGTGATCCCTGCACATGGAGTCCATTGCTAGGCAAAGGGACAGTGGACCAAGCTCTAACTCACTGCTGTAGTAGTGCCTGGGACTGGTTGAGCAAGAAGGAAGATGCCAAGTTCTAGCCCTGCCTCGAGCTCCGCTTCTGCCCATGACTCAGCACACAGCATCAGACACGGTCTTCAGGAAGGGAGCTGGGCTTATCCAAGGGAAAAACCATCAGTCTCATCCATTTGGCCTGCAGCACCTGCCTTTCCTACAGCACCACATAGGAATGTATGAGCTAAGGCAGAGAAGACAGGGATTGGCAAAAGGTCCACAAGGGGGAGGTGAGGGCAGCTTTCACAGAGAAGGAAGCTCTCACGGATTGATGTAGCTTTATATCTTCACTAAAGTGCTTGGCACAAGGAAAGTAGGTGTGCTGACAAAATGTGCCATGTCTGGAGGCACAAGCGGTGCAGGGAGAGCTGGATGAGAGCACGGAGCAGCAGAAGCTGGATGAACCTCAGCACCACCCTGGGACAAATCACAGGAACATACACTTCAAGCTAAGAGGTGGGAGCACGGGGTGAGAGGGACCTGGGCGCACTCACTGCTCACAGGACAGCTGCAAGTGGCCAAGACCAAAAAATGCCAACAAGGTGCTAGGCAGCATCATGCCAAACACTTCCCAAAGACCCAGGGCAGTCCTAATGCCAGTGTACAAGACCCTGGTGAGACTTCAGGTGCTCTGAGAGCACCCAATGTTGCTCTAGAGACTGACACAAGGTGGAATGGGTGCAAAGACAGGCTGCTGGGACACTCAAAAGAATGGAGACAGTGGAAGAGCCTGACTGAGAGCACCTATGCTCAGGTACGGCTTTCCCAGCACTCCCTTATTCCTTGGAGATAAAGCACCAATGCTTGGTGGAAGTGGGGGTATTGCACAGTCAGCTGTGAAAGCTGGAGTTCAGACTTAATGACCCAAGAGGTCCCTCCCAGTCTTGTGCTCTTAAAATCCTCTGTTCATCCCACTGGCTGCCCTATACATGGCTGAGACACACAGGGGCCATCAAGACCAGGCCATGATGTTCAGTCAATTGAACGTACCAACTCCACAGGGATGTCCAGTAGGCCAGGGAGGAGTAGGGTTTGCCTGCATAATGTAATGGTCTCCTGTATTGTACCAAGCACAGGACAGAGTTCATGAGAGAAAATACTGTGGCCAGACCCCAAATGTGCCGGGAACCCCACTCAGAGAAGAGGCTTGGGCTCTCTGGAGAAGCCTTGGGTCTCATTCCTGTCACTCCCTGGCACAGTCGGGGCACTGTGGCATTCCAACACACCAACTGGATGAAGCGTATGGCCTCCGCGTGAGCAAAGGGATTGAAGGGATTAGAATAATGAGAGCACAAAACAAACAAGTACCAAGGGCTGGGCTTTATGAGCTTAATATAAAACAGGGCCATGTCCTGGACTCGGTCCAGCCCCCTCTATTCCACTGGCAGCAGAGGACCCACCCGCAGTGGAAATCCCCACAGGGACAGAAGCAGGCAGGCACGCTTGGGGCCATGCATTCCTACCCCCTGCAGCATGCCAGGGACGGGGATGGCACTCAGAAAGAGGCCTCAGGGACTGCAAACCAAGATCTGTAAGGTGTCTCAGCTGCTTCCTCCCACCCCACACAAGCCTACCAGTGCTCCTCAGAAAGAGCCACGCTGGGTCAGGCAGCCTGTGGTGGAAAGGTGTGGGTTGTTTACACTGGTGCTTGGTGAGTGGAAGGGACCTGAGTCAGCAGTGGACACCAAGGATATACAGACACCAAGGTGGTGGCATGCATTGTGTGCAGGGACCCCTGTGCATGCACACCTCCCTGCTACTGTCTCCAGGCACCCCAACCTGCAGCCTCCACGACCATCTTTGCCTCATGTTTAGCAAACACATTATCCCTTCCACTGTCATCCTTCTTGCTGGTCCCAAGAGCACCAGGAGGTTTCCTGACTGGGTCTGCCAGGCGCTTTCAACTCAGACTCATTGCAGCCTGGCTCCTGGTTCATGGGATGCAGGAAGGAAAGGAAGGGAGAGCTTGCAGAGATCTTGCAGAGATAAACCATTTGTTGTGCTGGAGGCACCAGAGACAGCTCTTTCTGTCCATACAGAACAGAGGAAAATGAGCTCTTGCCAGGGCTCTCGTCCAGTCACTCATCTGTGTTTTGACAACGGTAAGAGCTCAGCTTCTTCCTCAGCTCCTCTCCTGCAGCCAATGACCTGAAGACCCATCAGCTGCTGTCCGGACCCTTGGCTCCCCCACTACCTGGGCTGGCAAGAGAAGGCTCCATGCAGCCTCTCCCACAGTCTATCAGCCAAATTGCTCACTCTGGACCCTAAGCAAGGTGGCTTCCTGACACACATCCCACTGCAACAGCAGAGATGGGAAAAGCACTTCAAGGCAACAGACTCTCTGCAGAACAGGACTTCTCCAGACCAGCTTACAAAGGAGCACACAGAGGTACAGGTCTCCGGTTCATGGTTCACGGTTCACATGCAAAAATATCTTCCTAGGCAGCTCCACATTGCCATCTCCCTCTGCTCTTCAGAGTGCTGAGCCTCTCCCTGCTCCAGAGAGGACACAAATCCAGAGCAGGCATCGCAGGTCTCTGCTCGCTGACATGAGTCCCCCAGCTGCTCTGCTCCTCTGTCTCAAGTGTCTTGGGGTACACACCCACAGCGCTGTCTGTGGCTGCATAAGGGGTGAGATCTGAGCACCAAGGAGAAGAGAAGATGTTGTCTTGTTGAAAGTTCTCCCCAAGGACAATGTGGGGAGGTTGAATCACTAATTCAGTAAGCATGGTGGAAAGTCCCAGCTAAAAGAGATGAGTCATTGGATTGCCAGAGCTGGCAATCCAAGCTTGTGTGGCCAGGGCTCAGGCTCCCCACTGCATCTTTGAGATGACACCTCTTAGCTTATCTTGAATCACAGGAAAGGAAACATACAATTCCAATTCAGTTACAGCACAGAAAAACACAAGCCCTGTGGGTCAAGAGATGCCAAATAAATATGAACCGGAGAGAAAAGCAGAAAGATGGTGCCTTCCTCATCCAGAGCTGAGAGACCACAGGAGTGAGAACCGGATAGACCCCAGGAGTGTGTGCAACCCACATGCTCAGAAAAGAAGTACTTGCTTTTATGGCACTCTTCCACTTTAAAATGAACCGAGGAACAAGCTGACAAGCTTCCAAAATGTTTTCAGGCAGCAGAATTTCTGATGCCTCACATGTCGGGGGAAGTGTTTTTACATTCACGTGCAGCAGCAGGACTTAGCCGGTGAGTTTTCTTGTGCTGGCCCAACTATGCACTGAGAATGCTTATCAGCTCAGTCATGTAGTCCAGTGTTACCTGGGGTTTTTTCATGCTTGATGAAAGCACAGGTATTTTTATTAGTCACATTCTTTGTAGATCTGTATCAGGGAGTTAGATAACTGTATTTTACTTGTGTAGATAATTACAGCTTTGGCAGTGGATGTGGGAAGGAGAGAGAGATGAAAGCAGCATCCTTACCTTGGCAGTGGCTCCGGTTCAGCCTCTTGTATCCTTGGGGACACTCCACCTGCCCATTCTCAATCACAGGGTGTGCTGGGAAGAAAGCAAACAGTGTGGGTTGTTGGCAGTAGAGCCAGCCACCAGCATCCCACCTTCTTTCTGCCCTTCTTTCAGAGGGGAAAGGGTCTCTAGGTCTGCCTGGGATGGGCTTTTGATGAGAAGGAAAGGTGGGAGCAGCCCTATTTCCCAAGCAGTGTCTTCTGCTGCTTCGCAAGTGACAAAATAGTGACCCAGAGGTGCTGCCTGTGCTTCATATCTATCACTGTGTCACCTTGGCTCCTCCCAGGCATGCTTGGATACCCAAGTAGCACACGACAAGGGCAATCACAGTGAAAGGAATGACAGAGGTCCTTGACAAGATGCTGAAATAACAGCCCAGGTTCTGTCGATTACATTTTCTCCCTTTTTTAACGCATGTGATTTCCTGCCCTGATCGCTCTCATCGAAGAAAATTTCAAATTGCTGCTTAAAATAGCTTTCTGGGCTTCAAAATGGCCTATAGCCCGCACAATTAAATCTCTCCAAATTACTTAAAGGCAAATAAAATGTGTCCCATAAATTCTAAGGTCAAATTTAGGCAGCGCATTTTGGAGCAAGGGAAAGGGAATCCAGGAGGTAATGGGTTGGGAAGTGAGTAAGCATGGGGTGGGGTAGGAAGAAGGGCGCTTTGTCTAAGGATGGGATTTTTCCAGGGTGGGGTTTCTTTTTAATTTTCTGGACTGTATGCTTGGAAACAAAAAGCGTGTGCAACAGCTAAGTGACTGCCCAGCTGTACTCCCACCACTCAAATTCCTCCTGCCTGGCATCAGTAGCTCACACCCTGGTGTCGTACATGGAAAGCCCTCCGTGGCAATAGCTATATCAAGGATCTGGCAGATTCTTAACACAGTGCAGCTTTTGAGAACCAGTGACAAATTGAGACCATCCTTGTGGCAGGAGAGACAGTCAGAAAGAGCCTGCAGAGTTTAGGAACACAAACAAAGCACAGGGGGGCAGGGAACAGGCGTGTCTGTAACTCTTTGCCCTGAACACTTTGACCCTAAAATGCAGTTTAAAGCCATTCTAGGACACTACTTGAAAGGCAAAAATTGGGGACCAGCCTTCTAGAATGAAGGTGCTTGGGAAATAAAAGACAGGAGAGCAACAAGCTGTTCACCAGTCTGTACCAGGACAAATAGAAAGCCTACTTTCCCAGGTATATTAAATGAGCTTTTCCAAGAGCAGAGAGATCCTCAGCAGCTGGATGAATGACTAAGATGAAAAATCTATTCACTCCCTTCAACAGTTCTGTCATGAATTGTAAGCAGGAGGTGCTTACATATATCTGGATGTTAAGAGTGAGGGGGTTGCTGGTGTTACTGGGAATCACTGGGTACATTTCCAACCTTCTGGGAAGGGAAAAACAACCTCTGGCTCACGGGCTCTAGGCTCAGTGCCCCAGTGGGATTCCAGGTCCTCCCACACCGCAGCCTGTGGGCTCAGGGCTGCTGACAGGCATTAACTGTGCTTGGAAGCATCTGTCAGCCTCAGCACGATGTGATAACAGACGCTCGAACGAAGCAGCATCGTTATGTGCGAGCCCTCCGAGGGGGAGCCAAGCCCGCCGGAGATCAAACAGCGATGACATGTGTCAGAGCCCTGCTCCCTCTCCGAAAAGCCTTTGCAGCGAAACAGATCCTGCAGCATCCCTCTGCCAGATGCTGCTGGGGAGAGGGCAAGGCAGAAAATACCAGTGGTGGGGGCGGTGAGCCAGCAGGTCTCGTGCCACCTCAGCACTCGTAGGACTCCAGTCTGCAGAAACCCGCGGCTCGTTGCTGCAGCAAATCACTCATGAGGGCTGCGGACAAATGTCTTAATTCTGCAAAGAAACTCACATTCCCTGGAAAGAATAACTGTAATGTAATGTGAGCAGATCTCTCTGTACCAAGGGGAACCAAGACAGTTTCTGAAGTACTGGATGGAGGCTGCTCTCTTTCTGCCAGGACCTGGCCGCAAGGGAAGACAGCGTGTGGCTGCAGGAGGATGTAAGCTATTAACTCTCAGCTTTGTACTTGGTTACTCGAGCAGAGGGCCATTTCCTTCCATCAGCTCTGATGTTGCCGAACTACAGCAGAGACAGCCAAAACCCCTTGAAAAAACAGCTTAGGACACCTGAGTTTCCTGCAAAGGGGATCAGCATCCACCCCTCCCTGATGCAGCTGGTAGAAATGGGAGGCCATTCCTCTCAAACCCAGCAAAGGGCAATGCCTGGGAAAATGCCAATTGGATGATTGGAGAGGGCAGAAATCTGTCATGTCTGTCACCCACAGCCAGAGTGGTCCCAGCCTCCTGTGTCTGTTTGTCTGTCTACGCTCTCTCCAGGAATGGGTGTTCCTGGATCCTGAGGCTGGGGACACAGCAGCTGAGCTGCATCTGTCACGCAGAGGGATTTCAGGCTTGCTGAGGGAGTGATTTTGGAGCCTCCTCTCCCAGGCATTTCAGCCCCATAGGTGATGCACCGAAGCGATGTGCTCACCTGGTACCTGCACACCAAGATTCCCCCTTGGCTCTCCTCATCTCTCCCTCCAGCTCTGCTTCATCCCTCATCACTCTGCAGGCACCAGGCATCCTTGACGGGATCAGGCTCTCACAGGGGAGCATGTGTGCAACAAGCTCACAGATCCAGAAAGGAAGAGGTGAGCATGAAGCAGCCACAGCCCAGGACTCCCAGCCAGCACCTTTATCCTCAGCTAGAACAATACTTGAGCACAGTGGGCTGAGAAGGGGTATGAGTGCACAGAAATCAGGCAGATGGGTTTTGCAGCCCAGCAGGATGATCTTCAAGCAGCCAGGCACACTTTAGAAGTTGTCCGTTGCTTTCCAGGAGAAGATGCTTTACCCAAGGGCCCTGGCTCCCCAAACGCTGTCTGAAGACAGGATAAAGAAGCTCAGGCTGTCAGTGAAGTGGAAATAAACCACTTCAAGTAGTGGTAGCCACAAGGGTCTGAGTGAGTCAAGGTTTGTAGGGTGAGATAATACATTGCCTGAGGCCAGCCAATATCACTCAGTTAAAAGGGGAAGAGGCAAGCCTGTGGTCAGATGAGAAGTGATGAAATGTTTGGCTGCTGAAAGCTAGCCCATTTCTTTCAACTCTTTCCATTTATCACATGAAAGGCACTATCTCTCTGAGAAACCTTGCCTTGCTGACTTCCTGTGCCACTTTCAGGACTCACAGACTTTTCTGGAGACCCTGGAACAGCTCTACAGAAGAATTCCAGCTCCAGCTGGACCCTGGGCATCTCCCCATGCCCGCAATAAGCACAGAGTCATGAGGGTGGCTGTGGTGCCTCTGCTTGCTCTGGGTTTTCCAGCATGTGGGAGATGAAAGGAGCCAGAATGCTTTATCTTATGGCATCTGGAGTGGTGGAGGTGGTGGACCCAGTCAAGCCTCAGCTTGGTTTAGTGTGAAACAGAGAAGATCAGCCTCACCTGCCAGAGAGGACCTCAGCTGCTGAACTCACTGGCAGAAAAGCAGCAGAGCTCTGACCCCACAGCAGCCTCCAGAGAGAAAATGTACTGAAGATGCCAGACCAAGAAGTAGGCAGGGCTGGGCTGTGGGGATAAGCTGAGTTTCCAGGCAGAATGGACAAGAGGGAAAAGATACGAATCCTTCAGTCCAGATATGTCATGACCACCCTCCTGTCCTCCAGGTGGTCTGTGGTAGGCAGGCTCCCTCAAGACTTTCTCCAGCACTCCAACAGAGGCAGGGTTGAGGAAGGCATGCACCAGTGCTGATGTGCAATATGAAACTAAGCCCTCTGCTCTACTCATGGTCAATAAAGATCTTCAAGGTGAAAAAGATGCTTGAAAGAGCAAAAAATACTCTGGTAATTACTGTTGGCTTTTGGGGGCGTTTCAACAGTGAAAAAGCTCTTCCTGCTCCCACAGAGGCTTCCAGCTGGGACAAGACACCTCTGTACCTAAAAATCCCCACTTTTGCAACACTGTGGTGCTCTGTGCTGAGACCATGATGCTGCACATGAATGATGGGCAAAACAAGTACTCTGCAGAACAAGACAGTCCTGAAAATGCTGCCCTTCCCCAGGTGTTTGCTCTCTGTGGTACTGCCACAATCTTCAGAGGTTTCAGCTTCTTTCCCCACCTCCAACCCTTCTTTACCATCTTGGCCAGATTCTCTGGGGCACATGGTGTAGCAGTGGCAGAACCAGCCCCCTCCCTACCTTCCTACCTATATTTTCAGTTGGGGTTTTTTTACCCTGTATCCTCCCCTATCTGATGACAACAAGAGCAGACCAGGGGGTTGATTTTCAGGGGGCTTCCTGTGGCTGTTTCAATGCCTCCAGGCACAGGGCAGGGGAGCATGCAGCTTGCAGAGCCGCACGGTGTTTCGGATGACGACAGCTCCATGGGTGAGCTGCCACCCCTCTCACGGTGGGAGGTCTGTTTGGGGAATGCTGCAGACGCCAAACCAGACATTACAAGATCCAACTTTCCAGTGAAATTCAGACTTTTCTCTAGGACAAAAAACTTGAAAAAACATGGGGAGTGGGAATAAAAACAAAACAATAGCCTTCAAAGACTTGTTTCTTAATGCAGTTAAAACCCATAGGCAGGAGGAGAGAAAGCAGCCCAGGAAGATCTGCAGTGAGCACACCCAGTGATGACTTCAGTCTGAAACAGGGGACAGTGGGCAGTGGGAAACCAGGACCTGGAAGACACATGTTTACTGCTGCAGCCATAACGTCTCCCAGGCTCCTGAAGAAAATTGCTGTGCAGTGGAGGACGGGGTGTCCATCACTGCTATAGGCTTCTCCTGGAGCACTGCTGGTCACAGAGCTGCGTGGCCTGAGGGATAGGGAGGAAGTGAAAGAGGAGGGCTGAGAACCCCTCTGGGCAGATCCCATTGCCTTGTCTTCAGAAAAAAACCTCTCTTCTACCAGTTTCTTTTATCCCCATGTGTCTGAGGAGGGCCAAGGCTCCGGGGATACCAGTGTCTAAATCCACACCTTCCATGGGGTCTGTGCCGACCTGCAGCTTGGGTCTTGTTGGTTTTCATTTCCACAGACCATCTCTTGACCTTGTTCTAGCGTGTTCTTCTCCACACACCACTGTATACCCCAAGGCAATCTGGTAGGTAAGTGGGATCAGCTCTGCCCAGAAGTGTGCCGGCTGCTGGCCCTGCATCCTGAGCTTGCCACGGGACAGGACATTTCTTCAGTGCAGCTTCCTTACCAGCACTCCTCAAATACCCTGCTGGTCCTTGGGCTTCCTCCCAGCCACGTCCAAATGTCTTTACATCAGCTGCACAACTGCATGCAGGTGTCCTGTCACTTTCCAGGGTCATGTCTTTGGCTCATCTCTTTCTTTCATGGATTGGGTGATAGCCTTTGTCCCAACAACTCCTGGAGCAAGGTCTCAGCTCTCCCCTTTCTCCCAGGGTTGTCTCTGACATATCCTGGGGAGCTCATCTTCAGCTCTCACTGACGTGAGCAACAGCAAACTCCCGGTGACTATAGATTGCTTGAATACCCTCTTCTGTGCCAACTTCTCTGAAGGGGTCTGACAATGTACACCCTCCCAGCAGCAAACTGGATGGCCAAAAGCCAGAGCAGAGTCTAAGGAAACCTCTGAGACTAACGCAACACCCACTACAGAGAGTCCTGGCCAGGTCAGTCCCACCTCTACCTTAATTCTGAACTGAGCTTTTAACATAGTCTCCTTCAGATGCAGACAAAGCATTCAAGTGTCTTGGCTTTTCTGATACTGGGCAAGACAAAGAGTAGCGGAGGTTGGTCACGGCAGGTTGATTCGGGCAGACGCCTGCCTCCGATTCTTCTTCTCTGATGTCTTTCCGCACACAAACATGTACCAAACATGAGAGCTGCAGTCGACGGAGACATCCGGACATATCCAGACTCTACTAACAATCAGTGTCTCGGGCAGACAGTCAATCCAAACAAGTTCTTCATTTGTCTAGCCCTTGCCTGGCTGTACTTCTGTACATTTGTAAGTGTTTACACTGAACTAGCTTCTGCCATTTCTGTCTCTGGTTGCTGGAATTAAATTCCCAGTGCTGTCAAGTCTGCTCTGGTGCATGCCTCCCCGGGACACACGAGCATAAAAAGAAGTTCTCTCTAAAGACCACAGTGCCAAGAAGAAAGCTGGAAACATCCACTGGACATGTTATCTCTGTGCACGAGACAGCAGGTCACTGAACTACAGCCCAGTGACTTTGAGTGAGCACAACACAGACCAGCACGATGAGGAGACGGAAGGGATATGAATGTGGGATGTGGTGTACAGACAGGAACGATGTGGAGTGATGCCTTCACACTGAACAGGCAGGGATGTGGAAGCCCTGGCAGAGGAGGCACAGGGCAGTGACAGGTCACAGCATTCGGTGGCTCCATTAGAGCAGTAAGACTATGGAGAAAGGACTGTTTCCCAGGCTCCACTCTGGGGTGAGAACTCTTGTCTGCAACCACACCACAGGAGACCAAATCATGCCAGCACCTGGGCTTCTCACTTCACAACAGCCAGGCTCTTTTAGGCTGCCTCCATGGAGTGTCTGCCTTACAGCTCCCTGCACTTGCACTGTGTGGTCTCCTGCATGTGGGGCTGGTTACGGAGCAGTCAGTCAGAGGTAGCCAAAGGAGGAAGATACTTGCACACGATTAAAGAGGATGAAAGTGGCCCCTTTAACTAGCCTGAACTCCTGCCAAAATCAACAAGAGCCATTTGGTCTCCATGGAGGAACTTTATCACCCAAAGCCAGAGGGACTGAGAATGGGATTTCCTTGCGGCACAGGAAGATGGAAAACCCACAGGGATACATTTTTCATATCTCCGTGGAATTAGTCTGAAAAAAAAGCCAGACAAGCACCTGTCCACTCAATGAAGACCAGCAGTGACAACCTCCCTTGAGTCTCAGCTGCTGCTGGGACACAGGGTGTGCACTGAGCTGTGGAAGTGGGACCTGCTGGCAGCTAGGAGGCATTTAAGTGCATTTGCTTTACTGTCTGGCTGACTGCAAGGAGCACATGGGGGTATTCTGTGCCTGTTTTCATGTCTTGGAAGCCTGTGATTAGAGACAGATTTTGAAGCCTGAAGGTCTAACTCCAGCAGAGCAATCACTGCTGCAGCTCTGGCTGCTGAGTGATACCTAGCACCCTGGCATGGAGAAACAGAAAGGAGGTGCAGAGATTTTGCAGCCATTTGCAGCCTAACAAAAATGTTAAATGGTCCCCATTCTTCCTGATGGGGGGGATCACAGAGAAAGAGGGCAAGTAACAGGGAGACTGCTGTGAGATGGGGAGGAGAAAGCCAAGACTGGGGATGAGAAGGCTGAGGAGGAAGAAGAGGGGGTTAAGGTCAATGTGGGACATTTTCTTGTTTGTGCTGAACCTGGTGACCCTGTGATCATTTACAAACCACATGTGCCCAAGGCTCTCTTGGAGCTGGCACATGGATGAGGGCCGGCAAGCAGTAGCATGGCCCAGGGCCACAGCAGAGCCTTGCAGAGTGGGAAGATGACAGCAATCAGAGCTCCTCAGATCTGCGCTGGGTTCCAGGATGCTGACAACCTTGTCTGTGATTGCGAGGAATTTGGCTCCAGCCAGCCCTAATCCTGGCTGAGGAGGAACTGAATCAAGGGAGGATGATGAGACACAAACAGCTCTTGGGAGCATATAGACGAGCGAGCAGGATAGCCCCTGGGCAGAGCTAGGAGGCACCAACACTACATTCATTTGCCTGCACAAAAACCTGCCACTTTGGACACCTCCACACTCCTTAGCGGTCAAAGTCTCCAGGACCATGGGGTCTGTTTACTTTAGTCCTTTGATTCAGTGAAGACACATGAATGAGCAGCCAGGCTGTGATGAAAGGTGGGCAGGGGAGAGGTGAGCAGCTCCCTGCCCATGTTTCACTGGACATGTGCCGTGGATGTGGTGAGCTCCGGCTGGCCAGGAGTCCTTCAGCATAGCCTCTCCACCGAAGCATAGGAGGGGGCTGTGGCACAAGGTACCCATCATGGAGCACCCCGAGCAAAGCAGCTGAGGAATCCCCATCTACAGATGGATCAGCCCATCCAAACCCCAAGCACAGCAGAAACAGGGCTGGACGCCCATGCCCCTGGAACAGACCCCGGGTGTGCTCCTGCCAATTGTTTGATGTAGTGTTATTTCCAGAGCCGCTGCCAAGCCCATGTCGGCCCCAGAGCAAGCCCGTAACTCTATAGGGCCGAGTCTGCAGCCTCCTCCACTGCTCTAGGACTGCACCTCCTAAAACCACGGCCCCTCTTTTCCTGTTTCTCCCTCTGAGCAGGGCTGGCATGGCAGGAACCACCCACCGCACCAGGGCTTCGCAGGGGAGGTTTGGGGAGAAAGCACTGAGCTTGGGGTCAGCACCCAAACCAGAGCACTCTTTGGGGCAGCAGTAGAGCAGGCATAGCCCCGTGTGCTGCCCTGCACACACTGGGGGGCCCTTGGGCAAAGGAGAGTCACATGCCAGGGGACCTGCAGCTTTGCTCCATGCCTCCTCGGCTGTGCGAGGCAGCCTGACCATTTTTGCTTGCTGAGGGTCCCATACCTTGCATCCCGCTGTCCCTGCTGGCAGCAGAACTCACCTGGCCGGGGGGGACATGCCAGGCACCGGTCCACACCCCAGAAGAGCCCCACGCTGCCGCAGCAGTCCTCCAGCTTTGTCAGCCCTGGCAGGGGGTTGGTGCACTGCAGAGAGAAGACCAGAGGGTCAGGCTTTCTGCAGGATGAGGAAGGGACACACACATGTCTGCTGTAGCCAACTGGAATGGTGGCAGCAGAGGTGGCACAGGGGACAAGGGTTTGGGACCAGAGGCTGGCATGGCCCTCCTGGCACAGCTCCTCACTGAGGCACAGTGGGAATGGGAAGGCGCTTAAAGACAGTAAATAGTTGTGCAGAAAGAAGAAGAACATGAGATTCCCTCGACTGTACCCCTCAGAGGGGAAGGGGACATCAAATAGAGCAGGAGATGAACCAGAGATGATATCACCAGGCAAAGCCCTCGGATCAGCCCCGTGCCTGGCTGATTAGCCAGTGAAATGGGTGCACCACTCCAGCCCAGCAGGGAGCTTGTGGTCAGGCACTTTCCTCTGCTTAATGAGTCTCTCTTTCCCACCCCACTCACCCCCCCCCAGCAAGGCCCTCTGGATTACAGGCTTCCCCATTAGAGCGGAGCCGCCATGGCCCACAGGCCAGAGCTGGCACTTCTCCAGGCGTGCGTGGCCGCCTGCCCAGCGCTCGCATACCGATCGGCTCGGCTGTGGCGGAGAGGGGAGAGGAGAGAGCTCCCCACCAGGCTCCTCACCCTCTCCCAGGCATGGCATCACCCCAGCTGGGTGAGGTGTGAGCATAGCAAAGGTACCTGTCGTCCCTCCCCACACTTTGCCTCCTCCAGAGCATCTCCCACAGCCTCTCTGGGCATCCATGAGCATCTCCATGCATCATCATTTGTTCCCAGGCACAGAGAGCCGCCGGCTCCCCACAGGGGAGTGGGGCTTCTCCAGCCCCAGGGTTTTATCTCTTTTATTTTTGTGCTAGGGAATGGTTGAAAGTGTATTCCAGTAGGATGGGAGGGACTGAACTGGGAGCAACCCCCCAGAAAGGGCTTGGGAGCGGTGGGGAAGGGGCTGATCCCCAGGCTACGCAGTCAGGGGTCTCGCTGAGCTTGAGCTGCTCTGGGGGAGCTCACAGGTGTTCCTGTGGGTGCCAAAAGCCTGCGATGCTTTTCCAGTGACGCAAGAGAAACATATGGGGAAAGACAAAATAAGAAATTACAATGACTGCGGGACAGGGGTGAGAAAGCCCCTCACGTGCGTTTGCTTCCCAAGGCTCGACTGAGCTGCCCGGGAAGGCGGCGTTCCATGGAAATCAGACTTTCATTTATCGTCTGAGAGGGAAAGGAATTTTCCTATGTTTTATACGTTTCCTACAATAATCGCAGAGCGTGGCTGTAAATGTTGCTATAAATAGGGCACCCTTTTTTAACAAGACTGTGTGTGAAAGCCATTAAGTCTGGGCTGTGCTGCCCCAGGACACAGCCTGGTCAGGGCAAGGTGGTGAGGTCTCCTTGTTGGGACAAGACAAGGGATTTTCTTCCCAAGTATTAACACATTGCTGCCCGAGCCCATGGCACCTGGGTGATGTCCACAATGACGCTGAAGAGCTTCACACATGAAAGGCCACCCTCCCTGCCCCATAAGCCAACGCACCCATACCCCAGAACAAGAAACACATCTCCACACACATGCTCCAATGATGGGTGACCTCTTACCTGCCCATGGAGAGCCTCCCGAAAGCACCTCCCCAGCAGCCCCAGGGCTCGCTCCTGTTGCTGGCTGCTCTCTGTGGCGATGCTGTTGCCATTCCCATGTGTGTAGGTGTACCAGGGCACAGTAGCCAGCTGAGGCACCAGGACCGCCTCCACGCTGTTCTCCTCCGATACCTCTGTGTCACCCCGTACCCTGGCCACCTGGTGAATCTGTACGGTGGCTTCTGGAGGGTGGTTGATGTGGACATTCACCAGGGAAGGGTTTAGGGAAGCTATAAGATGAGTTTATACCACAGTCATGACAATCTGGCAACCAAAGAGCATCTTGTCATCAACAAAGTCACAAGAGAGGAGAGGTAGACTGACCCCAGTCTTAGACTGCATCTAAGAGAAAATACTTCTCTGTCCCAAAAACAGGACAAATGTACCAAAAACTTTCACCAGCAACCTGAGCCCTTCAGAAACTAAGGGAACCACTTTTCTAACAACCTGGCCTGAAAAGGCACGCACAGGGAGGTAGTGTTCTCCTTGGGCCTGTTAATAAAGGTCTGAGGAGCACCCAAGTAGGAGGACTCAGAAGTATGAAGGAAATGAGGCATCTGGAGCCCCTGGCCACACTCACCCAGCTGGTTGGACAATGGCAGAGTGTAGGTGGACTGCTTCATGGAGCCACCAGCCATGGTTTTTGGGGCTCTCCCTCCTTGCTTCTTTTCCAGAGAGGGAGCTGGCAGGTGGCAAAACTTCCCTGTGGAGTTGGAGGGGCACCAGCACTCATCTCGGCCCACACAGCGCCCTCCATTCAGGCAGGGGATCTGGCAGAAGTCTGCAAGGCAAAGAGGTCTGCTTAGCAAAGAAACTGAGCCACTGCCTCAAGCCAAGGGGTGTCTGGGGGAGGCCAAGCAGCTGGATCTGGGCCAACACCAGCCCCCAAGGAGCATACCCAACACCAGGCTGGAGTCAGCACTTGCAGCCTGGAGGCAGCCCAGGGTCCCTGCTGTGCACCATCATCCAGCAGGTGGAGAAGCTGGGTCCTCCCTGAGCTCTGGTCAGGGTTGGAGTAATGGGTTGAAGATGATGAGACCTTCCTTGGGCTCTGGGGCCATGGCCAACCTGGGGCACCCATGCCCTGTGAGGCAACTTGCCAGGCCAAGGTGGTGTTGCTGGCACACACAACAAGGATCCCTTGGAGTAGTGCAGGAGCTCCGGCAGCCACATGTGGCCAAGTCAGCACAATTCATTCTCTTCCACATCGCCCCCTCCCCACTTGGCAGGGTTTTTACTCCCAGCCCAGAGCTCAATGGGAAAGGGAGAGGCAGAAGGAGAGAATGGGCAGAGTTCCACGTCCTCAGAGCTTGTCTCCTGGCCAGCCCTGGCCCTGCCAGCAACTCAAGTGGGAGAAGCTTGGAGTGGGACAAAGGAATCAGGAGCAATTCGTCTGCACAGGCTCGGAAAAAGCATCTACAGATGAAACCGAAGTCATGTCATTTCTGGCCTCATCAAGATGACTGGAGCAACCCGGAGCATTTCTCGGTGTGAGTGACACTCAGGCAAGGCATGGGATTTCCTGACAGATCATCCTGACTCATTTTAGCATGAGATGAGACACTGCTGTTGCACATTTTAGGATGGCTTGTTGGGTTCATCCCAGGGGATGAGCTCCCACCCTGCCCTGCATTCATTTGCTGAGCCCCAGCAACCAGTTTTGGGGGGAGGAGACACATCTTTGGACTGGGATCTAGGCAGAAATTCCCATGAACCCTGTATCAGTTGATGTCCACAACAGCCAGACTTTGTATTCTCTCACTGTTCAAAGAACTTGAGAGTTACAGAGACTTTCAGAGGAGGAGTGCCATCACGTCCTGCAGGCTTCTTTAACCAGCTCCACAAGAACATACCCAACCCACAACTGGGTATCATAGTGACCTGACAAGCAATCCCAGCACCTCTGAAAGGCGAGCAGAGGTTTCAGCAGCCTTGTTTATAGGAACAGCTTGCAACCTGCAGCCAGCTCTCCTGGCTGCCACGTGAGTGAAAGGAGAGAACAGGAGGAAATTAGGTGCTGAAAGTCAGCCCCAAGACTGGATGCCAACGAAAGCAGTGAGCTGGCTCTGAGAAGGAGGGGGTGGCGAGGCTTGGCTGCAGGCCTGACTCGAACATACACGTCCCCCCTACCTGGGGTGGGATGGAAACAGAAGTTGCTTGCCCAGGAAAGAGAGCAATGAGGCATGGGCTGTCTTCCTCCCCCAGAGAGAGAGATGGAGTAAGCCCCAGAGATCCCAGGAGACATCTTCTGAGGCACTGGTAGAGGCCATCACCTCCCATCCCTATTGCAGCCCAAGCCCCCAGTCTGTAGAGGTAGAAAAGGCAGGAGGAGAGTGGGAGAGCAGGCAAGAAGATGGGCTGGGGGCCTTGGGGTGCTCACAGATGCGGAAGCCAGACTTGGGATCGTGGTCGTGCCCCCCTTGGCTATAGAGAGTGGTGGTGTCTCCTTTCTCGCAGCTGTTGTAGCAGCGCCCGCTCCGGCATGTCTGTTTGCAGATGGTGGGTGTGAAGACAATTTTTATCTTTCTAATCTTCTCTGTCAGGTTGGCCCCTATGGAAGAAAAGGACAGCATTAAATGGAAACAGCATCTCCAGGCCAGGGGGCTGGTAACCTGCAGTTCAAGCTCCAAAGTATTCTAAGAACAAGGAGTGGTCTCTGCCTGTTCTCTGCTCCAGCATCACTAAGGGCTTGTCAATGCTTGAAAAATGGCCAGCAACACGCTCTGCCTGCCCAGTTGTAGTGGTGTAACACCCTGTGAAGGGACACACATGCACTAACTAGAGTATAAAGAGTGTTTTTCTGCTTTGAACACTGTTCCTTCTCAAGTCATGTCAGTAGCCAGGAGATTGACTGCCCTTATACCACTGGTAGGCCTTCCATGCAAATAGCGACACTGGTGTCCATCAAAGAGGGCATCAGGGCTTGAGAAAACCAGTGTCTCCCTGCAAGTGTCCCCTGACCATCCATGGTTACCCCTTGGTCCCTCACCATCCTCACATTAGATACCAGGGGGTAAATGACACTCAGAGCTCTTAGGGGCTTGTGGAAGATGGACAACAGGCAGAACTATTGTGTAACCACGAACCAGCTGGCTTGCACCACATCCCTCCATCCCTGCCCAGTGAGACAGGTGTTTCTGTGGGTGCCTCTCTTGGTGTGCTCACTCCTGACTCCCCTCATTTCAGCCCCCACTTTCAGATTAAATCTTCATTCAGGCTCATAAGGGCTGAAATGCCACATGATGCCTCCCTTCTTGTGGAAGAATGGCTTCAGGGGAGGCCAGCTGCAGAAGACAACTTGCATCTATCCTAGCTGAGGAGATGCTGAGGCTCTGATGCACATCTCAGCAGCCTGGCCTGATCTCTGCTCATGTCAGAAGGCACCAAGGGAACAGCCAAAGGGAAGAACTAGACACTGGTTGCACAATCTGACCTCAAGAGCAGCTCAGACTGAGGAGAAAGTTGGAAGACACCATTCCTACAGACTGAGGTAATGCCTTTTCAGGGCAGCAGTGCTGGGGTGATGTTCAGCACCTCTGGGAGGCATTTGTCACACCACCACCACCCCCCTGGCTCCTCTCCCCTGCTGTCAGCATTTTCCTTCCATGATTTGTTCATCCTTTGGTAGGATCTCTTTCTTCACCAAGCCCAACGATGCCCATGCTGGCCTTCCCTTTCCATCCCACCCAGTGCCACAGTACTGGGAATCCAGGGTTTCCTGAGGATGCCCAGTCACACCATTGCCCTTCTCCAGGACACCCCGATAAGAATCCCCAAAAGAGTGACAGCCCTGAAGGCCTTACCCCTTGCTGACAAGGTATGCTCCTGGGAAATGGCGTGTGGCCCAGAGCTGCTCTGTTCATGTCCGTTTCCATTGGGAAGTGCATTAGAGGTGAGTTGGCCATTGCTGGCTGGGTAGCGCCGGACAGTCCGTGACGGCCCTGTGTGCTGGGGGGAGACAGGAGAGCCAATTCTGCTCTGAGTCCTGTGGAAGAGAAAAAATACTTCTCATGAGTAACTGCATTGCCTATAGTGTGCCTGTCCACCAGGATGCCCTGAGGCAACCTTCACTTCCCAGCTGCCTGAGCCACCACCTGGACACAGAGTTCTGCTTTCCCGACCAGGATCCCACTCCTCACCTGCATTCAGTCACCACGATGGCACCATTTCTCTCTAGGGACAGTGTCCCACACCCTGAGCCTAGCAGGGAATAGTGCTCACCAAGATACCCTCCCTGTACCCATCACAGGACGCCCTGGCAGCCTTGCAGCACCTCTGCCCATCATGTTCAAGGGCTGCTCCTTGTCCCATTATATCCCTTCCCCAGCAAACACAAGCAGCTCTAAATCAGTTTGATCTTGTGGTGGGTGCTTTCTCAGGACCTGCCTTCCCAGACCCAAATGAGTACCAAAAAACCTGCAAGGCAGGCCAAAGAGAAGCCAGCCAGGCAAATGAATAAAACCTGACTGACAAGAGCCACAAACAAGAGAAAATGACCAAGAAGTCCCTCCCGTATGTGGGACTGCAGTTACAACCTTCTGCAGTAATTGCACTTATGGCTTTTGGCGTTTTGTGGGGGTTAAGCATGGAGAAGCCATCCAGCTCATGGGGCCACACTTCTACTCAGTGATAAAGCCATGTAGACCACTAGGCAGAGCTCTCTGCATTAAACTGACAGAACAAGTGCATCTTGCTCTACTGTACTTGCTCCCATTCTTTGTTACTGACCAGCAGCAGTAAGCCACCAAGAGGGTGCTCTGTGCTTATCAGTAAATGTCTCCCTCATTCTTGCCTGCACCACCTAGAAGGAAAAAGGCTTTAGTACACCAGGGGCCAAAATAGGTTGGCTGCCCATATGCCCTTTGAATGTCATGAATCAATGCCTTGGATTCCTCTGCAACTGAACTTTATCACCAACAGGTTATCTGCACACCCTGTCCAACACCTCCATCTCTAGCCAAAGGGCTGGGGCAAGCTAGCTCTGTACCACCAAAGTGCCCAGAGAGGTCCATCACACTTCATGGTTATCACCGTTTTCCCTGTCACAGCACAAGGGAGGTGTTTCTAAACCCAGCAAGACTGGATGATCCAATGTGAGTTGGCTGACAGCAGCTCTGGCTCGCTGACATCCCTGGCTTGGATAGTTTGGAATAATGGTAAGATCTGGGGAGATGGAAAGGGAGCTAATGCTGTGCTGGTATTCCAACAGGTCAAGCACAATACACAAGGTAACTGTCAGCCAGCAAGCCCAAAATCAGCCCTGAACAACAGAATGGAAAAGATGATGAACAGGTCAATTAATTGGGAACTAAAGGAAAGGAATATAGAAGTGAGGTCAAATCAACAGGGTCTATGGAGAACCGCTCTGCTCAAAGGAGTCTGTTTTCATCGTTTGCTAGAATTACATACACACACCCCGACAGGCTGAGAGCCCACGCTATCCCGACAGAAAAATAAACAGGGCAGTACGGTGTCAATCAGGCACATGTGAAATGAATAACAAACTGGCTGTCTGACAGAATACAAGAAGCAGTTGTCACCGGGGAGGGAATTAGATAGGTTCCAGGGTGATCGGTACAAGGCCTGGCACCATTCAAGGATTTCATCTGGAAATAAATATTTTTGTTTCGAAATAAACATATGATCGACATTGATAATGTGTGCTGCTGACACAAAAATTTGCAATGTGGTGTATCGTGATGAGAACGGAGCAATCACAGAGAGCAGTTTGGATCACGGTGGAGGGCAAATCCATCCAAGCAATATGGGACTTTAATAGAGCCAAATGCAGAATTACACTTCTAGGAAGAAGGAATGCAGGCAGCAGCTGCAGATAGGAGACGATCCTGGAAACCAGCAACGCTGAAAAGATTTCAGGGGGTAATGACAAGTAATTAAATATGAACTGTCAATTCAATGCCCTGACATCAGGGCAGTGAAACACTGCAGGAACAGGGAGGTATTTTTGCCTTCCTACACATCCTCATCACAACGGGGAGTATGTGTGCTAAAATACACATCTAGTTCTGATGTGAAACATGTCGTATGTTCTAAGGGATGTTGAAAAAAATGGAGAGGATACAAGAAATAACATGACAAAAGTAATTTGAGGGCTGGTGAAAATGCCTTTCTATAAGAAATCTACAGTGTTCAATCTCTTCAGCTTAGCAAAAAGAAGATTAAGAGGTACTCTGATTACAGGGCACAGGTTTCACCACAGGAACAAAATGCCAGGTGTAAAGAGCCTTGTAATCTAACCAACAAAGGCAAACCATGAAACAACATCTGCAAACCGAAGCCAAACAATTCCCTACTAGAAATCATACCCACATGTAGCAGTTATAGCTGTTTCCCTTCTGCAAAAAACACCCCAGTAGTGGATTCCCCAACTCCCAATACCATCACCTCAGGAGAGGAGTGTTGCTGCTGGGAGGTGTCACTGGAACAGTGGAAATGTAACTAAATAGAGATGCATAATCTGTACTGTCATGGAGGCAGTTTTAGATTATCTACTGATCTGCAGATCATTTCTGGCCTTGAGCTGCAGGAATCCAAGAATGAACAGTTTTAATACAAGAGACAGAAGCTCGCAGTTTGGATACTCATTACCTAATTGTTTCTAACACGGGAAAACCTTGAAAATGGGTGGCTGAGCTGGCAACAGGAGGAGTGAACAGGAGTCCTGAGAAAAAACAGCACAGGTAATCTGTGCTGCTGGGCAGACACTGAGCTTTGCAGACTAAAGGTTCATACGCTGTTTGGTGTGGGGTCTGGCTACAGGTCATTCAGGGGTGCAGACAGCACGAATGGGATTGGTCAAAGGGCATAGATGGATAACAAAATTATCACCTGCTGATAAAAATATTGGTTGTCTTGCTAAAAGGTAAGATCTAAATTGAGATGAGGAGAGCAAACAGTGCTTGATTTTCAATAAATAGCAAGGCCAAACAGAATAACTTGCAGAAAACTCAACTTTGTTTCAGTTCTACCCCAGTTCCTACCAGCATCTTTCAGAAGCTCTCCTGAGATTCTGCAGAGTACCATGTACCCCTGAAGGTCATGGAGGCCAGGCATGACCTACCCACACATTTCTGAGCTATTAATCTAGCCCTGCTGCTAGCGAAGGAACTTCTAGTACCCCTTACCTACTGCTTTGTTACCTGGTGTGTTACTGCTGGCTTTGTCAGTGACAAAGGAAAAGCTGTACAGAGCTCTTGGGAGACTCCAAGCATAGCCCTATAGGTGAACGTGGGTAGGTTTCCAAGGTCTTTTACTGCATAGATGGAAGCACCCCAAGGAAAAGAAGTGAGTTCCTTGGCTCAGCTACACTCAATGTTCTGTGCTGGTCACTTGAGGGCAACTTGAGCCCTGAGTTTTGAAGAGTCGCTGGGTAAAGGTGACCATTGGCATAAGACAGGGAAATATCAGCTCTTGTCCTTGAAAAGACTCACATCGCATCTACCCTTGAGGAAGGGAGCATGCTACATGCAAGTATCAGGGCTTGGCTGGGCGCTACCCATTGCCTGCCTGAAGTAATTCTACCCCTTGGCTATATGGACACCTGTCATTCCAAGCATCATCAGATTTGGGAAAAAAAAAATCCAAACCCCAACATATAAATGGCTTTAAATAAAATAATCATTAGCCTTTCAGTTACACAGAAAAGCGGGTTCTGTGCGCTGACTGCGAGTGGCAGTGACAAAGGAAAAAGAGTATAAACATTACTCCATGGGTTGCAACACTTGAGGAAAAGCTGTCCTACTGGGACCCTGTTGGCAAAGCATTCCAGTGTGTGTCACAGCAGGAGAAGGCAGATTTGCTTTGAATTAATTTGTTTATTTGGTTCTATTCTAGGCAGATGAGTTCTGGGATTTGTACACTGAGTTGAGTAACACCATCCTACCCTGGGCCACTGAAATCAATGGCAAGGGGCGTCTTTCCATCTCAGTTTGTCAGTCCCAATCCATCCCCAAGTCATGCCAAGTGGCTGGCTCATGGTCAGGGAATACAAAACAGAGCTTCTCCCCTCCAAAACTTCAGAGTCAGTCCACACTGGGTAGGTGGGGACTGGCTTACTTGAAGGATCTCAAGGAACAGACCTGAGTTCACCACACCAGTACAGACCTGGGCAGAAGGCATTAGCAACACCTAACCATCTGGTGGATCTTAATATATGTAGCCAGAAGTTGTCCACTTCCCCGGGATCTGCATCACCATGAGTGATGGTGCTCTCCTAAAGGTAAGAGCAAGGATGGAAAACAGATGGGGTAGCTCAAGATCAGCAGAGTGGGCAGCTTGTGCTACCACCTCCCGTGCCTCCACCTGCTCAGGAAAGAGGCACTGAAGAGGCAGAGGAGGTTGAGACCTCAAGGACTATGTTCTGGGACATTTAAAGCCCCAGGGCTTCACATTCATTCAGCCTCCCTCCACGTGGTATTACTCACTTCCCCTCCTCCAGCCAGGCCCATGGCCAGCACGCTTCTCAGGAAAGAGGCAGTGGTCTCTTCCTTTAGAGACGACCGCCTGCCAAGCGGCTGGTTTCCCTGCAATTCCTTCAGCTTTCCCCATGTTGGGCACAGCCCACTCCTATAGGTATCAGGTGCTAATCGAAATTAAGAGAGATTCAGGATGGGAGGAAGCTGTGTAGAGTGACTCACATCTACAACAGGTCAAAACTACCCTACAAGTACTTGTAGCTGCCCCCTTCTGAGGTGTGGGTCAAGGACCTGGACTCCTCATAAGCCCCTAAGGATACATGCCAGATGTCAGAAGAACTGAGGAAGATCTGGTCCATTACGTTCTAATTCTACAGATCCTTGCAGGATCCAAATGACACCTGTATGACATCCAGCAAGAGAACTACACACGTACCACTGCACCTTTGCCTGTGTATAAGTGCTTTATTTTAAACAAGCTCTGTTACTGGTTACACTCTGCTCTCTATTTACTTTAGAGACAGCAGGCTAGAGAAGGCACAGAAATGTTGTATTCCCCAGATACGATGGCTCTCCTGCCCAGTCCCAGATGAACCTGTTCCCTGTCCAGAATCTCTCACTCTGCTGGGGACAGTGAGCAGAAGACTGAGCTGGCAGGCTCCCAGAAACCACACAGATAAACAGGAGTACCGCGGTTTTCTGAATCAACCACAAGTTTTTTTAAGAGCCTGCAATTTCAAGACCATGTTCTCAGAATCACAATAATCAAGGCTAAATCACTGAGACCATGGGGACCAGAAAACAATACGGGTTTTATAACCCACTCTATATAGAAAGCATTTTCCAAATCTCTGATCACTTTTAATGATCAAGGTTCTCTGGCCAAGCAACAACCACAAGGAACCCCAGTGGGTATACAGCTGTGGCTTTTCCTAGTGACCTAAGGCCAAGCATCCTTCTTGGGGTTGGAAGCAAAGGTGGCAAACTCTTCAAAGCACTTCCCTCTCCCCAGCAGCAACACCTCAGTCTTTCCTGGATTTAGCTTCTATCGGCCACTCTTCATCCAACTGTTGACTTTGGCCAGATCACTAGCGAGCTGGGAAACGGCGTTTTTTGCGTTTGCGTAAAGGGAATGCAGAGCCAAGTGCCACAGGAGTATTGCTGGCTTTTCATCCAGCCTGCCTCACCCTCTCCCCAGCCAAAGCCTGACTGACCACAGCAGGGTGGATGGCCCAAGGCACTATGGAGAGAGTGAATCCTGGACAGTGCGGTCAGCAGGGAGGGGTGCTCACCCCAGACAAGGCAAGGGCTGGCCAGATGAGGATTGGAAAGTCACTCTTCCAGCTGGAAACAGAATTGCAACCTGCTGAGCATCAGGGGGAGATGACAGAGACCATAGAGACCTAAGAAGCAATTTCCAGGAGGGCAACAACAGAGTGGGACAGCGCTGGCCAAAACAAAACTGAAGATGAGAGACCCTCAGAGAAGCAACCATCTTCCCAGAGTCCAGGAAACCCCATCTCATGGTCCAACAAGCTCCATTCCAGATACAATCCAGCCTGCTGCCTGAAGGTGACTGCTGCCTCCAGCCACCAGGAGAGGCAGTGGGGCTGCCCCTGGGGCTGGGAGCAGGGTCCCAGGGAGGAGAGCTACTGCAACATTGGTAAGTCCACCCCAGCTCCTCCATCCTGCAGCCTGTGCACATAGATCCAAGGTGAGAATGCTCAGCCAGGATGGGGGCTGAGTCATGCTCAGCCCCTGATAACCTGCCAGGACAACAGGCAGGTTCTCCCCTGGTTTTTAAACACTGAACAATATGCTCGGTGTCTGTCTTGTCTGTCCGCCTGTCACTTTGGCTCGATGCCCTCCCTGCTTGGGGCCACAGAGACCAAAATCAGTGATTCACTTCCCCCTTTGTAATGCTCGGCAGTTGCTGATTTTCCACTAAAGCATTGCAGAAGAATGGGCAGCCTCAACACCAGTGTCTGTGTCTGCAGGGGGAGAGAGAAGCAGCCAGCCTTGGAAAGCAGCAAATTGACCGCAGACCAGAAACTTCCCCTTTCTTGGACTCTGAACAGGTTCCTCAGCAGGCAGACAGGATTCATGTCTCAGGCTCTGGGCCCTGAGAGGCATTGCTTAGAGAGCACTCAAGTTTATTATCAATTAGCTCACAAACATGCTGACAAGGAAGACAGCTCTTTTAGGACTCAGGGAGGAGGGGGGAAACCACACCATACAAGGCACCTGACTTCAAGCCCACCCACATTATATCCATAAATCCTGGCTCAGTTTATTATTCCCATGAGCAGCAGAGAGAGTTCTGAAACCTGATGGCTTCAGGATAGTTCCACTGTCTTTTCTGCGACTGCCTTCAATCTTGATACCGCCTGGGCAAGTGAGGGAGACACTGAAGCCCGAAGCCCCATGTTCCCCAGGGTTTGGTGGAAGGCACTGGAAGTTCTCCTGGCCTAGCTACCAGCCTCCCCCAGGCAGGAGACATTCCTGGCTGAGCCAAACAGGATCTGTGTGCAATGAAGGACACAGGAGTGACCATCCAGGTGCTTTTGAGCCTGATTCACAATCACCTGCAGTCAGATCTCATGCCAGATGGCACACTAGACACAGGCACCTGGACTGTCATGGGGACATCAAGGCAAGTGGCAACCCTTTTGCTTATCACAGGTCTCAGCTGCCGGGGTTTCCCCTTGCATGCTCACCTGCCACCTCTTAGTGCTGTAGTGCCACAGGCACAGCTCATACACAGTCAGGCAAGTAGGAAGGGAGTCATCCGAGTCCTCACTCCCCTGCCAGACCTTGAGACCTCCTGTGCACAGCGGTGCCACTGAGAGCACCCTTTGCCTTGGGGACAAAGCCGTGCCAAAGCAGGGCTGCAAGGCAGGAATGAAGATCAGGCTCCCTGCCCCACATGCACACTCAATGCCATTGTCATATGCCCAGTATACCCAGATGCCACCACAATCCCTCATGACAGTGAGAGGCCATCACCGAGCCATCACTGCTCTCATTTTGGGCTCTCTCCTGTGCCATCTTGCAGTGGTGACTCCAGATCCCTGACATATGCACTAGTGGCTGGCTGAGATTTCTCTGGATCTCTCATTACAAATGGCAGCAACAGATGTGTAAGTCCCTGGAACAGCAAGTGCACCAGGTGTTTGCCCCGTGCCACCAAGCACAGTCCCTCCACGACGACTACCCTGGCATCTTCCTTCCTCTGGTCCCCAGAGCAGTTGTGCTGGTGCTGTAGAGTCACCTAAACTGGCTGCCAGCCCACTGTGAACTGCATGAGAACGAAGAGGGAGAAGGAGATGGGCTGCAAATGCTATTTTTATCTGCTCAGGAGTTGCCAGACACCACATAAGTAAACCTCTATAAACACATAGGCAGCAAACAGGTTCTCTTTAACTGGTCCCTGGGAGTCCAATTTGCTCCTTAGCCAAAGAGGCTGCTCACATGTCTCCACACAGCTCTCTGCTGACATTAAATGCCCTTCCCTCACCACACGTGCCACCTGCCACTCTGTGAGTGCTCCTCTTCGCTCTCTTGCATTAGGGAGTGAGCAACTGACTCCCTGGAAGCAGTCCAGCTCTCCAAGCATGGGAACAACACACCCTGCACAAGGGTACAGCACTGGGCTGTCACTGGGAGCAGCAGATCATGCTCCTGGTTGGATCCATCAGACCTTAGTGCTAACCCATAAAGTGGCCAGAACCATGATTTCAAAATGCCAATGGTGATGAAGAACTGTTTGTAATCTGCCTGTCTCCAGAGCTGAAGTGCAAACCAGCGCCTTCCAGAAAAATGAAAACACAGTGTGCAACCTCTCTGAGCTTCAAGAGGAGCCAGGCCAGGCTACTTGATTACAAGTGCCACATCTGGACCAAACCTTGCACACTTCATAGACTACAACAGGTATTTAGAGCGAGAGGGAGGCCAGGTGAACTACTATCCCTCCAGCACAGCTTGCCCAAGCTGGCCTGTGGCCCATGTGGCAAGTGGCAAGCAGGTGGCTGTGCAGCCCTCCTCAGCTGCACAGTCCTTCATGCTCAAGTGGTGAGAAAGCTGCTCCTGATGGCTTCCCTGCCTGCGTGCAGGGGCTGGTGTTCAGCAGTATGATCAATGGGCATGGCACTGCAGCCAGAGGCAGTCACACAGCTGCTCTCACACCTTGGTGAGAAGAGAGCCATCCAGAAGTGTCCTAGCAGCTGCCATCACATGAACACATGAAGGTCTCCGTCAGTGCCACCATCTTACTGCAGACATCACCCCACAGCCACAGGTTTTGCACTATTGCAAAATCTGGCATAAGAAGCTGGCACAGTTGGAGAGCTGGGTTGTCTTCTGCATGATGTGATCACCCCACAGAGGGTTCAGCCACCACCAGCAGCCACGGCAATGCCTCCACTGCCCCTCTCCTCCTCCCTGTGCCCCCCAGTATAGTTAGCTGCAGGGTCCTGCCTGCCAGGAGAAGGACCTGGATTTAGGACAGAGGCACACAAGGAGAGGGCTACATATCAACCTGCCCTTGTGCCCACAAGCATACCGAGATCTCCAGCCCAGGGGACACTGTCTCCACAAGACACAATAGCTGTGAGCTGAGGACTCAGTCCCCATCTAATGAAACCTGCTACAGAGACGTTTGCCATAGAAAAGCTCACCACCAGCCATAGGGAGGTCACTCATCTCCCCCATATAGCAGGGAGAAAACAAGCACTCTGGAGTTTCATTTCCATCTTGTTGACTAGCAACACTCCCCCCCTCCACCAGGCTGCCAGCTTCAAAGCCCTGAAAAAAACCACTTTGGCTTATTCATCCTCACACCCACACACACCCTGGGGAGTGGGGGGAGCCAGCTGCCTGCCCCCTCCTTTATATGGGACACAAAGAGGGCAAGCAAAGCCTCTCATCCCAGGCGTGTGAGCGGGCTGAAGAGCTTGCGGCTGTACACACACACACACAGAGGGCATGAGAGCAAGAGAGTGGTGAGGGGATGTGTGTAGTCCTCTCATCTGGAGAAAGGGAGGCTCTTCATCTACAGTAGGAGGTGCTGGGAAGTCTCCCACTCATCCTGGAACACTATGGGTCTATGACATATTTTAATCTAAAATAATGGTTGAACACCCAGCAGGAATCCTGGCCTTTGGTTCTATTAGCTTAGGGCAGTTAGGTCTCCTCACATCTCTTCATCCCCTGCCACACATAGGATTCCCTCACCTGCAGCACTCCAGCCATGAGAGCTGTGCTGGGATGTGACACTGCTGCCCACTCGCAAAGTCCTGGCCCTGCCAGGGATCAGGAAATGAGCATCCTGGTGATTTTATTCTGTACTGTTCTACACTGGCTCCATCCCTCCAGCTACTCAGTAGCCAGAAGACTAGAGCCTGGCTGCAGACCAGGAGCAATCCTGGCCATGTATGCATAAAGCCTGGAGGCAAAGCCAGTGCTTCCAGGGGTACCATGGTCACAAATCTACTCTCACACCTCTCCCATGTGGCCTTCAATATCCACACCAAGGAGCAGCAGGGAGGTGAAGGTTTCATGGCATCCCCGGTGGGAAGGGCTCTGGAGCAGGGAGAAAGGCTGTGCCTGCCTCGGCAGCACCTGGGCTCCGGCTTCTCAGCAGAGCATCTCCAGAGTGATGGAAAAGGCAGAGCTCCAGTGTCCTTATCAACTGTTATTACATCCCTGGAAGAGTTTGGCATTTTGCTGTTGTAGAAAGCCTTGTAGCTGAAAAATTAGCACGGCCACCCTGGCAAGGCAACAGGTGACCTAATACACCCTGTCTGCCCCCTCCAGATAGCCTCAGCCTCCGAGTATCCTCCCCATCCTCCAAGGTCAGTGTTTGGCTCAGTTTTGCAGATGTGGGTCTGTTAACCATTCCCTTCAGCTCCATCCCTTCCCTCCCTCCCTGCTTTTGTAGTTCTCAGAATTCCTTCCAATTTGTCAAGATCTTTTCTGGCAATAAAGAATCCCTTGACTCTGTGCAGGACCCCAGGGTGTGCAGGAAAAAAGTCCATGCAACTCGTGTCTTTTGCCTCCAAAGTCCTAAGCACTGCTAGTATCTTGTACATGGCCACACTGCATTACTCTCTGCTGTTTAATTTGCTGTTCACTCCTACTCTGCAAAATCTCAGCCTCTTCTTCCAGATTTCTTCCTCCCATGGAGGATTTTTTTCCTTCAGTTGTAACAGATAACATTTTTCCAGCTTGAATCTCTTCTTAGTTCCTGCCTATATGTTTAATTTCTGAAGAAAGCCTCCACGTGAGTGAGGCAAAAATCAGTTGGTGCAGAGAGCTGGGTACCAACCCCACCTAGCACCAAGCACTGGGGGCAGACCTTCTCAGGGTGCTTCTGAAGAAAGGAGAGCTGAATGAGCATATGTTGTACCCTCTACAGCTCCATTTCAACTGCTCCTTGTACCAAATAATCTTCAATTCATCCCGTGTCTCCTGTCAGCACTCGGTGATTTATGGAAAACACTCAAAACCAAAGAGACCAGCTTTGATTTTGCTTAAGTACCAGCTTAAACCAAATAAGGCAGCAGACAATCAGGTATGAGAAACTGCAGTGTAACAAGGGAGCTGAAAGCAAGCTGGATGACAATCCTAATTCAGGCATTAGGGGAAAACTCTCCAGAGATCCAGAGATCATGTGGCCTTAGCTCTCTTATAGCATCTTTCTTTTTTTATACAGCTGCTATATAAATTGTATTGTCATAAATGTCCCCAATGATATATGTATAGTATATAAAATAGGCTATAAACCGGATTTTCTGTACTACCTCACCCACCACATGTACAATGCATTTGCCCTGCACCCTGCTCTCTTGCCTGTAGTCTCAGACTAAGCTGACAGTAGCAGCATTTTTTCTTTCAGTTAGAGGGAAAAGTGCATTTGAACATTTTCTCCCAAAGCCTAGAGACTGAATTAAGCTATAGGAATGGCTCCCAAAGAGGTGCAGAAGACCCAGGCCTAATGTAAAGACCATATTTGGAGTTTAAAAGGAGCCTGAAAAGCCAGCTATCCTCCTGCTGCTCTGCAGCATATGTAACCCCCTAGAAAGTAAATACATAAAACACATAAAGCAGAATGGTGCTGACAGCTTTAAAACACTAGAAAGTAGAGCAACTGTATCTGGTGCCAGGCGAAAGAAGGTATATCATGTACTTTAAAAATAGAAGTATTTTTATGTAAGAAAAATGACATTTACGCTCCTCTTGGGTAGCTTGAGTTTTTCCTTTAGGCTTCCCAGCCAGCTTGCCAAGGGCTTTCAACTATGTCAAAGCAAGAGAGGTGCTGAGGTCTGGAGCTTATGGAGATCTCATTGCCCTGTGTGGCATCTCTTTTCACATATTCTCACACAGACTGGCACTGGCTTTTTAATTTCAGTTTTTTAACAAGGTCTCAATATCTACTAAAGTTGGCTCTCAATCAAGGACCCTAAATGTGTGGTCACCTTGTGAAACCTATGTTGCCAAAGGGAAGCACCTTAGAAAGATGCAATTGGGGCTTACCTGCACTGGGAAAATATGCGTAAATACTCTGCAGTGGTGGAAGGCAAGGTTGGCTCCAGTGTTTTATGCCAGAAATTCAGCATCACATGCTGTGGATCTCCTGGGCTGATCCCATTCCAAGCAAAGTAGGAAACCTGCCACAGTCCATGCCACGGGAATATTCTTATACAGCTGACTTCTCAGCCAGAGTCAGCTTTTATTTTCTCTGCTGTTTTAGGTATTAGTAAATTATAGCCATCGTACAGCTGAAGTGAGCAACAGTCATTAGTGAGCAGAAGAGCAGGAGGTGTGATCAGTAGGTGTGTGGCTAGTACACACCTCCTCCAAGCACTATACATACTGTGGACAAACTGTTCTGGACACTCAGCAGCAACCCAAGTAAGGCAGTAAGAAAGCTCCACGTCTCCTCATAAATGTGGAAAGTTCAAAGCTGGCAAGACAGGAGGCTCCAGATCCTGCTTTAACAATCTGCCTCTGTTTAGAGCAGCATCTTTAAAAAGCAAGTGATCTTGCAATAAACTTTTGTTTTATCTGTTAGTCCTCAGTGACAACAAGCTAATCAAGTTGATTTTGACAAGCAACAGTTCTCCGTGTTCTCGTGTTGTGAGTGGTCACCCCAGAGTGGGGTGCTCTGCTCGTCTCTGCAAATGACCACACTAGTCATTTGATTGCCATCAGAATGGGAGCTGATTTCAGCTAATTTTCAAAAGAGAGAAAATACACTTCCTCCATCCAGCAACCCCTGCTGCACACCCAAGATTCTGCCTTCTGTTTGCTCCCTGCTATTTTCATCCTTCACTTCCAGGAGAGAGAACAGAGATTTTGGCAGAACGTCCCTGCTGGCATCAGGTTCCCAGTGTCCCCAGGCCAGGAACACTTGCCACAACTCCTCAAGGGCTACATATAGCCCTTCCTCTCATCAGGAAGGGAGGAGATGTCTCCTCCAAGGCGTTGGAGAGGAGGCTCTGAGATCAGGAGTCAGTGAAACGGGCATGTCGCAATCGGCCTTCTTCCTTTTCCATCCTGAAAACACCAGGCAACTCCCAGCAACTGCTTTGCCTAAACAGAGCCCTCTCGAAGGAAGCTCCCTGCCCTCAAGAGCTTAGCTGCATTAAGCTGTCTGCAGAGTGTCTCAGCGCTTCATACCACAGCTATGTCCTTTTCCTTTCAATTTTTGTTGGTAAAATACTTTGCAGGTTCCAGTCATCTCTTCTTTTCTGTGAAGAGGAGGGATGCCTTGCTTCACAGGCAGCCCTCGTCCAGCACACACACCCCATCTGGGCAGCTTAGCTCCTTTGTGTAGATGCTGGTTACAGATTTATGCCCAGCACTCCTGCAGGAGGAACCTTCTCGGGTGGCAGCAACAGGAGCCTCCTCACACACTGCCCAGAAGCAGGCAGCTGGCCATCCATCACAACGGCGAGGGGCAAGGACGCAAGCCCTTTCCACTCCCTGCTAAATAAACAGGAATTCTGCTGATACTCCAGCCTTAGGAAAACAAAGCTGTTTCCATTTAGCTCGGCTTCTGGGCTGAGGTGCAGCTCCACCCGCACAATCATCTGTCGGGGCTTTGCTTCTCCGGGCAGAGATTCAGGCTGAGATCAAGAAGAAGGAGGATTTGCAGCTAGTCCATGCTGGGAGGGCCTCTAACACCCCCAGGATCTTGCTCTCCAGAGCACTCCCTGTTCCAAGCAGCACAGCGCTGAGGCCTCCCGGCTTCTGCAGCAGCAAGTCCCCGCAGGCTCCCTCAGATGCCCAGCTCTTCTGGCCTGCTGAAGGGACTTGGGAAGTGGTACTCATTGCTCAGTCTGTATTTTAAGGGATGAAAGTTTGAGCGTCATCAGTTCTGGTGTCAGCAAAGTAAACCCAGAGCTGCCCTTCTTCTAGCCATGTCTTCCCCTGGGCAAGTGCTGAGCTCAGATAAGGATGGGTATGTCTTCTTTAGTCCCAGAAAAAAGACAAGATAACATGCACCATGTGGGCAAGCGAAGGATGCTGTGATTCTCCCCTGGTGCCCCTCCAAAGGCACCGATGGCTACATGTGATATGGCAGCACTGACACCTGATGCTCAGGCTGGCATACATGGCCCCATCTTCCCAGGACTGCCAGTGTGCCCAGAAATGGATCTCTAGCAGCTACACTGGGAATGCCCACAGATCCATTTGCTAACCTTCACAGCTGCCAGGTGCAAATACAAACCAATCAGCACAACCAGTTGCCTACGATCAGTACAACCCTGCTGGTCAAGGAGCTGCTACTTCTCACCAAGACTGACAGTTACTTATGTCCTGCTGTCACATTTGTGCTTCCTGGGCTCTCCCGACAGGGAAGCCTCAGAAGACATTACTGCTTCTGCTTCCAGGCATGAAATCTGGAAAGCCTGAGCACATCTGCCAGAAGCAGGTCCATATAAACAGGCAGCTGCCTCTTCATGCTTTTTCATCAAGGCTTTAAAGGCTCCTCCAAACTCCCAAAGGCTTCCTGCCTCCAGACCAGGCTACTCACCGCAGCGAAGGGGCAGTCATCACAAACAGCAAGTCCAACTAGCTGAGGACTAGAATTCATTCTAAAGCAGCCTCAACTACTCAGGCAAGTGGGGAATATTTTGCTGCAGGTCGTTCCTGAAAATCCCAGGAGGCCAGTCTCCTCACTCTCTCTGAATACTCACTTCAGAACTCACTGAAATCAAAAACAATTCTGTATCTGCTTAGCGAGCTGATCTTTGGAGAGAATTCATGGGGTTTGTTGCATGTTTATACGGCATCTAATACAATATTGTTCTAGTGCACAACTTCAGAGCTTCTGATTGCTACCTCTATACAAACAAACAGAAGTAAAGCAAGTGTACACACAAATAAACTAAAGGAAAAAGCAAATTTACTCATGTGAGGATTGATTTCCTGGTTTGGCACAGTAAGATAAAGCTTAGAGGTCTATAAACTCCAACTCTCGTGCAACTCCTCCTTGTTAGCAATATGAATGTGCAGGGAGGTCAGGGATCAGTCATATGTCCTGGAACTCATAGTCTTCTCACAACCACTGTCCTCTGTCCACTGAGAAACCCAAGAGCTTCTTCCTACCTCTTTCTTATCAACGAATCAGACAAGCAAGACAGCTGCTGTGGGATCACGGTGGGCTCACCAGAAAAAGTCAGTGTCTCACCAGCACAACCCATTCTTATCCAGAGAAGACCAAGGACTAGAAAACCCAAGCTGCTCCTCTCAGACTTGACAGTGAACTGAAATCCAATGAAGGTAACCTTGAATTTGAGTGTCTTGCAAATATGAGCAAGATCTACCTAGTTCTGGGAAGGCAAATATGCTTCTTGCTTTGGCTGCAACAGCCCAATTGTATGGAGAAAGCCCAAAATAGAAGCACAGAAAGTACTTCAATGGTAGCACAGAAACAGGTGATGTTGTAACTGCAAGAAGCAGGCTCCAAGTTCAGACACGTCAGAGCACAGTTTCATGAGACAAATGATCTACCTAATGAGTGGCTTTCCTCAAAAGGGGAGTCCACCCCTTTCCACCTCCCCACTGCTAGCCTTGCAATTCCGTCCAATCCTTCTGGTCCTGGTGTAATATTTCAATAAGCCAGTTTAGCCCACTGAAGTGGCAGGAAATTATCCTTAATTTTGCTGTGCTATTTTTTTTGCTGGTTTCTTGAACTGAGCCAACTTACCCAGGGGCCAGATGAGCTACAAATGCCAGCACAGAGGAAGCAGTGGGAGGGCACAGCCAGGGGGAATGGCAGCAAGAAGCACACCTTTGGCTGTGGACACTCACTCTTAGGGCGCTCCACAGTTAGCCTAGAAGTTGGCAGGCTGAAGGGGACACTCAAAAAAACATTTGGGAAACAAACAGCAAGACTTTCAGGTCATGCTAGTCGTCTGGCACGTATTATGTGTTTCACAGACAAAGCCCAAGCAACTGAACTGTACAGGAAAATGCCCAGAGGCATAAGCAAGGTGTTTTGATGCAGACGGGTGCCAGGGTGCAGGCAGCCCCTCTCCTGCCCACACAGCACCGCTATGCATCGCCCAGGCAGGGAAGGCATGGCACAGGAGGGCTCCAGAAAGGCAGTCAGTGGTGGCCATGTCCCGGGGACCCACCTGCAGCCATCACAAAGGACAAACAGCAAATGCTCTTGCTGAATCTTGTGGGATAAGGCGACGTCCTATGGCCTCTGTGGGGAGGGAAGGGGAAAAGGCATGGCACGGTCCTTAATGGAGTCCTATTACCTTGGGAGAGTGCCAGAGGATTTAAGGTACAGCAGGCAGCTGGGCATTCAGCTATCCCAGCTCAGCGATGGCTGGTCGCTGTGTCTGACTGTCTGGAGAGGAATGCTCTGCCTGCACAGCCCCCCATCCTCTGCACGGAGCCTGAGGTCATGTTCCTTACTGGGAAAGCCTTCAACAGGTGCCATATGTCCAAGGGCACTGCTCTCTCTCCCCTCCAGTCCTTGTGCACAGAGCAGTGGCACGGAGGGGTAGGAGGAGGTCATCACTGAGGGGAAACTCGTTGGCAATGACCAGGATTGCGAGCATGTGAGAGGGCTGCGTGTTCACTCGGGGCAGTGATGACAGGGGCTCGGCCACCTCTCCCTGCCAGCATCACCTCTGCCTTGACTGAATTTGGTTCCCATCAGATAGTCTTTCATTTGGCCACCAAGGTATGCCTGCTTCAGTGAATTACTCTGGGTCAGTCAATTCCTCATCGGTCATTTAAGCCCCTCCAAAACTGTAGATGGACGAGAGTAAGTGTCTAGAAATGTCTCCAGCCCATGCATTGCCTCTGCTTCAGAAGAGACAGAAAGGCAACAGCTACTTTAAGTGCAACAGACACTTTAAAAACAACCTGCAGAAATACTGAACAACAAAGGATGACTTGCCATCTCCTCAGGCAGCTGTAAGTGATGCTGACAGAGAAAGTCAAGACAGTTTGGACAAGAAAAGGAGAAACTGAAGTTACCTCGTAGTAAGGCACCTGTAATTGGCTGTCATGTCTTCTTGACTTTGACTGAGGGACTTGTGCTAGAAGCCATGGGCAAATTCTCTGCTACGGTGGGTACCAGCAAACACAGTCTTTCTGGCCCAGCAGCCAGGTGAGTAGCAGCAAGAACACCATGGGTCTTTAGAAGCAATGCAGTCTAGACACTTTTCTCCCATGTGCATGGATTCTTACAGATAAGCAGAGGTGATTTTTTAAAAAAAAACCAAAGCTGTGGGTTGTTGTAGAGCAAGCAGGCACCATTCCCACCTCTCCACCCTCACTGAGCTGCCAGCAGTGCAGAGGTGCGTGTCACGGAAAAGCCCCTTTCCCACCTTTACTGCCTCCTTCAACAGAAAACCCACAGCTCCAGAGGGACATCATGAAACACAAAGTGTAGAGGAGTTGCAGCTCAGGTATAAGAGCATCTCAGCACTGATCTGAGGCAGATGGGCTGAAGACATAAACTTATCTCACCCAAAAAGGAGCAAACAATGCCACGTCATTAACACATCCCTCACAGATTTTCTCCTGCAGGGACCTCTGTGAGCTCCCACAGCTGCATCTTTACTTCTGTACCTGATGTATGGGTGCCTGCCTGGGTACCAAAATGATGCACACCACAGCAGGGTGACACAGAATTATGGAACAAATGGTTCAATAACACCTAGGAGGTGCCAGGAGGCATCTCCAAATATAATTACTTTGCTCATACCAGCATTTGAGAGCACACCTTGTATCTGTGTACCTTCCTGTGGATACTACCTGGACATATTGCTCTAAACACATCCTCTTGGGAAAGAGATTTAACCCCCACTCCTCCATCCACCCCACTGCTACCACTGCTTATCAACTGGGCAAGGGCAAACGGCTGAAGCTTCACGGTCCTCCTTCACCATGGGACCACCACTAGCCTGTCCCATTCCTACATGTGACTGTGGACTGTGACACAGTGCTGGGGACAAACTGAGTCCCTTGGAGGGACAGCAAGGCCTGACCCCCTTCCATCAGCTCCCATTGCCCAGGCAGAAGCCTCCAGCAGGACACAAGCTGCCCAGTCTCACAAAGCAGAGGCTGTGGCCCCACCAAAGTGTGGCATTAGCTGCCTGTAGGTTTTGGGAAGCATCCTGCCAGGAATCAGGTTTGACTTACACAGCTGGAACATGCCGTGGAACAGGCACCTGAGCCCCCCGCAGGGAAGCATCCCATCCTGCCATGCTGGTCCTCCTCCGGAGGGAGCTTGCAGGGGGCTGGAAGGCAGCGGCAGCACTGGGAGGGTGGTACTCCTGCTCAGGAACGACTTCTTCACACCGGGAGCCCTGGAATCCAGAGCGACAGGTACAGACCTGGGGACGGCTGCAGGAGCCCTTGTTCTGGCACGGTGGGTCGCAGACAGCTGGGGAGACACAGAAAGATGGTTAGTGGACACAGGGCTTCTGGCAGCGTGCTCATCCCAACAGTGATGGCACCCAGCTGGGGCAGAGCAATCAGGTTGTCCCTGTCTGCAGGCAGGTGGCCTTCAAAGTCTGTGTTACTGCTGCTGTGGTTGCCTAACACAGAAGCACAGAGTTGTAGGGGTTGGAAGGGACCTTTGACAATCATCTAGCTCAACCCTCCTGCCAAAGCAGGTTCCCCTGGAGCAGGCTGGACAGAAATGCATCCAGGCGGGTTTTGGTCACAGCCATCAGACTTGTTTCTGTTACCACTTCTCCTCACTGGTCACTGTGAAGCTCTCCTCCAGCAATACTCACTTCAGAAAGCTCACAAATAAGCAGCATGGTCTGCAGGGAACATACAGCCTTCAGCACAGCCCACAGCTCCCCAAGCAGGAGCAGGATCTCAATCCCAGAGCAAGGGAAGGCAACAACTGCCAGACAAGAAGACAGAGGACAACACAGAGCTTCTTGGGAATAGTTTGTGTGTTGCCTTCCTGCTTGAGTCTGTTTTGGGTCTGATTTGCATGGTCCCATCAGCTGCCCCCTCCAGAGCTTTCCAGCTCTCCCTCCGCAGCTGGTTTTGGAGTCACTGCACTCAAATTCCTCCACAGCTACTGGGACTTACAGTTCATTAACTTCATGCCCAAATCACCCTCTGAGCCTGTGTGTGTTCCTAATTACAGCACATCAGCTTCAGTTTGCGCCCCGGGAGGAAAGTGCTATTAATTATACGCCGGACCCTAACACTTCCCAAGTCAACAGATGCCAAATTGGGTTTATAACCCAGCCAGCGAGATCCAGGAAAGCACAGCTTGCTCAGGTAGGACTGGGCTCGTTGTTCTGAGCAAGACTAATTGAAAAGGCACTGGAAAACAGTGTTGTCCCTCAAAGAAGGAAGGGGGCAGCTGGCCAAAAGGTAATGAAACCACAACCAACAACACAAGGTGGACATTAAACTCCAGCTGTATGGGAACCCTGTGGATGGGTTGAAACAAACAGCCATCACTTCTGCTGAGGGTTCCTTCCCCAGGTCTGCCCCAGGGAGGCTGCAGAAGCATCTGACATCCCACCACCTTTGCACAGAGCTGCTGGGCTTTCAAAAGCACATCCCTCCCTCTCTGGCTGTGTTCTCCATCCCCGTGAGATCCAAGCTGCTTCTGGGAAACACATACAGAGAGCTCTAGCCTCATGTGCCACCCACACTTCATCCTACTCTTGCCAAGTGAGCAAAGTGCTTATACAAGATCTGAGGTCCTTTCAGAGCAGTATAGCCTCCATAACCCTTCCCTCACCCCAAAACCGGACTGCCATCAGCTTTCCTAACTAGATCAGTGATATGCTGGAATGCTTCATTTGACTTTTATTACCATGTTAACACTCTGGAAGAGAGGGAGATCTCAAGGAAAGGGAGAACTCGTCATACAGGGCTGTATAGGTTAAAGCCAGAGGTTTTGATTAAATCCCCCAGTAAAATAAATCAGCCACCACTGCAGACTCTGGAACAGAGACAGGGTCCTAGTCAGGCAGGAATGAACTGTCTCTGGGAAGTCTGGCACTCTAAAAGTTGATGTAATTTATAATGCAAAACTCAGCTGTGATTTAAATAGGCTGCCAGTCCCTACTGTTATCTCCCAAAAATGCCTGTTTTAACAAACACCACCAGACCAGGAAGCCTGCCATTGAAAACAACCACTTCACGTGCTGAAATACTGCAGAGCTGCGATGCCAGGATGTGGGATCACAGTGGTTCTCACAACTTCTCCCACTAACAATGTTCACAATCAACTAAGACTGTGCCCTACAGCAGGAAAGCAGTGATAAGCGACCAGGCACTCTAAAAAGCCCCTAAGGCAGCTGATATAGGGAGGAGGAAGAAGGGAATTAGTCTGCTGGTCCCTTCATGCAGGATGGGTGGGGAGCTGCCCTGGCTGAAATATTCCAGCTCTAGGATTAATCCCCTTCCTGGTTGCCTTTGCAGACTCAGGAAGAACTTGAGAAAGTCCCTGGTTTGCACTCAGGCCAGCTATGCGATGAAGGGAGAGCAGGTCGTTCAGCAGAAGTATTGCCAATGCCAAGTGTGTGAAATCACAAGTCAGGCCCCCAAAACCAAAATACTGGCAGAAGAAACAAGATGGTTAAAAAATGTGTACATATTTGGAATCTTTCTCTTTGCTTTCTGGTTTCCCAGGGGTTACTCAGAGATGCCTCTCCTTAGCTGTGGGGGCTATAAACAATTTCTGTTAAGATGACAGCCACTCATTTCTTCTCACTGTAGTCTCGTGGAATGACCTGCTCCAGGAGCTGGGGCTTCAGGGAAAGCAAAGAGTCATCTTAAAACTCTTACAGGATGACATTTGGAGTGCTGCTGAGGTAACACCAGTAAAAATGCTAATTTGTTTAAGAGCATCTAGTAGTGCCTTCACAGATTAATTTGGTGCTGTCACCTTGCAAGATGACATTCAATGACTGTGTCCCTGCGGCTCTGCATGTGCTTTAGGTCTAGGAGAGTGGTGTGATTTCACTGTAAGCAGCTTCTGCTCCATCCCATTTAAGTTTGGGGAACTTGTCCATCCAGCTAGGCCTCCATAGGAGAATTGAGAAGTTATTGAAGGACTTGTACCACTGGGGTAGTACAAGTATTTATAGGTATTTAGCCTCCTTTCTTATGGATAAGTTTGCTTACTTTTGGAGAGCAGTACGTAATTTCAGCTCTAACTTAAAGCTCTGACTGTGTTAGCAAAGCCAGAAGGGATGGACAATTCCACCCAAGTGAGATCTGTGCAGGCTGACAGGCAGGTGGATCAACAGCAACGCAGGACTAACAGAGAGGAAAAACTTCAGAACTTCAATGAAAAACAGTCTGGGCTCAAAAAACCTCACTGTTACTGCACAGAAGACAGACAATAGGAGAGAGCATGTGAATGTCATCTCCGTTTTGCAGATGTGGAAAAGCCCCAGGTGCTAATGTGACTGTCTGAAGACACACTGTGAGATCACAGCAGAGCCAGCAACTCATCCTGGAACCCCTGCGCCTTCATCCAGTATCTTAACCGCAAGACCATCTGCATGAGATTAGAAAGTGCATGAATTTATTTAGTCCTTCCCAACATGCTGATTGCTGTTTCTTTTAAGCTTTAAAATATCCGTGTCAGAAAAAAGCTCACCCTGCATTACCAGCCCAGCCCAGGCTGCTATCTTGGGAAACAGCACAGAACCATAGTAAATAATGCTGATGAAAGGGGAGGTTGATGAACTAATGTTGGGAGGCTGAGTGAGAGTATTCCCCTGCTCTGAAGCAGAGGGGAAGGATGATTAGCTAATAGGCAGCAGCTAAATTATTGACAAGTGTGCACTGGAGCCCCTGAAATACGGGCAGTGTAAAGGGGCTTCTGGCCAGCTCGTCTGTACGGGTTTCTTCCCCACCAAAGCCAAGACACAACCCCCTGAGTCTCACCCCAGGGTGAAGTTAAACAGGCAAGAGGTTGAATGAACTCCTCAGGCTCAAGTTCAGATGTAGCTCATTATCCTTAATGTCCCCTCCTGTGGGAAAACCTCTGGAGCCCTACAAGGTGTCCTGTATGCAGTTCAGAGTAGTGACCTGGCAGTGTGTCAAGAAACCAAGCCCATTGCAAGCAGGTGAGATCTTCCTCCTAAGCTTCCTTAGCTCCCTTCCACTTTCCCAGAAAACGTCAGTGTCCCAAAGAGAGAGAGTTCTCTTTTTCATCTTCCCACTCATTGACTCTCTGAAAACTCCCTGAAGTCCTCACTACACTTTGGTCCTCAAAGATGGAACAAACCAATAGTCTACAGAAACCTGCCCATGTCTTGGGTTCGTTCATATGCAGAGATGTTGCAAGAGGAAAGCCCCTGGAAAAGCATGCATGAAGAAGGAAGAACTCTACACTGCTGGGTAGATGATAGAGAGCAGATGAAGGCAATAATTGGCTTATTCTCTCTCCCACACCCAGGCTCAGACTCATCAAAACAAAGGTCCTGCCCAAGATCTAAATGCCAACTTCTTTGTTGCTGCATTGCACTGCTTCCTCTGGCTGCATTTCTATCCCACTAACTTCCCTGAAACGTCCCATATCAAAGACCATGGGATCAGACATTCAACAGTATTACAGTGCAGAAAGGAACTGGGATGGGCTGTCCAGCTTGCCTTGGCAGCTCTAAAAACAGCTGAACATCCCCAGCAGCATGAACTCCAGCAGAAAAGCCCAGCGAGGGAGGTAGCTGGGAACGAAACGATGTTTACATGTCACCGGTCTCCATCTAAGACCTGTCTGAGATTTACCATCCCTGGTCAGGGGGAACACAGTCAAGAGCAATCATGTTGACAGTGTCCGTTTAATGAATCCCCGGGAGCAAGAAGGGGCCAGCACCTGAGCAACCACTAGACAGCCTGCGTGGCGGCGAGCCCAGACCTACTGCTCCTACGAAAATCCCTAATGAGAGAAAGATGCTGCCACGGCTGGCCCCGCGCTCTGTTTACAGACGCTGTCTGGCAGCACAGCACGCTCTCTACCGTTTGGCTTCCGTCGGTGGGGGGAGAGGGAGCAGGGAGGTGAGTCAGCCCTTGGCCCCTTGCTCCCGAACAGCCATCGCTAATGCAATTATCCCAGCGTGGCCGAAGCGCCATGAGATCCTGCAGCAAACAAAGCTGAGACTCTTTTCCCCCGAAACATCTGGGCAGCTGCTGCCACTGGAGTGAAGGCAGATGCTCTTGGCTATGCTGGGCAGGGAGTTCCCATCCAGAAAGCCAGCCTGGTGCCTGTGTGCTTCCTGTCCTCTGAGCTGCCCGGGCCCGAGGGTGGGCTGGGTGATGTAACCCCATCGTTTAGGGACAGGGATCGCAGCGAGGGCCAGGCTGTGATTGTGGAGCTCCTGGGGATGGAGACGACAGTGCAGCTGCCTCTGACGTGCATCGTCCTGGTGCCTGCCCAAACCCCTTCCCTTCCAGTGCTGCACTGGGCAGGCCAGAATGATCTCAGCCCCCAGGGCTGTGGCAGAGCCCTCAGGAGGAGCAGAGCCCTTTTTAAAGCCACTGCATCGGGCAGGAGGGCCCTGGCTGGGCAGTTTCCGCACTGCAGGAGCACTCTGCAGCCCCCCGCCATTTTAGCCATCCCATGTGATGCACCACACCATGCTCCAGCCCCATCCATCCCAGCCCTCATGCCAACTCTATCAAATGCTTTCCTTAGTAGCACTCAGATAATTTGCAGCCCTTGTTTCCTCCCCCCAGCACCCAGCACCGCTCACCCACAGCACCATTCTGCCTGTTCCCACCTGCTGGGACTTTCACAGACCTGCCTTTTGCTCCAAGCAGGACAACGAGAGCCCAGGGCTTGCAACTCACCCATAAATGTGCTGTTGCAATGCATTGCCCCAACAAGACCCACCCTGCTTGGGATGGACACTAATAACAATAATGAAGTAAAGCCGTAATTATTCAGCATGCTCAGACTTAGCCAGCAGGTGGGAAGCAGTGCCTCCAGGAATCCCATGGTCCATCTCCTGCCCTGGCACAGTGCAAGGGATGTGTGCAGGGCCACAGCAGAAGTCAAGTGCTTTCTAGGGGTGCATCATGAGCCCTGTGCCAGCTGGGACTGTCATACTCACGTTTGATGCAGCGGTTTGTGCCGGGAGCTGTGGTCCATCCTGGGCAACACTGTCTGCCGCAGACGTTTGGCCTAAGCAGAGAGACAAAGCAGCGTGGTTAGGAGGAGGGAAGCTGAGGTCTCTCTGCAGCCAGCACCTCTGAGTCACCCATAAAATTATTTCCTGCAGCATCTGATATTTCCTTCCAGATGGACCAGCAGCTGAGATCAAAACCAATGGGACAAGGGTTGAGCTGTTTAAGTGCTCGGAAAAGAAACCCCCAAGGACTATGTGAATGCCACAGTGTGAGCGACCCCTCAGGGAGTATCTCCCTTTTGAACTAGCATTATGCTGTGCTCCTGGCACAGAGGAACCACTTTCCTCCTGAGAGCCATTGGCGGCTGGCAGCCTGCAGTCACGAAAGGTCTCACAGCACTTTGTGGTAGTGGGGTGTAAATCGGGACTGATTCCAACTTCGGTCATAGGGTCTCGCCTCCGCAAGTGTCCTGAGCTGCTTCAGCTGCTGACAACGCTTCATTCTCTGCCTGCCTGCTGCTGCTCATTGCTCAGCCCCACCTCAGGAGGGATGGCAGGCCAGCAGCCCCACCAGCTCACTCTCCTTTTGTCAGCACCCCAGTCCCACACTGGTTATCCGCCTCTGCCAAAGTGACCCTGGGGGCTGGGGAGTCGTCAGTGTGATGAAATTTTTGCCTGCTTGACGTGCAGGGTGCTAGACTGACTCCAGGATGCTCACATTGTTTCCGTGGTGGCTAATTCCAGCACTTTGCTGCAACAGCTGTTTGACCTCCTTTGCATAAACAACCTCTTCCCCACCTCTCCCTTACTATGTGTTTTCAGGTAGGGATGGATCACTGCTGACATACAGCTCTCAGAGACGGTGCTGTGCCTCCAAGAGGTGTCCTGCAATGCCCAAGCAGGCTGCTAATCCTGCTTCCTCTGGTCACATCTCCTATTTACACAAGTACAATAGAAAGGAATAAGAAATTGCAGGTTGCTTTTCAAGCATATTTACTCCTCACAGAGGGAAGGCTTTGGGAATGTGTAACTGTTGCATGTCTAGGTAGACGGGAGAGTACGGTCATCAAAAGATAAAGAGTTAGAAATAAGCAGCCTGAAAGCTCTGGAAACCCTCTGGAAGCGAAGTGAGGAGCATGGTTTATTTCTAACGCTGGACAAGGCAGTCGGAGTTGCTGACAGAATTTACAGGAACCACGGAAACATGCACATTACTCTTCTGGATTGACTTTCACATGAACACAGCAGGGTCAGAAGATGATCCTGCTCTGAACCGGTATCCTCGTGACTCCTGCGTCCACATGGCATGAGATGAGACTCCAGAAGTGCCAGACCTCAAGCTGTGGGGCTCACGTTTTAGGAAAGCCAAAGGCAGTGGGTAGCAAGCATGCCAAGGATTGTTCTGGTGTTCATGAATGAAGCTGCCTGAAGAGATACAATCACTCCATGTGGGAAGGGGAAGTGGTCTGAGAAGCCACATCATTTGTAAAGTGTTATCCAGCCCTTCAGGATCAATGTTTTATTAACCTGAGTAGATTTTTACAGGCAGAAAGCACTTAAATTCCCTTGGTGTGACTTCCTGCGAACAGCACAAGGCAAAGTAATTCTTGCATCCACTCACATCTGTTCTGGCTGAGCTAGAGCACTGATTTCCAGCTTTTTGTCTGTCAACCCAAGGGTCTCTTCTTTAAGACATCCCCAGAAAGGATCCAAGGAAAGCAAATTTTCCTTTACTTAATGCATAAGAGCCCATGAAAGGCCTTAAGCTTTTTAAAGATGCCCAGGTCAGTAAAGAGAGAAAACCACAGAGCTGGAGCAGACCTTGAGGTAATTAAGGTCTGCTGAGGGACTCTGCTCCAAGCAGCAGCATAAACATCTTTGCTTGGACTGTCATAGCTCCCATTCTTCCCTCACATGGCTGGAACACACCTTGCAAGTCATACTCAGCCTGTCCATTTAAAGAGAAAAGTCCTTGCCCTTTCCCAGCTCAACATACTGACATAATCAGAGGTTGTTTCTCATAGGCAAATTAACTGCCTTCTCCAGAGAAGCTGTTTTGGTCTTGAATCACACTATTAGTTCCTCAGAGAGCTAAAATCCAAGTTTTATCTATACCTCTCATACACATGCTGCGGGGAGTATGCTGCTATCTGCTCTCAATGCCAACAGCCAGCCAGAGGTTGTAGGAGGAAAGGTACAAGACTAAAATAGACAGATGCACAAGCCTGAGCAGACAAGACCACTCTCGAAGGCATGAAACCCCTGTTGGGTTCAGCACAAACATCTCATTAACAGAGCCCCTCTATGCCAACTCCAGACGTGTTGCCAGCCTTAGGTGAAGGGAGATGTTAGCCAGGGCAATGCTCTTCAAGAGAGGACAGCCCAGCATGCTCAGAGGGGAGCAAGCTGGCAGGGATGCCCTCGGGGGCAGGGGCAGAGGAAGACCCTGGCCAGGAATGTTCTTTCCTTCCATAACTTCCTGGGTAAGAGAATGGGCAGAGATGGAGGCCAGGAGGACCTCCAGGACTTGGGAGGAGCAACATGTAGGTAGTACTGGAAGGCAGAAGAGAAGGACAACGACCACAGCTATTACCTGATTTCTGCCTAGTGAGCACAACCTCATATAGAATAGAGCTTCAGGTGAGCAATGGCATCAGCAGTGGGGAAACAGATGTGGGGGCTTTGCCACATGGGACCCAGTCCTGAGCATGTCTGGTTCTACTTAAAGCCTTTAGTTGACATTTGCATGGCTTGAACACCATGTGGTTTTCACTGCCTTACAAAGAATTCAGAATGAATCCCAGGAGGTTTAAGGAGCACGGCATGTTTACAGCGTGGAGGAACCCTGCTCAAGAGAGTGGTGGCCTCCAGCTGCATGTGACTTGCTGCATATGCCATTGCCAACATTTTGGGCAAAGACAGCTCAGGCATGAGCACAGGGGGCAGTGGCTTCCAAGGGAGCAGGCAGAGCTGCCCAGCAAGGGGACATTCTGGGTGCCGTGATGCACCAAGCCCCTGGCAGACCTAACAACAATGTGAGACAAAGCCACATTCATAACTTTGAAGCACTCAGCTGCCGCACGAGGCTGAGCACTCCGTCTGCCTCCTCCTTACCCACCCCTTGACACTGGATGCATGGCAGTGGGGAGAGGGGAGCAGGACTCTCACCCTCACCCTGGGCAGCTTGGAGTGCAGAGGGACCAGAGGATGGGTGGGCAGGTGGAGGGGTTAGCAGCTCTCCCAGGGGGAAAGAAGCACAACACAGACCCAGATCACAGCAGAACAGAAGGTGTCCTCACACAGGCCTCCCAAGCTGAATGCTTACACCAAGTCACGCTGCACGGGCATGCCCTATCCCCAGCCTTGCCTGATGCCAAAAGAAGCCTTGGGCAAACCATCTGTCTTCCCTATTTCTGTCTCCTTATCAGTGGAATAGGTCAATTAACACATTTACCTTCTCAAGGGCCAGGCCACCTAACATAAATCTTTCCTAGGAAATTAAACATTGCAGGTGATGTTCCCAGGCACTGGGACATGATTGCCTGTAACACTGGACTGCTATGGGGCCACTTAGGACCTTCCAAAATAACTCTGTTCCAGCCCCAGCTCAAAGCAGAGCAGACAGAGGCCATTTCCAATAGCCAGTTTTCCCTTTTCAGAGGGAAAGGGAGTTGAATAGCACAGAGAGAGCCACAGTGCCAGGGAAAGCCTTAAGGCATAGCTCACCAGTGCACAACTGGGCCTTCAGGTTTGCCTGTCTGGCCAAAAGCAAGGTGAGGCACTAGATCCACATCTCAGCCCCTGCCTGAGTGCCAAGTACACCCTGAGGTCTCCAAACAGTACAGTCCACGCTCAGCAACTGCAAACCAAGCTTGCTCCTCACTCTGCAGCTCACATGCGCCATCCGTGCCCAGGTGTACTCCCCAGTGTGTTGTGAGAGCTTGGTACACTGGCAGTATCAGGTACCACTCACTGGCCTGCTCCTTTGCTGGGAAAGACATGGCCCTGACACCCCTCACAGAGCTGAAGCCAGTGCCACGGAGCCTCCTTACACCCAGAAGTACCGTTCATGGCACAACTGGAGGCACTGGGCAACCTATGACTTTGTCTAAGGAGCTGCTGCAATCGCATCCCTCATCACTCGCTTTGCAGCCAGAGGCCACCATCAGGATCTGCCCCGTCTCCTTTGCAAAGTGGTACCCAGGGTGATACAAGCCTGTGAGATCTTGCAATATTTTATGAAACCAAGAGCTGAGCAACCCTAGCAAGCACTAGGGGGAAGGGAAACAAGAAAACAGTAGTAAGATCATGGCTTCACATAGTTTCAGCATGTGCACAGCTTCACCGATGATCACATACTGTTTCTGAAGCATTCAGTATAACCATTTTTTTTTAAGATTTATTTTAACAGCAATCTATGCATCATCTTTCAACATCATGCAGCACTCTCTGCTGCCAGATACGCTGACTCCATTCAGGTCATTTACAGCATCCTCGCAGAAGACCAGGGGGACCATTAGATCATCAGGTCTGCCTTTCTACTGCAGGACAGTGAACTTCATCCAACTGCATATGAAATATTTGCAGTCAGACCCAATGAAGAACATTAGCAAAAGGCTGCTGGCATCGATGAGCCACTGAAAATCCTCTGCCAAGTCCACATCAGCATTAACTGCCTGTGCTCCTGAGCAGTCCTACACACACACTGCAGCAAGAACCTATGTCCCACAAAGCCTGGGTAAAGCAGGACTATTTAGCCACAGATGGTGCCTACAATAGCAGTCAAGCGAAAACTGGGGTGCAGAATGCACAAAAAGAAAGGGGGAGAGAGTGTGGGACTCCCAGCCTGTTACCTGGGGAGCCTCACATGTCCCTGAAAATTGTCCAGGCAGGTACCAGCAGTGGAGGCTTCCCCAAACTGCTCCCCTGTTACCCACCTTCCCCTGATTTCATGTGCATCACCTGGGGATCACCACTGGGACCCTCCAACCCAGGCACTGGGCAGAGGAATGAGGAAGGTCACATCACGGGAGACACAACCTAGGGGTGCATCCAGCACAAGAGCACAGCCACAGCTGGCAAGTGTCAGGGCTTGGGAGCTCCCTACCCCACCACACTCAGAAGGAAAATGTTTCCATGGACCAGAAGCTGCATCTATGAACCTATAAACACTTTAAACACCAGCCTGAACACATTGGACTGGAAAGTCGCCCGCTCCATGGCACTGCCTAGAAATAGCTCATCTGCAGCAGCGGGGACTGGTGTGTCTCTGCAAACTGGGGTGGGGGTCGGCGAATAAGCAGGTTAAGCAGAGCACATCAAAGCAGTGTTAGGAGATAGTAATCGTCTGTGATATTTGCTGTGGTGTGAAAAGTCACCTCACAATGAGCTATCAGGAGAAAATACTAAAACCCAGCTCTTACAGTACTTGTGATCAGATACACTCATGGCAGGGTGGCAGCAGGTCCCACCTGCAATGAGGTCAGGCATGAGCAGGGTGGCAGACACATCCAAACAGTCTCCAAGAGAAAAAATTTCAATTTTGCTATCAAGCAAGGCAAATAAATAATTATCCAGAAAAGGATTTTTAAAGCAAAGATTGTGTGAGGCCCTTGGAGGTACCAGCAGAGAACTCTGACTGGGGAATCAGGAAAGGCAACCCACGCACAACTTGAGAATTTGGGCCAAAGTAACTGTATAAATAAATAGCACCAGGGTTTAGTGCAGACTGCAAAGCTACCTGAGTAAGGGAAAATGAAGGTTGTCCTACTAGAGAATAGTAAGAGTTCTGTGTAAATAGAAGAACAGAGAATATCCCACCTGGCAAAAAAATGAAACATCATGAAATGAAGTTTTTTAGGGGCCCTGAGTTTCCTGGATGGAAATGTGTCCGGTGCAGCAAGGGACATAAGAAGATGGATGAGGTGGAAGGATGGAGTCTCACTGAATGACTGGAGGCAGCAGCAGCTCGCTTTCCATGAGGAGTAAAGCCATGTGGTTACTCATGGACAATTATTTCAGCTAGGCTTTCTCATAAGCTCCAAAGACAGTAGGTCATAGAGAAGTTTAAAAAGTGCCAATTTGGAACTACTGACAAGCCGTTATATGCATGTTGCAGAGCTCAAGTTCTTTGGGATCAGAGCAGGTCCCATATCCCCAGCTCTCATCTTTCAGGGCAGAGCAGGGGCAGAGAGAGCAGCTCAGCCTGCGTAGGAAACACAGCATGTAGGCACAGCTCTTCCTTCCACTGAGGCAACAGCACTCTTCAATACCCCAGAAAGCCAAATCTAGCATCAACAGAGCCTAAGCGCTGGACCAACCAGTTCTGTTTACATCCTTGGTTAAGGGATGACAGAAAGGTAGTAGCAAAGAAGTTCAGCACTCTTCTGGACATGGTGTGAACCTTGGGGCTGCCCACCCACTCCTGAGAGTGGTGCAGGATGGCTGTTGTCACCAGAGGCAGCTGCAGTCTGAAAAACTGGTGGAGACTCTTGAGGGTGGCCATTGGAAAGAAATGGGCTACAACTCAGATGACTCAAATCCAACTGAACCGCCACATGATCCCAAAGCAACACTAACAACACTTCAACCGAGCCCAAAGAAGCCCAAACCTGACTGAGCAGAACTGGATCTTCCCAAGACTCTCCCTGACAAACCCAAGGCTAATGGACTGGGTAAGCCAAAATCTGCTCAAGACCTACCTGCCATTGTCTACCCACTAGTGATAAATATGTTGAATGTCAAACATAATGGGAAGAAGAACAAGTTTGGGTTTACTGCTTCTGTGGATCTGCTGTAGGAAACTATGCAGAGGAGACATCTGGGTCTTTACATTTTTCAGGGGGGCAAGTATGGGGGAGAGAAACCTCAGGGATTAAGATGCCTTTTCTATTCTAGTGAAATCCCCACCTGATGTTAGCAGAAGTTTCTGTCTGTGCCAGGGGGCAACAAGCCCTCTCTCTGGTCACAGAGAGTGGGCACGTGCTGCCCTGTGGGTCGGTCAAACTGCCCTCACAACAGCTTTGGTAGCTCTGGGAAGGGGTGCAGAGGAGCTCATCACGAGGGGCATTAGCCACAGGGCAGCAGAGAGGGAACTGGAGAGGACGGGTCTGGAGGCCCAAGGGTATATCAGTGCTGCGCCAGACGTCCCGCATGCGGGCTCCCCTCATAGCCGACCAGCTGGCCTTGCCATACGATCTCCACTCCACCTCCACAGGGCTGCAGCCAGGGACTGGAGCTGGAAGCAGCCCTGCCAGGCAAGTCATAGGAAGCCTCCCCCGGCTGAGCCAGCTGAAGCCATGGGAAGCTGCTGCGCTGAGTGTTTACAAGGGGCCCATTATGGGAGGAAGGAGCCAAGAGGCCAGGTACCTGCAGCAAGCATGGCAGCAGCCAGGATCTGTCCCACAGAGCCAAGGGAGCCCCTCCAGCCTCTGCTGCCCCCCCCAGCAGCCCCCTCACCCTGAACGCCTTCTGGGATGGCCATAGGCAGACTCAGAGCATGGCAGTCAAGGATCGGCCGCCCGCCCGCCGAGCTGCACAGCTGTCTGACCTGCCAAAGCCCCGATGTGTCAGCAGAAGGGCATCACATCCAGCATGCTCCTCGACCACACATCCCTGCACAACAGGCAGCCAGCAGCACACAGTCCTGCCTGCCTCACGCTCACTCACACACGCGTGATCGCACGTGGACACACACTCACTACCTATAGTGAGGGCAAGAGTAGCGTGATCGTCCACCACACGTGTGGGACAGATGCATGGCACAAGAGCAAGCACCGAGCGGGCTCCTGCTCTGCTCCGGGGCCCGGGCCCGGTGCCAGCACCAGAGCCAGCCGAGGGGCAGCACAGTCCAAACCGCCCCCCCCCGCACATCACCGCTGGTGGCTGCCCCGGGTATCCCGCGGGGGACGAGACAGCGCCCGGAGCGCCCACGGGGGTGGAAGGAGAAACGCACAGGGATACAGCGCGGGGCTCAGGACGGGACCCGGCCCCTCCGCCCTGGGGATCCCCGGCGCCAGGACCACCGGGGCTGACGCTGCGCACCCCCAGCAAGGTCACCTCCGGCCGCAGCACTTACCCCGCCATCCTCCCTCTGCCGCTC
>VZTM01000862.1:182459-311521 GCA_013400555.1 Jacana jacana | reverse complement strand
ACTGCTCCTGGCCGCGGCAGTATAGTGTTGATTATTTATGAGATAACAATTGCTCAGTCACAAGTTGAATATCCATCCACACTAAGTGTGGCCTTAGTAGCAGTGTGGAGCTGTGCGTGAGATTCTGGGATGCTGTTTCCTTATGGAGGACTGTCTTTTTGCCTACTGGTGCTAAGTTCCCATAATTGAGAAGTTCCTACTGGTGAGAATTTTGTACACGTAGATGAATATGTGCTCTGGTTATGTAGGCTAACCTGTTAAAGTAGCCATGAAGACCAGAGTAACAGGAGTCTCAGCTCAGGTGAGCAACTTGTAACATAAGCCCTGAAGGGTGACTAGTTTAGCTAAGATGTTTCTTTTGAGTTAACACACAATTTACTTCATCTTTATGTCTGCCTTCAGTCAGGTTAGTTCTCTTGAGTTTGGCAGTCAGAATTGGGAAAATAATGTATTTTTCACAGTGTATGTCTATCCGTCAAGTTGGCAGACTGCTATATAGATGTTCAAAATTGCTGTCCACACCTAAGCTGGAAGTTTCCTGCCTTGGATCACACTGCTGTGTGAGAAGGGAAGAGCCTTGGGCCATGCTGCTGCGCTGTGAGGTGTCATATGAGCAGGTGATCTCAGCAAGCAGGAGCGCTGCAGAGTACAGCCTGAGGAGTGCCTGTGGCATGGGAACTCACTTGGCGACTGCGTGAAAATGTTTCCTCTAGCTGGAAGAAGTATTGCAGCTCTCTGGCCATAGCTTCTCAGTATTGATTTCAGTCCTGAAGAGGTCATCTGACCCAGGATCTGTGGGTTTCCCTCCTTGCTCCAGCAAGCTCCCAGGGCAACTCTGTTACCTGACTGCTGCCTGCTGGGCAAAAGTCACCTTGCTGGTCACTCACTGTAGGGTCAGTGCTAAATGTGTCCTCCCAAGGCCCTAGGCACTTGGTCAGATCAGATCACCTTTGTTACCTATTTACTCAGCAGGCTGCCTTTCGGACACATGGTGTTGGGGATGTTGTAGCTAACTTAAACCTGTCTTTTCTCAGTCAAGTACACACTCATGTGCTAAATCGCTTCCTTATGTGGAAGGTCATCCCTTTGATGTTGCCCTTGCCCTTCCACTGCTGGGTTCCCTATTTCTGATACCTGTACATCCTCTGGTTCTTTATCCTTCTGATACAGTGGTTATGCAGTGTAGGCAGCATAAGCAGTCTAGTCCTGTCCAATAAGCAGCAAGGAAACTCAGAAAAAAATCAGTCTTAACAAAGAAACTCCCCAAGTGCTGGTGGTATTTTTTCCCAGTGAGACCACTGCCACAGCAAGAACCTCCTGCAGCATGAACACGGGATGCAGGATTTGGCCTGGCATCTGTCCTCTTGGCTGTGCTGAGTTGGAAGAGGCTGACCAGAACTAGGAATGCTCTCCAGCTCTGTGTAGAGTTGGTATTGCAATGTAGCAACAGCAAGTTAAGGTTTCTTCTCCTTAAACAAAGAAGTTTCCATAAATCATAAGCAACTTTTGCCTGAGTAACATTAAAGTAGGTTTGCAGAAGCTTTGAAAGGGTCATAAAAATGTCAGAAGTGTGACTGAATATCAGCACTTGTTTCAATGATAGCTGAGACTTGGTTTAGAAAAATGGGGTGCTGTTTAAGTAGTTGTCTTGTTCATGTTAATTTCATGTCTTCTTTTACATGCAGTAACATAACACAGGAAATTAAATTACTTTTTTGAAGACTTTTAATTACTACTGGTTCAGGTTTTGCAGTCTGTAAAATACAGTCTATCGTGCTACTTCATCTTGGATAGCACTCTACTTTCTTTTTACAGACAATTTAAATAGAATATTAAGAGAGGTGAGAAAAACAACCAGGGCACAGAAATGGAAATTTAGTATTCTTGACATTTCTTGGAAAGCTGCTTAATATTATCTCCTTAAAATGGCAGATTTTGCCTGCAAGTCAAGTTAGAGGAGCAGGAACTGATATTTCATTAAAATACTATGAGAAGCGTGAAAGCATTTATGATCCTTGGGACATTTGTAGCATTTAAGCAGTTAGAGCTTTCTTGTAGTCTTGCTTTCTGGACTTGGCTAGAAAACCCATAACAGCATTATTTCAGTAACAAGGTATTGCCAAGGTATTTCAGTACTTGCAAAACTATAGCATGCTGGGAGTGTGCATGCTCATGTTGATAGATGCATAATAATTCATTTGCAAAAGTAACAGAGTTTATTAATAAGACTTGAACCTCTGTGAAGTAAAATACCATTATAGTTATATCTTGCCAGCAAAACTTTGAAGTAGATTAATCCATCTACTTAAATGGCAGAGTTTTGTGCTGTGAAGAGAGTAATTACTGTAGGGATTTTGTAGTGCTGCTGGAGTGGGTGAGTGGAGTAGTGAACAGTTCAGCACACTAGTGATACAGAGCTCCCACGGTTTCTCTCTGGTGACTGAAGAGGCAACCTCACATAACTGCTTAAGTGCCTCTGCTGCAGGATGATACTGTGTAGCAGTACGTAATTGATGAGCTGTCCCCATGAGGAGCCATACTAAGACAGGACCCCTGCATGAAGGTGCGTGATGAATGACATCCTGAAATAAGCAACGTTTCTTTTCTTAAACTGGGCAGGAGCTGTAGGTCTATTGTATATGTAAAGTAAACATTCTTGACAGCTTTGGATGTACTTTTCCGTTCTTAACTCATCATAGTTGGGACCTTGGCATCACCAGTGATTTCTACAAGCCCACACTAGTCTGAGTGTTTTCTTTTCATTCAGCAGAGTAAGATCCTCCCTTAGAGGAGGCATCCCATCCCAACTTTAGCCAGGGAAACAAAATTTGCAGTGCTTCAGAGCTATTATAGCCCCCCAGAAACAGTCCTTCCACTGAGGGAGGCAGTAGTTTTAAAATACTTACTTTTATAATTTTTTTATATATATGAAGCAAGAATAAACTTTTTAAAATTTCTTCAGTGTTTGAGAACAAGCAAGACTTGCCTCTTCCAGGTAACTCCTGAGCCTCCATGTATACCATGAAGGATTTGGCCCCAGATGTTCACATGATACGCAGAGGAAGCTGGTGAAGATGAAAAAAAGATTTGTTTATTTCAGTTTATTTAGGGTGGGGTTGTGTGGTTTTTTGTGTGAGCGGGCTTTCTGGCATGGTAATAGAAGACAACTTCTAGGACCTTCTTTTTTCAACTGGTCCAGAGAGGTTCTTGGTTGAGGCACAAAGACCTGGTACATCTTGACAGCAGTCCCTTTTCCCTTTCACTGGCAACTTTCACAGTGTTCTGGGAGTCTTGTTGAGTTCTCCTCCTTGCCTCTGTAGAAGACCACTGAAGATGATCAGCTCATCCCTATTAAACTTCGTAAGAGTTTTGACAGGTGCTGGTGGACCTTTTGTTTTTCCCACGAGCAGCCTCTTTCCTCCTGTGGCCTTCATGGACTTAGCACATTTGTTGATGACAAATTCCCTCTTGATGTCAGCAAAACTATTTGCATCCTACAAGTTAAACCTGTGCTGTTCGTTGGGAGCAGGATCCTCAGCCACAGGTGGGACTGGGACTGCCTCTGGTTTTATTTGACCTTTGATACATGAACTCCTTGTTGGCCAGCTGGTATAGTTAGTGAAAATTGGCATATAGTTAATATAAACCTTTCTACAAGACTGAGTCTTCCCCCTCCACCCAAAGGCTGGAAGTGTGAAATGCTTCTAATGTGTGCTTCTTTTAGCATCAGATATCTGATTTGTATGTAAATAGGAAAACTTTGAAATGTTGTTGAAATACAAAGGGAAAGTACTTCAAAGAAGTGTAACATTAAAAGTGTATCTGATCCCTTGAGGTTTTTGAAGTTTTATCTTGAGATTATGTATTCAGAGGAACATCTGAATGGAAATACTAAGAGTAATTAACTCATGCAAAACATCACGAGTGTTGTTAGTCAACAGGCACTGAATATTCCTTCACTCATCTGTCTGTTTTACCAATGTCTGTGACGCAGTAAAAAGTTAACATGGTCTCTGATGAGGAAACCACAGCCCAATGCCGCTACAGTGTGAGACTTGTTCGGTACTTACCCTATGTCCAGAAGAGATCCCTGGGTATGGCCAAATAAAACCACATCATGTTAAACTCTCAAAACTTCTGATTTGCATTGGTTGCTTTTCTGGACTAGGGCCATGGTGGTCCTTGGGAGGCAACGGAGTGCTGAATTACAGATTTCTAATAAATATCTTGAACTTTAGGAGAGTTCAGATCTTGGATCTGAGCTTTTTTTACAGTTGGGCATCCACTCCTGTAAAAACACGACAAGCTGTGCTGGAGGAGAGGGTTGCTGTTTTTCCTTTTGGCAAATAAGGATTCTGCAATCACAGTTTTTAATTGCAGAAGTTATATTAGCAGTCTTCAGAACTCAAGGGTGGGTGGATAGGTATATGTGCAGGAGAAGCTAATTAGAAGTGTGTATGTAGATCATGGTCTAGGCACAGCTTTAAATCCTAAATCTATTGTTGCATCCTTGCTATCTTCTGTTACAGTGGAAGATAGAAAGTTAGAAAACTAGGAAGTTACACAAGAACTGCTTTTTCCCAATACAACTATGAAATAGCAGTGAGGTTACTTTGGGTCTTTCTATGTTACAAAAGCAAATTTAATGAAAATAGTATTAAATTACTTGTATTGTTTTTGAAGCTTTAATTAAATTACATTTGAAGGTTGAGGGAATGGATATAGTTAAGCAGTCTAAGCTGGTTTTGGTTTTGTTTTTTTTCTATTGCAGACTTGAGGAAAAAAAAGTCAAGTGATCCTGCTTCCCCCATGCACATCGCATCTATGCTTTACTAATATTACATGTCAAATAAGGGGCTTCCTGTGTTCAGACTTTCAGAATATTCTTAGATTACAACAAAATTCCTTCAGCTGTCACGTGGCACAACAGCATTTTTCTGTTTCTCACTGAAGGCTAAGATCCTAGTGGAATTGCTTTTCTGTAAGGTCTTGAATTTTTGGAAAAATCAAACATCGCAAGGTTTGTGGTGCTAGTTTTACTAGCTTTCTGCCAGAGTCTGCAGACCTGACTGGCATATCAGAGTTGTAGACTGGCTTAAACATGTTGCAGATACTTAAGAATGCAGAGGGGCAATTCAGCTCTTTCATAGGACGGTACTTCTACATTGTTGTTGTATGATTTTACCACACCTAAGTATACCTCAGACTTCTTGACTTGGATCACAGCACCACTGGCCTGGGCGGCATGGAATGTGTGCTAACCCATTCACCATTGTCCTGTTGTGTGAGAAAGCTTTGCAGCCCCTTGCTTTGGTTAGATTGCTCTGGGTATGCAAACCAGGTGGTTTATAGGTGTATTCACACTGTACTGCTGCAACGGGATTGTAAACTTTCTTGAACCACTCTTAAAAGTTATTCTTCATTGTAGTGCATTATAGCCCTGTCTACTAAGGGCAGCCTACTTTTAGTAAGGTCAGTAATGAACCACAGTTTATTGCTGTATCTAATGAAACAGGCATTTTTGGGAAAAAAAAAATTGTTTCACACTTAGCAGATCGTCTGTAGCAGCTATACTCAGTCTCTGTAACCTTATTATCACACAGAAATCTAGGTGGATTTGTAACAGTTGGAATTCTGTCCCCAGTTAGGCAACAAATGTGCATTGATGCAAGTATATATTAATTTGCTGACTGCTAAGATGTTTTTTCGACTCATGAGTTGCATCTTCCTCAGTTGTAAAGCTGGCACTTTTTGCTTATCTTGCTAATGGGGCCAAGGGTAACAGGTGGGGTATTTCCCTTTCCTACATATGCACAGAATGGCTGCTTGCTCTCTTGCATCCCTACGTCTTTCTCTCTTACTGGAGAAGAAAAAGAAAGTCTTTACTTTCTCCTCTGCCACCTCCTGTCTTCCAAGCTTCCCTCCTCTTCCTGCTGCAGAAGAAAGGGAAGACAGTAGGATTGAGAACAGATTTATTTCATGCTCTGCTCCTTCAGAGATCGCAGCTCTGCTTGATGCTGACCTGTTGCCTTCCTCCACCTTGCTGGTGAAAGCCCTCCTACTCCTCAGTACCACCCAGGCCCCAAGACTGTAGCCCTCCAGCCCGTTGTTTCCATTCCCTTTCCCTTGTGAGCTCCTCTGAGCTCCAGGCACAGCTCAGTCTCTGCTCCACTGAGTTTTTTAGCTTTGGGTGATGCTGGAGGACAAAGGGCACCAGGGCATGAAAACATCTTTCTGCAAGGGATAATGAGGAAGTGTCATTCTGACAAGAGGAGGAGAGATTGAGATGGGATGGAGAGATAGTATCTCTGTACTGAGATAGCTTTCATGAGCAAGGAGTGAACAGCAAGAGAGCTAGTTTCTGTGTCCTAGCTGCAGAATTGCCTTTGTGCTGAGAAGCAGGGCTGGTCCGAGGGTAGGCATGACACATGGCCCCATCCGAGCAACACTAAGTATTAGGCGGTGGTGCGGCCAACATATGGCTCCTTAAAGTTGCACTGTAGTAACACAGGGGTTTGGGGGAGGATTTGCTTGCTACTCACTAGTGCAGCATTCACAAGAGAAGAGATTGACCTTTTTCTCAAACTGACAGCACATGGCTTTTGTCCTTCATCTCTTGGCACTGAAACTTTGGTGTTGAAAAAGCAAGACAAAATCAACAGCACTATGCCCCCTGGCTGAAAAGAAATGAAAAAGCTTTGCTTAGTCCAGCATTACCAAAACCTGGCTTATCAGACTTGGGCCTGTGTTGTCCTAGGGAATGGAGATTGTATCCTGGGAAGGGACAAGGGTGACTGAAGAGAAAGTGTGGAAAGGGCAGTGGTGGGAAAATGCTATGCCTGTGAGTGCCTCTTCTTCTCCCTGGGCTTGAACAAGCATCTCTGAGACTAGGCAGCAAACACAGGCTGTGTCCTGGAGGAAGATGAGGATGCTCCTGAGAGGATGGGGGAAAGCATCCCAACAGCACTGCTCTCTGTGGGCAAGAGGCCTCTCCTTGTTCTGCGGCTGGGTAGGGTATTGCTCTGCAGGGTCTTTATCTGTGGCTGCTCTAGCTGGCAATGGGATAGTAAAACAAAGGTTACTACATGTGCCTTTCCTTTCTCATTAATGAGAACAGACAAGCATGTTTCAGAGTGTGTTTTTTATGTGAACTATTTGGGCCTTTTCAAAGCTGAGAACTAATTCAAGTTTTGAAACACATAGTACCTAGCTCTGATATTTCAGGAATCTCAAAGGTAGAACATCTGGTTTTAGTAGCGATTAAAGTCACATGCTGCCTAAAGCAGGTGATCTTGATATAGACTCAGATTCTCAAATGTACTACCTAAACATAAGTTGTTGGTAAAGGTGCAGCATGAACTATTGGCAAAGGGCTTTGATTTAGGAGAAAAGACGATGAAATGGTCCATGTTTTTTTGACATGAGCAAGAGAAAAACAGAGGGAAAATTGGCCTACAGTTTATTATTTTTCACCTATTCTTCCTATATTTTTCTGTTTAAAATTCAGTCCTGTTCTGGAACTCAGCCATACTAAATTTTATCCTACTTAATTTTTAAAAGGAAATGGCAAATAATGCCATTTGCAAATGTCATGCAATGCAAATGCCATACTAGATCAGTGGTGCAGTGGTTGTACAACCTCTAGTTCACAGATATCATGAGTTTTTAAGAAACATAGGTACCCTCACATACAAAGCACATACTTCAGATATCACACTCTTCTTTTACATATTCCTGCTGAAAAGTAAATCTTAAGATAGCAAAATCCGAGAAATAGCATGTAATGCTGGGACTTTGTATGCAGATTTTCTCTATGTGATGGTGGATGCTGCAGAATTACAAGGTATTTCCAAAAAAAAATGGTTTTTTTACAGATACATATGAAAATACTGTTCAAGCTGGAAACTCCTGTACTTGGAAGGTCCAAAATATAAAGCCAAACCCTTTCAAATCTGAAAGGTTGTGAATCTGATCTTTGGATCTAGCCCATTAAAAGAAAGCAGCATGAGCTATGAAACTGGATGTAAACGTGGGTCTGTGCAAAGGATTTGGTGGTTCTTCAGGTATTTTTAAGAACTGCCTAACTTTTGGAATCGTACTCAACAGTGCCTTTTTTGTTTCATAGCCTTGTGGCCACAGCATGTCAGTAACATGTTGCTGGGGAGTGTGAGGTATTTCCTTGCTTGCATTAGCAGTCTTGGAGGGAAGAATGAATATCGTAATTGTTTTTTCTAATCAGTGGATCCAGGCAAAACTTGTGAGAAAATATACTGATTTCTCAGGCTCACTAAGGTGAGTAGTTGAAGTTATTAAGTAAATAATCCGTAAAACGTGAGCTGCCTGGAGTGAAGGATATCTGTGGTGTTTTTTTGCAAGCCTCCATTTGACCTTGGATTTTGTGTGAGTAAAGAGTGAAAGTGAGTCTGAAGAGTATTTGCAGATAGGTATTTGCTGGTAAAGATACAGATATTCTGGCTGCCTCTGTGTCATCCAGCAGTCACAGACCTCACTGTGCATCACAAAACAACGTGACCTATCACCTGCTGTCTTTTAAAAATTTCTTTTAATTTAAAAAAAAAAATGCCGCTGACGAATAGGGTAGCAGACATAAGCAACCAGAATGATTTCTATACTGTAGACCAAAAGAAGTAGTTTGTTTTGTAATAGGATGTGAATCTAAGCAATAAATCTTGATCTACAGGCTTTGGGTGTTATTATATAAGCTGTTTGCTATGTATCCATCTCTGTCAAAGTATCTGAAGGATGCTTATCTTGTTGGGGCTTAGCGTTTGCATCACGACTAATACGTTTAACAAATTTTAAGGCAAAGTGCAGAATACATCTAAGCTGGTTGATAGCAAATGTTGTTGTGTGATTTGAAGCTTTTTACAGGTACAAACATTTATCTTTTGGAAGGTCTTTTGTGTTTTATGTTCTAAAAATATTTTCAAGTTTTTTCTATGGCTTGATACCTTTTATCTCAAGACATTTCTTACGTACTGTAGGATAGGCTTTCAGCCATACAGTGCTTCCATTCATTATTATCAGTTAAAGGAAATAAATAATGTTTGTTGTGTAATTAAAAAATAATTAAATTCAGAGAACAAAGAAAGGATCTAGAATTAGGGGCACAAACGGACATTTGCTGCTTTTTTTGTAGTCCTGTGTAATACAGGAACAATATTGCATTGTCATAGACTAGAGTTCAGCAAATTCTAGAAAAAAGTTATTTTTATATATAAACATAAATAGACATTATCAGTTTAAGCCTTTCCCAACGTTTGTGTTGCTTTATATTCATAATAATGTTTATCCTTTTTGCACGGTTGAGCATTGGGCTCTTGGAGGTTGCAGAGCCTTAAGGCCAGAGGAGCCCTGAGCCTGGTCCCACTGGGCTCCTGCTGCTTCTTGTAGCCATCATCCCACAATGGAGGACTTGTACATGGCAGGACCAGCCAGAGGACATGCCTGGCCTCACTGAGCCTCCTTGATTTGACCTGTGTAATGGCTGTTCAGCAATGGTGGGGCAGGAGAGCATGGATGCTTGCCAAGGGGAGCTGCCAGGGAGGTGTACCTTTGCCCAGAAAGGACCAAAGCAGAGGGACCTGCCTCCATGCAAGACTCGTCCTCAGGAAAGGGGGCAATGTCTGAATTATGTGGTTCAAAGCGTGTTTGGGACCTAACTAGTTTCCTGTCCCTGCCTCATGCTAAGATATTTCTCTATGCTATCCCCATTATATTTCCAGCATTCTTTGTTTTACTTTCTAAATTTCATTTGTTCTTCCCTTACAAAACACCAAAGCAATATATTCAACAAGGATCCATTTTCCTTTTAGTTTCTTGTTTCAGGCCTGGAATGTATGAAATTGAACCTATTTTTATGTTAAAAGAAAAGTTAATGACTCCTAGTGTAAATTAGCTGAATATATTCATTATTAAGTATTAAAATGCTACTGACTGGTGGCACTATAATTGAGTTTCTTCAAACCATCCCATGAGAATTCGTGCCAGAAATTTAGACTGAATTCGTTTGAAGCCTATTTTATTTGTGATTGATCTGCAATTAAGTCTCTGTGTGTTTGTGGCACAAACAGATGTAATAATGTGTCTGAAATGGCATTTATCTTCATGAAATAGAAATCTACCTTATGAAATTAATTGTTATGGATATGTTGTTTAAGCATTGTGAGGCAAGACAGATAAATCCAGAAGATGCTTCAGACCTCTCACAGTTGTCTCATACATGTAGGACCAAGAATGCAAGGACATTAATTTTGACAGCGTGGTGAAATTTGGGGTTGTACTTTCACTATAGAACAGTTTCTCCCCTTCCACCTTCCCAGTAAAAGACATCTGAGGTTTGTTAGCTTTTTAATGTATTTTTGTGGTAGAGTGCTTTGGGGTAACAGCCTGCTCTTAGGGGATCCTTTTTTAATTCTTTACAGCTCTTGAGAACAAAACCTAATCAAGAATTTTCATTCATATGTATCAAAATTGCTGGATTTAAGGAGTGTTATGTAGGAATGGGAGAGCTGGAAAACTCAAGTCATCCATCTCGTTGCATCATATTGTAAGAGTCATCTGTAGCTGATGCTTTCTTCACAAACACTGAGTGTTTGCAGAGCATGTGTTCAAAGAGGAAGACAAGTGGGACTAAAGGCCAACCCTTGACCTTCCACAGAGAGGATGCATGTGGGGCATAGTGCGTCCTTTCAGCCTTCAAACTTGCTAGCCAGCAACCAATTCTCCTCAGTTCTGCAAACCTCTGTGTTTTGGAGGTGGGCATCCAGAATGATATCACCTCAAAATAAATTTTAAAAAAGGCTTGAAGGTGTTGCGTCTACATGCCTGTCTGTGTGTTGTTTGACTTAGAGGGCTTCTGGGTGGGGAAACTATAATTTCCTACATATGTAAAATGTTTAAGCACCATTGTAGGGTTTTTTTTGGTTGTTTGGTTGGGGTTTTTTTTTAAGCCTGCCACCTTAATTAAATATCTGATTTTCAAATCCATATTCAGGCAGCTTTCCTGTCTGCATCCAGCAGGCTGCAGTTTCAATTCAGAAAGCCCCTTGTTTTTTTCTAGCTTTCCTTGGATTTTTTTACAGGGCAGTGTTTTGTTTTCTCTGTAAGCCATTTGGAATACATCTTCGCTAGCGCTGTAGCCGGAGGGGTTTTATGTCATTCAAAAATAAAAATAAAAAATCTCCACCTACTGAAAAGCGAACAACATAGCCCTAGCAACCAGCTGGTGTGTTCGAACCAGACGAAGGGACACGAAACAAGTAAGACTAAATAACATCTCTGTGACAGCCAGGGATGTGGTAGAAATGCCAACTAGAGATCAGCTTAATTGTAACAAATAGTGGAGATAGCTGCATTTCTATTTTAATTTTATTTTTTTAATGGTGGATTGTAAACACAGCCTTGATAAAGTGATGCTTGTTCTTGCCAGCATGAGCAAGGTATTCAGCTGGGAATTCTAAAAGGGGGACCTGCCTCTGTAAAAACACCCCCCCACCCCATCTTGCATTGTTTGTGCACTCAGGAAGGTAAGTGTTGTTGTTTTCTTGGAAAGGTAGCGAAAACTTATTTTAAATGGTCTGACAGAGAGGGCACTGTCTGTACTTTCCTCCCAGGTGGGCTCTTGATGGTGTTATGCCACAGGTGGATTTTATGTGTCTGTTTCCTGTGTGCACCTTGGTTTCTCATTTATCTGCTATATCATAAATCCATCTGAGTTAAAATTATTTTCCACCCCCACCCCCCACACCTTCTGCTTTTGTGAATGAAAGGAATTTAGACTGCTTGACATCATCTAAAATACAGGCTATTCCTATTTTTCCTGAGGAACTTGATTGTGCTTCTCCAAGATGGATTTTGGTTCATGTTACCTGACTGTAGGGTTTTCCTTAGTCACGGCCAACAAGAAAACCCCAAAACTCAGAGCCTTTAGTTTTCTCTTAGGTTGTAGTTCTATTAGACCAAAGCCATAAAAATCAAAGAGTAAAATAAGGAACATACACATCGGGAGAGCTCTGCTGGGTTAGTGGTCAGCTGAGGTTTCTCTCAAAGTTTGTGAAGTCAGACACAGTCTTTGTGCCCTTCAGCAGGCACAAGGATTAATCCACTGGTATTTCAGTATTGTCCTCTTTCCTATAATACACAAATGGCTGCTGATTTATGGCTTCTAATTATTATGTTTATTTGACTCCCTCTGCACCTCCCCTTTCCACCCACTTCCTCCTGCATTTTGTTGTCTTTTCTTGACCAAAATTTGGTTCTTTGGTCCACTGGTGTTTGGAGTCTTTGTTTTTCCCCACCCCATCCATCCATTGCCTGCATGCTGGTGATGATGTGCAAAGAATAAAAGTGATTCTATGCCTTCATTGGGGAAGGGTGCCTCCAACAGAAATTTTTTATCACAACAGTTTTACTTCCTGATTGCTAGATGTGATCCACTGTGCTGGGAAGGTGGCCAGAGCAGGATGTGCTGTTCTAGGCTAGTTTTCAATGACTGGTTTTAGGACCAAATAACAAGGGAAATGGGATTTTGTTGTGTCATTGCCAACTTAAGGGCTTTGTGTCCTTTATATCTCACCTTTCCAAGTTCATTAGTTGTAGCCTTGGTTGGACTGCTAGGAGATGCTCCATGAGTGGTGAAAGGGTTTTTGGAGATCAGTGTGTTTGACAGGTCTTGCTTCACTAAATTTTATCCGAACATTTCTCACTGCTGCTTTTGGCAGCACAGCTCCTTTTGCAGTAGCAATGAAAGAAGCACTGAGCAGACTGAGGTGTTGCCTTCCTTGGAGGCAGGACCTGGTAACACTGGGATAAATGCTGGAGGTCTCTACCGTGCTGTTGATATCACCATCTGCCACTGCTACTTTCTTCAGTAGAGCTGTTTTAGGGATTTTCGATAACCATGTGCCGCGGCCAGGAGCAGTCGAGCCCGACGCAATCAATCAGGAAGCCATTCCAGCAAGCAGCCGAATCCGGAAGAGCACCCAGGAGGCACTTCTCTCAGGAAGCACTCACAGTCGGGAAGCACACATTCAGGAAACACCCACCTCGTTCTACAGTTACAGGTCCTCATTCGCTAAGCACTACATTTCGGATAGGGAGAGGGGTATTGTCCACGAGCTTTCCACGCACTTTCCACACACTTAAAGCTGCCCCATGATTGGCTACAACATTTGTGTCATTTGCTGTTTCCCACACTTTGTTTCGCCTTCACTATACTTCGTTTCGCTTACTTCCACTTATTTGCATATGTGCCCTTTCAGTAACTCCCTCTTAAAGGGCCTGCTCTCAACAACCATGGACAAAACCCTTGTATAGGGGAAGCAATGAGTGATTACTTTAGAAACATGAGGAGTGATTGTGCCTGGATGAAGTGCAGGATTGGTGATTTTTCTGTACCTGTGAGCCAGGGCTTTATTGTGCAAATGCCAATTAGCAGTTCCTTGCCCTGAATTACTGTCTCTCCTAGACAGAAGTTGAGGAACAAGGGGTGCACTATGAACAAACATGATTAGAGAGCACTTTGTTCTGCAGCACATTTTTAGTCTGCAGTTTTGCTTCTCTGGGTGGCCTCCTCAGTACTGTATTTAAAGCTTGATAGTGAGCTGTGCTGAGCTCAATGATGGCTGAAGTGGGAAGTTGCCTCAGGAGGTCTCCAGCCCATCCCCTACCCAAAGCAGGGATGCCCAGGGCAGGCTGCGCCATGCAGGAACCAGTCAGGCTGTGAGTAGCTCTAAGGGTGGAGGCCCCAAAAGAGCAACTTTTCCCATTGCTTGCCATCCTCAAAGTAAAAAAGCATTTAAAAATAAAATTTTACACCTCCCACCCCCCCTCTACTTTTTTAATGGTTAAGTGTTTTAATGTGCCCATTGTCTCATGTCATGTTACCAGGTCCCACCGAGAAGAATCTGGTTTTGCGTTCTTTAGTTTCCCCATGAGGTGCTTATGCATGTTGGAAAGATCGTGGGCATTCCTGATTCCCAAACATGAATTGTGGGTGCTTTGTGTTGGTATTTTTCCACTTAGAACTGTGAAGAATTGGTGTTTTGCCCGGGGCAGCTGCCCTAGGTTTTCTATGTGTGCTTTTTGCCTTTAGAGGAAAGCCCACCGCAGATCATTCATGTTCTGTGTTCACAGACAGGTTCATTTGAGCAGGATCTGATTATCAGAGCCAGGAAATCCTAAAGGAGAAAAACAAGACTGTCTTTCAGTATTGTCTAAGTGAATGTGTTTGCAAAACCTGCATTTTTCTCATTTTTATCAGGCATAGAGGCAGTGGACCAAATATCTTGTAGGATCTGTGTATTATTGGCAGATATTGTACTGCTTGAAGTTCAGTATTTACATTTTGTTTAAAACTGGGGGCTTCCTCCTTGAAGACTGGAAGTCTTCAGTTATGATGCTACTGCATTTTTAACAATTTGCAACACATTAACATAAAGGTATTTTGACTTTCTAAAGTTCTCTTGGCTTTTCTGACTCTGGCAACTCAATAGGAAAGTGAGGCATTTGCCAAAAGTGCAGTAGTCTTTGTGCTGTTGTTCAAAAGTTACCTTAGTGTTTGGACCTACTTCATGTAATAAAAGTTTTGATATGGAAGATGAAATGTTTCTTGGCATTTTAAAGATAGCATTTCAGCAAAGCTAAGTGGCAGCCTCCAATAAGAACCACTTCCCAGCTGGGTCACACCAATAAGGTGGCTTGTAGAAGAAAAAACTCCATTTATAATGTGAATTTCTCTTTTGATTTATTTTTCAGAAGACACTTTTCCAGAACTTTATGCCAGAGATACTGTGCACAACTTTCTCAATTGCTTATGTTGGGGCAAATATCAGCAGCAGTGCAGCCCAATACAAAAACCAAGTGGCAGGGTATACAAAAGGTTAAAGTGAATTTGCTTTCCTGGTGTTTGTTTAGCTTTCTTCCCTAACTGTATTTATAGCAGAACTAGTCTTACATCCCCTAGATTACTGTAATCACAATTCACTATTCACTATTTCAATGGCTTGTGTGTCCATCGTGCTGAGGTGGAGGGATTAGGTATGCCTCTGACCTCTGCAGCTCTGCTTCAGCAGAGTACCTAAGTAGATGTTTAACTTCTAACCCTTTGGGATTTCAGGTCTACTAGTTTGCCTGCCCAGGCAGCGCATTAGGCAGGTTCACTTTTCCAGTCTTCTGGAAATACTCCTCTAGGAACCACTTCTGCCTTTGAAAAGTTTGAGGGTAAGATCAGGTTGGATCATTACAGCGTGAATCTCTGTTAAGCTTAGAGCAGAGTCTTTGTAGGGATAGCATGCATGGCACCAATGCTCAGTGAGTCATGGGCATTTGAGATATCCTGCCTATGAGTAAATTGTTGCATGCTTGGGACTTCTGGATTGTCAGACATCCACAGATCTCGGGCAAATGGTTAGACTTCTCTTTTTCTATACCATCAGATTCTTTGGGATAAAAAGTACAGCAGGTAGACACATGGGTTATTGCTGAGTTGCAACTTCATTTTAGTAATAGAAGACCTTTATCTTCTATGTGAGCTTCCCTGAAGCCATGGAGGAATTTCTGAGGTGCTCTATGGGGGTGCCCCTTCAGTGGCATGGACCTGCGGGCACAGCAGGCTTCGGGCTGATTAACCATAGGAACTGGATCATCGGGTTGGTGCTTTGATTCTTTGATGCCAGTTCATGCTTCGTGGTGAACACCTCCACATCTTGTTTTGCTTAGCAAAAAGCCCTAGTCTTCATGCTGGTCAGTGGTGTCTGAATTCAGAGAACATGCAGTGAAATTAAATTCTCTTTTGCAGATTAAATTGGAGACTTGAGGCTGCAACTTACGCTACCAGTGTTTCATTGCTCCTTATGGTGTAGCTGGAGATTGTTCCTGAAAAGAGAGAAGATGATGAGTGATGCAAGTGACATGCTTGCTGCGGCTCTGGAGCAGATGGATGGTATTATAGCAGGTAAACATTTGGGGCAGCTTGTTCATATATCTGTTTTGGTTTTCCTTTCTCATACCTGGAGAGCAGAGTTTCAGGCTAAGAAGGGAATGGGATGGTAATCGTGTTTGGTGTCTTCCATTATAGCTTAGAGATTACAAAAAAAAATGGAGTAGATGGATTGCACATACTTGGACACAGACACAGCTACGTGAATTGTAATTTTTCTCCCACCCTCTATCAAAATGGCCGCTCAAAGTGGCTAAGCGATGCAGTTCAGCTGGTGCACACAGGATCATGAAAGCCAAGGACAGGGCACATTTCAAATCAGGCTGAGTGTATTTAAAGAGCTGGTGCAAGGCAGGAAGAGTAAGTTTGCCAGATAATGGCTGCTCTGAACTTCTCTCAAATCTACAGAGTTAAAACATGAATTGACTATTCCTTTTTTCAAAATTAGAATACCCTGTGTCACAACATTTGCTTTGGACCTGCCTTGAACATTTGAGGTCTTTATAAGTACCTGTAAATTGTAAATAGACCAAAGAGAGTCATCAAAAAGTATACAACCTCTGCGTTTAAGTTGAATCTAGTGAGTTGGAAAATAACTTAAGTATACATCGCAGAAGAGCAAAGCAGCAAGAATTTAGTAGTTTAATCCTGTTTCAACAGAGCTATGCAAACAGCTGCCCAAACTAAAAAAAAATATTCTGCAAGGATAGCCACACAGTTATAATGTGCTTAATAGTTAAAACTTAATTCCCTTAAGGAAAAAAAAAATCAGCATACAGTGCATTCTTTGTTTGAGCAATGACTTTTCTCTGAATATTCCTCAGGATATTAAGGACACATAGCAGGAACATGTGTAAAGTGAATTCAGCTCATAATGATCGTAATGATCTCTAAAAATACATATAAGCAGTGAATTTAGTAATTTCCCTAATTAGATGCTGGTATTTGGATCCGATCATGTGTCAGTGTTTCCAAGAGCCTAAGTTGGTTATGGCAGGATGAGGTTTAATCACAGAATGATATGGGGTTGGAAGAGACCTCTGAAGATCATCAAATCCAACCTCCCTGCCAGAGCAGGTTGCACAGGAATGTGTCGAGGTGGGTTTTGAATGTCTCCAGAGATGGACACTTCACCACCTCTCTGGGCAGCCTGTTCCAGTGCTCTGCCACCCTCAAAGTAAAGAAGGAACTCCTTATGTTTAGATGGAACTTCTTACATTCAAGTTTGTGCCTGTTACCTCTTGTCCTGTCACTGGGCAGCACTGAAAAAAGACTGGCCCCATCCTCTTGACACCCACCTTTTAAGGGTATTTATATTAATATTCATATTTATAAGTATTTAGAGGCATTAATCAGATCCCCCTTCAACCTTCTCTTCTCCAGACTAAAAACACCAAGTCCCTCAGTGTTTCCTCATAAGAGAGATGCTCCAGGCCCCTAATCATCTTAGTAGTCCTATGCTGTACCCTCTCCAGCAGTTCCCTATCCTTCTTGAACTGGGGAGCCCAGAACTGGACACAGTACTCCAGATGGGGCCTCACCAGGGCAGAGTGGAGGAGCAGGATAACCTCTCCTGACCTGCTGTCCATGCTCTTCCTGATGCACCCTAGATTGGCCTTCTTGGCTACGAGGGTGCGTTGCTGGCTCATGGTCATCCTGTTGTCCACCAGGACTCCCAGGTCTTTTTCCTCAGAGCTGCTCTCCAGCAGGTCAGCCCCCAACCTGTACTGGGGGCACTTTAATCGGATTCCTCTCTGCCAAGTTCTCCAGCCTCTCCAGGTCTCACTGTATGGTGGCACAGCCTTCTGGTGTGTCAGCCACCCCTCCCAGTTTTGTATCATCAGCTATACATGATACTTGCTGAAGGTACTTCCATCTCTTCATCCAGGCCATTGATGAATATATTGAAGAGGACTGGACCCAGTACTGACCCCTGGGGAACACCACTAGTTACAGACCTCCAAGTAGACTCTGTGCTACTGTCTCATGACCCTCTAAGCTCTGTCTTTCAGCCAGTTTTCAATCCACCTCACTGTCCATTCATCTAACCCATGTTTCCTATGCTTACCTATGAGGATGCTGAGGATGTGATGTGTTGGGATATTTAGGTCACAACAGATTTCATTATTTCATTTATACATGTGTCTTGAACAGACCTATAAAGTAATATAATGAAGGGATGTCAACTCCTATGATGTTATGGGGATTTTTCTCTTTCTCGTTTTTCTTTTCAAAGGGAATTAGCAGAATACTTGCACTTTTGGGACTTTCCAGATGAGATGAATGAAAGTTTGTGGAAATGCATATATGGCATATCACTGTAGTTTCCAAAAGCCGACAGTACAAATGATGCTCTGTCACAAATACATCTCATTGTGCCAAGGCATTACAGTATTAAGGTCACAAGTCAGTGTGCAGAAATTATAGTTGGAATTAGCTGGAGCTGGGTTGACTTAAATCAACATTAATCCTGAATTCATAGTTTCCTTTCTTACATAATACATAGCAACTTTTAATATAGGTCAAATATATACATACTGTGAGTACATATTTGCATAAGATTTTTTTCTTTATTAACATGCAAATATCAGTGCTACTATGTCAAACTGTTTGGTTTAAAATAACTTAAAAGTAGTGATTTAGTCTTCTTATTTACCTTTGTATTTTTCTTTATTTGTTTAAGAAAATTCCAGTGCCTTGGAGCAGCATAATGTATTCCCACATGAAAAATGCAGAGTACGGTTTCCTCTGGACACTCTTGATGTCTGACTTGGTTCATGTCATCCCTACAGGGTGACTGCTTTAGCAAAGTCTGCTCCTTCCACAGGATTTTCTGCCTCGATACATACCAGGGAGGAGGAGTCCAGCACGTGTCTTGAACCTGTGGGTACTCTTGATAGAGATCAGCCCGCCTCCTTCCTGATGGAACTTTTGTCCACATAGCCTACCAGCAAGGGCTAGTCCTTCTCTGGATTGCTGCACGGTGTGGGCAGAATCGAGCACTAACGCTGAGTTTTGTTCAGATAAATGCCCATTAGGAGCAAATGTCACCTAGCTTTCTCAGCCTTACTGTGTGTCTGCCCTGTTTGCCTCATGCCTGACCCTGTACAATTTTGCTTTCTCCAGGTTCAAAGGCACTGGAGTACTCCAATGGTATCTTGGACTGCCAGTCCCCCACTTCCCCCTTCATGGGGGGCCTGCGGGTGCTACATCTGGTGGAGGACTTGCGGGGCTTGCTGGAGATGATGGAAGCAGATGAGAGAGAGGGGCTGCGCTGCCAGATCCCAGACTCAACAGCGGAGGCTCTGATTGAATGGCTCCAAACTCAAATGGTACAATCTCACCTTGTTTCACTCATAATGGGCTTGTTTTGTATGTTAGCTAGCTCAGCTCAGGCAGCAAACCTGTGGTTTATGCAGTTTTAGAGCAAGTTTCAAAGAGGTAAGGGAAGCTACTTTGGTTTGCAGATGCTGCTGTGGGGCCTCATAAAAGCTGTAGCTCAAATGTCTTGTGCGGTGGGTTGACTTGTGTGGTTTTTGATGTATTGCCATTCCTGGTAAGACTGTTCTTTCGCCAGTCCTCAAAAAAAAACCAAACCAAAACCAAAAAAATGAAATATTGCTCGAGTGTCAAGTGGAGGCTATCTGAAGACCATGCTGGGAAATAAAATGTTGTGCTTATCAGAAGGGGAGTTACATGATTTTCAAAGGACCCACTGGTTTTGCCTCCAGGTGCCCTGTGACTGATGACTTCCTATCAGCACCAGATGGGGGGACCTTGTGCTCGTGGTCTGTGGCATGGCTTGCATTGTGGTGTACAGGTTTTGGGGAAGCATTGGCAGTGGAAGTTAAGACTTATTTCTGGAGGGTGTGCTTCAGGATTCATGTCAGCCTATAGCTCTAACAACAACAAAAGCAGCAGCAGGTGTGTGCTTCTGCAATTTTTTCCACGTCTGTATTACAGCAGTGTCTGGGTCCTGCTGCCTGGCCCTTGGTGTTGGGCAAGATAACACCATACTGCTGAAATGGGGATGCTGAATCTGATGAAGGCTGGGACTGATACAGGACAGGCCACTGTGTTGCACTTGATGCACTGCTGCTTTTGGGACAGGCAGCCTGGTCCCTTCCCAAGACAGGCATCTCACCCCCTCAGAAAGGTTCGGTCACCCTGGAGCTATGGCTGATTCTGCAAAAAAGAATTTTTATCTCAATACATGGATTTATTTTTGTGTTCAGTTGCAGAATGGGATGCCACAGCTAGCCCTGAGTGTTATGTGCAGGACTGTGTGTGTCCAGCTTGCAGCTGGGGAGGGCTGGGGCTGGGGCTGCCACTGGGTGACAGGCTGTGCCATCCTGCAGTACGTGGGCTGTGCCCAGCGCTGCAGCAAGAGGTGGAGACCTGGGGTTGCTTCTGCAGCTCTTGCAGAGTGGTTTGAGGGGAGAGCTTGTTTGGTTTGGTTTGGTTTGGTTTTTTTCCTTTGCTTTGAACTACTAATTTGAGAATGCCTGAAACTTAATGAAGCATGTGGGAGCTTTCCTACTGCCCATAGTGGGATTTGGATCTTGCCCCTGCTGTCAAAACATGGCAGTCAATGCTGAGATCAGGAGGAGGAGACGGGAGTGACATTCAAGCCAGATCTTTAAAACATGCAGAGTTCCTGTTAACGTAAGTGTTCCCTTCCTGCAAAATGTACAGCAGTGAGCATCACTGTAGTCTCTGCTCTATGTGGAGCCAAAACCAAGGGACATAGCAGGTTTAATTAAAGTATGGCCTTTATAAATAAAAAAAATGTTCATATGGAAAAATAAACATCCTTGGAAAATTGACTGCCCCCATTTAGGAGTCCATGCATAGTCATGCTGATCCCACCACATGTTATTCTGAAGTAAAGGAGCCCAGCAGTTTGGCTGTAGGCTGCAGTGCAGTTCCTTTGAGATTAGTGCGGTGAAGGCCAGTCATTGCCCCTTGTGATGGTAAATGTGTGATTTAGGGGTGCCTGGCTTTTTTAGGATCTGGAAAAAGGTCCTTCAGACCTGTGTGATGTGGATCACTGCATGGCAGTGAGACAGTAATGGTTTCACTTACAACCATGGGCTGAATCTGGGAGAGGAATGGCTGTGTTGTGCCATTCAGCTTACTGCCTCCCGAGCACTGGAAAAGATGTGCAGGGGTTGCATGTACAAAAGATTGCAGAAAATGCTATTCACCATTGGCTTCCCCTCAGTCTGCCTCATTTCATTTCCGCTGTTCTCTCTGGCATCCTTATAAGCTCCTAGCAGGAAAGACTGAACATTAAACTTTGTACTGTGCTAAAGGCAGGGGATTTGCAGGTGTCATCAGTGTGTCTGGTCCCTGTCTGAGCAGGAAGGTGTTCCGTGAAGCACACGGATGATTTGCAGAAAGGCTTTCTGCAGCTATGCTCATCCTTACTGAGGAAGGAAAGACACCTCCTTGGTTTGAAATAGGTGTAATCCTCTTATTGATGAAGAAGTTGCATCTACCAGGCTATTTCAAGCTGCTGCAACTGGTGCATGACATCCCATCTGAAGCTGTAATCAAGTCTCTTGTATCACAGAGGAAAACATAAAATAGCATTCACTGTTGCCAAAGAGTCTGTCACAAGAAAAATCTGCTTCTGGCCCCTGCAGGGAAACTGCTAATGCTCTAGTTAGGAAAAAGCTCTGACAGCAGGCTCCCAAACTTGCTCACTTCTGTAAAATGGGGTCACTTTGCCATGTCAGAATTGGCTGTCCTCTGTGCCTGTACTGCTTCTTAGTCACTGCTTCCTTTCTGTTCCTCTCAGTGAGTTAAAGAAGTCCATGCAAACACTCAAAAAGGGCTAATGAGTTGAAAACCTCATGCTGATTTTTTTTAACCTGTGGATGCCGGGTGCCATGTGACACCAGAGCGCATATACAGTGCCTGGACATCCATCAGAGCTCTTCCAAGAGAATCAAGCAGATGGTCTCCACAGAGAGGTCAGAAAACTTCTACATGCAACTTTCTGCAACACAAATAAGCTAGTTTAACTGTAACGTGTCATTTCTAGTTGTGCGTCTATAGCTCCAAACTGATCTCTGTGTTGTTGAAACCCAGTTCAAGTCTCCATGTGCAAATGGAGGGCAAGTGAATGTCATCGTTAAAATTATGAATGATGCCTGGGAAGGAGCTGAGGCCTTTACTAAGCTCAGACATGTTGGGACTGTGTGCTTTCATGGGGAACAGACCTGAAATCCATAGCCAGATCATAACTATTCCAAAGTTTCATATTTCTCATGATGAACAGAAAAGTTTAATATGTTCTGATGTGTGCTTTAATAAAACATGTAGTGTACTTTGTGCAAATGGAGCTTCTGGCTTGAATATGTACATCATGTGAGTAATATGTAACATCATCTCCAGTAACAACAAAACACTGTCTTTTGCAAGACCATGGCAGCCCTGTTCTGTCCAGCTGGAAGTTGATAGATCCATCTCTTGAAGAACAATCATCAGAAACCATAGGCCCACTAATGCATGTTGCTCTAGTTTTTCTGCAGTTGAAACAAGTAAAAGAGATTTCTTTATGCTTATTATTTTCCTTGACAGTGTTTTTTTTGGTTTGTTTGGTTTTTTTTTTTAAATATGACTTAAGCAACAGCCTTCCCAGAAAAAAGAAAACAACTGTGTCTTGTTAAAAAGGAAGGTGAAGGGTAGAATTAGGTTGGACAGTCCCTCCCCACAACTCAGAGCCATCTTCCACAAGCTGATCTGAACTTGTGTGTGTGGATCCTTTTCCTCCGAAGGGATGTGCTTCTGGAATGAAATACTTTTCCTTTAAAGTCTACAGCAAGTGCAACTACAGTTTTAACTTTGGAAGTGACTTCCTGAATTTGAATTTTTATTTTTTTTTTTCACGCAGAAGTGAATTTCTGAAGCTGACTTTAAGATCATTAAAGCCAAACAAACTTCATGGACTCCAAAGGTTTCTTGAAGAACATTTTCAGGTCATCTGAAGATAATAGTTAACTTGAACTGTGGTACCCGTAGCAGCTTGTGTGATACAGAGAGTTTTGCTGCTGTGAATAGCAGATCTGTTATCTCACAGACCCGTCTCAGATTTTGACACATCTTCAGCAAGCTGGTTCTTCCAGAAAGTGACTGGGAGTAATGAGAGTTAATATGAGGGGATAGTAGATTTCAGAGAGGTTTTCCTCATGGGATAAACATACCTTTTAATCTTACAGAGATATATTGGCCTTTTTGGATGACAGGGTGGTTCCCAAGTTGGGGAGGTGGTTTGGTTAGCCAGAAATAATCTCATATTTCTTATTCACGGAAAAATCTTGTCTTCAAAGTTTGTTGTCTTACTGTCTTAGTGTGGGTGTACAATGCATTCATTTGGCTCCACTTGTGTTTATGTTGAGCTTAGCTATCAAAAGGTTCTAACACCTGAAGGTGTCACCAAACACCTGTTTGACATCCCTCCTCAAGTTGCAATGTGAAAGGAGCCTTGTGATACTGTTCCATCATAAACTGCCTCCCAGCAATGCTTTTTGTACATGAGAGATTTAACTCTCAAAGTTCCTGAAATACAGGACCCTGCTGCTTGCTAAAGGGGATCATCCAGACTGGTGTGTTTTTAACACTGGAAGATAATATGAGCTCATTTATAGCATGGCATGGCATGACATGGCATCTTCATGCATTGGGGATGAGTTTATTGACAGAGGTCCTAAACTGGAGCATAGGGCAGAGCCGTTGAAAGTCACCATTCTCAATCCAAAATGCATCAGTCTGGCTTAAAAAACACAGCTTCTGCTACTCTTCTGTTCTGCTCTTTTGTACTGAGTTATTAATGGTTTTGAGATTTTTGTCTATCAGTAGTGTTAAATTTTTATTTTTTTTTTTAATGACAAAAGCTGTGGATTTTGAGATAATCACAGGACTCCTGGAGCTAGGCTCTGTGGTCAGAAATACTAAAAATTTATGATGATTATGATGTTTCTGCGTAAATTGAAACTTGAACTTGAGGATAGAATTTGGTTGTTATTGTTGCATTTTACATAATTCTTAAGTATGACATAAATTTGAGACAAGCCACTTGAGAGACTCGGAGCAGTTGAGTAAACTTTTTCCTTCCTCTCTTTCTTGGTGCCTACAAGTTAATTACATGTGTTCTTCCAGCCCAGCAAGAAAATAAAATTCCCTGCTTTTTTCCTTGCAGTCAGGTAAAAGGACTGGAATCACTCTTTTTTGCATGTGTTTTTTGGGTTGGTTGGTTCCCACAGTGCCAGCAGGGTGCTGAGGGAGGAGGTTGCTCATGCAGGGGGCAAGATGTGAGGGTGGAGATGGCCAGCTGCCACGTGAGTGGGGCTGCCCTTACTCTTGGTCAGGTTTACACATCTTTGCACCCCTGTACCTGCATCCTCCTCCACCTTGCTGCCTTTGTGTGTTGGATCTCAGCACTCAGGTTGGAAAAAGGATAGATCTTCCTGGGCTTTGATGTGTTAATTCCCTAGAGGAGCTGCTTGCTCCGCCTGAGGAGTGCTGCTGCTTCCATTCGCTGCTCCACTTCCCACATCTCCTATTCCTGCTACCACATTCATCTCCGTCTAAGTTCGCCTCCATCCTTGGTTAGACAAGAAAACACGCTGTTGCTTAACCTCTGCATCTCAGTTCAGAGGAGCCCTGATGGTAGCGGGTGCCTGCGGTGCTGGGGCTGCTGCTCTCAGCCTCGGCTGCCTGCCACAGTCATTTCTGTCCTTAAATGCATGAAGATAGTCTTGACCAGCATGGAGTATAGCTGGGACATTCATGGACACTGCGTCTGGCTAAATAAGGTAAGGCGTTTGTTCTGGCTCTTGCACTTCTCTGAGTGACAAGCCATAGCTGGGAAATGCTGGTAGGGAATAAGTATTTTGTCCTTCTCTTGTATCAGATGCCAGCGAAGCTGCTTTTAAAGAAACTGACTGTTTTGAAACAGTTGCATCTTTGCTGTTCAGTAGCCATGTTATTTATATTTAGAAAATGTTTAAGGTAAACTCTTCAGAGTGAAGGTCTGTCTTAAGCTGTTTTTCTTTCAGAATTCACTTCTTTTGTAGTGAAGCCTTTAAAATATAATGCAGGGGTGTTTGAGTGGATTTATGTGGTTTTCTTTCCCCTGCTTGTTCTGTAAGGAGGAACTGATCTGTAGACTTCAGGAAAAGCTTAGCAACAGGTCTGCCTGCCTGCTGCTGAAACATGTGGAGCAGGTTGCAGATATTCAGAGCAATGAGTAGGGAGGTGTGAAATGAGGGGTTGCCAGTTTGGGAGGGCAGCAGTGGGCTCCCACGCAAACTGGTTAAGCACTGGTACGGATTGTGTTCAGACAGATTTGAGCAGTATGATTTTGGGATGGAATCAATACTTACTGAGGGTAAAGCTGTTGTGGCTCTGTATCACAGAGAAAATGGTGGTGAATACATTACTTGGAAAACCCCTAGAGGCTCTGCCTGTAGCAGACCAAGTGATGTCAAGGTAGCTGGGGCTAGAGGGGCCCCTATACAAGGGACTCTAAAACTGAGTGAACAAGCAAAACTGTAGCAGCCATAGCTGTGCTTAATTAAGGATAGGTAGTGTATATTATAATGATCTAAACAATGTAAGCATGTTGATGAGCTCTAATTTAACTCCATATGGTCTGGAAAGAAACATCAGGGACAATTCACCCAACTGTTGACTGGACTGTGGTGTTCTAAACAGTTAGTGCAATCTGCTGTACAAGAAAACAATGATGTGGAGTGGCAGCTCCTACGCAAATCAGATTGCATCTACAACAAGAATAGTGTGATTTGTGCTGCTTATTATGTCTCAAAAGCAGAAGAGAAAATAAATGGAAATGAGGGTATCAGCTGCAGTAGGCTGAAAATTAGTTCTGTTTTTGAAAGGAGAAAAAGGCAATTGTGAGGAAACAGATTTTTAAGGGGTTTTTATTATTTTTATTAGGAAGTTTAAAACAACAGCTACTAGAAACTTTACTGCAGTACTTTACTTGCAGGGAAAAGGCATTAAAGACTGAGGGCAGGCAAGCTGTGAACGTCTGGTGATGCATCCACTTATTACAGGAATAATTCCTTTCAGAGCAGTGTGGATTTTTACACTTACATGATTGCAGACAAAGCTTACGCGTGTTTAACAGATTAGCCATGGATTGATCTTGCAGAGTTTATTTAAGTGCACTGGGCCTGATATTAAAAGGCATTTTAAGTAAATGCTTACCCTCAAACTTCTGCAAAGCGCAGTGGCATTGTGACAACTGTTCTTTTGGTTTTAGGATTAAGATCAGTATTGGTAAATCCGCATTCTTTTCCCATACAGTTTTTTGCAGCTAATCACTAAATTGAAAACACATGCAAAGTCTGTCTTAATTGAAGATAGATCTTAAGTTGCTGATGAAGAAGAGCCCTAAAAAGAGCCGCCTTTGAAAAATAGCAAAGCTTGTCTCACACAGCTAGAAAACTACATAAATTCTGTACTGACTTTGATGATACAAATTTGATCCACAACTGCCAAGTGCCCCATGTATGCTTGCAGTTGCTATTGAATAAAAAACTTACTTTTTTCTCCTCTTGTTTTTGGTTTAGTTGTTGTTGGTGGTTTTGGTTGGTTGGTTGGTTTTGGATGTTTTTTTTGTGGTTTTTGTTTTGGGGGGGTGGGGGGGTTGGTTTGTTTTTGTTTTATTTTGGTTTTGTTTGGTTTGGTTTTTTTTTCCAAAGCAGAGCCATTGCTCTGCAGAGGCAGTAGTTGCCAGGCTCAGCCCTAGGGGAGGCTGTGGGTCCCCACATGGAGAGAAACTCCTCCAGACAGACACACCAAATGTTGCTCACCCAGGTTTTGGACAGACCAGATCTCCTGGCATCTTTCAGACCTCCATGCAGGTTGTTCCTTCCTATTGGGTCTCCCTCCACCTCATCTCCTGATGCACCATTTTCCCATGCCCAGTGTTTGGGTGTCTTCCCTCGCTATTTCTCTTCACTCCTGCCCAGTGCTGCCATTACCCTGTTCTTCTTACATGTCATCTCATTTCATCTCCTCGTCTCTCTGGGAGGTAAATTGGGTATCAACCCTTTACCTTTGAAGACAGCTCAGAGAAGAGTTGTGGGAAGGCATCATGTGGCCATTGCCCTCAGGCCCCTCATGCACCACTGTAGAAGGTGCTGGGGTTGCTGCTCCTCAGTGAAATAGCTACCATGGCCTTTCTGTGTTGTCCTATCAGCACCTCTCATCTTTTTCCCCACTGAAACCAAAGTTAATTAATTTCTTGTCTTTTCATACCTAAAATGAAGAGTTAGTCCCAGGTTTTATGCAGAAGTTGTAACGCTTCAGGCAAAAAGCAGACTGCTGTTGGGTTGTATACCAAGTTTCCTGGGTTTGATGGACTATAGGAGGTCTGGTTTTATGCACATTTTACAAAATATTTCTGGAACAGTTGAGTAAAAGTTTTCCTTCTCTTTCTTGGTGCCTACAAGTTAATTACTACAAGTTAATTAATTAATTAACTACAAGTTCTTCCAGCCTTTACAATTAATAGCCCAGCAAGAAAATAAAATTCCCTGCTTTTTTCCTTGCAGTCAGGTAAAAGGACTGGAATCACTCTTTTTTGCATGTGTTTTTTGGGTTGGATGGTTCCCACAGTGCCAGCAGGGTGCTGAGGGAGGAGGTTGCTCATGCAGGGGGCAAGATGTGAGGGTGGAGATGGCCAGCTGCCACGTGAGTGGGGCTGCCCTTACTCTTGGTCAGGTTTACACATCTTTGCACCCCTGTACCTGCATCCTCCTCCACCTTGCTGCCTTTGTGTGTTGGATGCCAGCACTCAGGTTGGAAAAAGAGTCAGCAAAGACATCTTTGTGTTTGGTTTTGTGGAAGAATAACCTTTACTCCAGTCCTCTTTGGGTTTCCCATTACTTCCTCCTCCTTCTCTTATGGCAATATGCAGCTGCGTACTGAACTTTCACTCTCTAAATGTTCCTATTTTAAAGTGAGGTATGATATGATGAGCAAATCGGGATTTTTTTTAGAAATGTGAACAGTTTAACAACTAAGATGTCTTGGCAAGATGCTGTATGTACAATGACTAACATTCTGCTTTAACACCTCATTGGTTTTCACAGCATTGTAAAGAGATTTTCATCATAGTGTGAAACTAATGCTTACCTCGACATATTTTCTTCGTTCAGTCTTCGGTTTTATTTAGTTTGTGTCTGAGTATGCTGACTAGAGGTAGGAGGAGGTTCAGTGATTAGGACCTTGATGTCTGTGCTTTGACAAGGACTTTCATGTGAGCCCTGGCAGGATGGAGGGATGTCTTTGCATCCTGGCTGCCTGCATGTAATGAGGGTTGTATATCACATTCCTCCATCAGAGTCACCTGATGGATTAATTGTATATTGTATTGTATATTACAAAATACCAATGTTGTAGTTGTGGAGGCAACATAAGTGCCTGAGATATTTTGGAAGTCTGTAAATGAGAAGGAAGCTACAGAATATGTAAAATCTTGGGTTTATATTTTGCATATGGGTCAGATTACAAAATTTAAAGCATAGTCTGCTGGTTGAGCAGCTAACAAGTTTATTTTGTAAACTCTTCAACTCCTTTTGAATTAAAACTTACAAAACTGAAGATCTCAATGAGCTTGAATGGAAATTCTTATGGCATGAGCTAAATTCTGATAGAGGTCAGGAGGAAAATGGAGCAAACTCAGAAGTTTAGAGTACTTCTGCCTTGGTGCATAGTTTCTTGATGGTTTGGATTCATTTTAGTGTGAGGAATCAAAGCGAATTACTAGTGAGCATCCTTTCTTAGTCTGCTGTAGCTCTAGTGATGTTGGGGAAGATGCTATGGTCACCTTGTAGAGGTTACAAATGTATGCTTGGAATTTACGTATGCATTTACAATTGCACACTGATTTGCAAGCTGGGAGACCAGCGTGATTGCTTGAGGAGAGGCTACAATGAAGTCAAAAACTTTTTACCCCCTTATTTGCTTTGGATATAATCTTCAGGTGATGTTGGTGGGCATTTTATTCCTCTGGCTTCAAACAAGGCAGTTTCCCTATCATCCGGCCAGTCGTGTAACTTAGAATAGGAGTTTGCAGGCTTCCTCAGACATCCTCTGCAATTGGGATAGATAAGCTGTTTGAAAGGGAGATCCAAAGCAGGAGCCCAAGGCTTGCAGCTCCTGCATGGAGGTGGCCTCTCATGGCAGGGTTGTGCTGTAGACTCACCAGGACAGGAGGATCAGTAGCCCAGTTTCATTTCATCGTTTATTCAGAGACAAATCAAGGTGCCTCAGAGTTGGTTGGACCCCCATGTACTGAGTGCACTGGGTTTCAGAGCAACTTAAGAGATTCCTCTAAGTGATTCATACAATGATGGGAACAATAATTTCTTTTCTGAGCTGAGATCTGATTGTGGCCTCCATGACAAAGTGCTTTTGAGACAGCTTTGAATATGGATAGAGTAAAATCCTTTTCGCTGCTTAGGAGCATTGAAGTTATTATGGAGAAAGAAAGTTGCTGATTCCCTCTGAACTCTCTGATAGCATTAACATGTATTGTTGTGTCTCTTTAGCCTCAGGCAGCTTTATAAAGATGTGTTTAGAGTGCAGACATTCACCCATACCCAGTAAAACATGCCCGATGTAAAAGGATGTCTCATACTATGTGTTGCAGAAAAAAGTGTTTGACTTGCAAGAAGCATAATGCACATTTTGTAGATTGTGTATTGGTTTTTTTCACTTGCTGAACATCTTGGGCTATTTGTCTCCTTGCAAGTATGGCTTAGCATAGAACATTATTGAGGACAAATTTTGTTAACAAAATGCTGAAAGCACAGTAAGGCAATTCTGCAGAATTGGGTTATCAAAAGGTTCTTCCTTTCTTATCTTTTAGCCTCTGAATAATTCTTGTCCTGAGTGGTGGTCGTGTATTCTTTGTTGATAGCTTATTTGATTTGTAACCCTATAGAGTCTAAAGAATGCTTTAAACCTGATCTTGAACTATGCAGACCGAAAATACTTGATAAGATTGTCAATAGCATCGAATGGTGCTTGTGGTACGATAGCTTACAACACAGTATTTGCTGTCTTTTTCAGACTAATGGACATATATCTGGGAATGGAGATGTGTACCAAGAAAGGCTGGCTCGCCTGGAAAATGATAAGGAATCTCTTGTTCTGCAAGTGAGTAGTCACCTACATTATGTTTTCTACTCTCGCATTCATAAGACTTTTTGATAGTAGGTGATAAAACCTCTGAGGAGTTATTTGTAGTTGTGTGAAGGCTTGCTGATATCTGGGACTTAACACAGATTAAGGATAGGTGTGAATTTAGATTGCAGGAAAAATCGAAAGAGCTTGCTTTCTGTTTATTTGATCTCTTTTTGAATCTTGTAAAGTGAACAAGACTGCAGAGTGACCACCCTGTTACATTCATGTGTATCCTTAAAAACACCATTTTCCATGACCTGATGCTGTCTGCATTAGGTTACATATGTCCTGTCCTTGTGTGTGTGTGTGTGTGTGTGTGTGTGTGTGTGTGTGTGTGTGTGTGTGTGTGAAAGGTGACAAAAGCCATGGGACTGGCCAGTGGATGGGAGAAAACAGGCAGCTCCTCAGAGGTCCTGCTCACCTGCCGCTGGGCTGGACTAGGTCAGCCCTGAGTGCTTTTGCCAAGCTGGCTGCCAACAGAGTTGGGACTACCTGGCACCCCATGTTCTGTGCAGGTGTCCTGCAATGCCCTGACACAGACCTGGCCTAAGGGCTGTGACAGTGCTGAGCTTTGCTCTGGGCAGCTTTCCCTCACTCCCATCAGTTCTGCAGATTTCCTTAAAAGAACCTGTTTAAAATAAAAACTTAATTTAGAAAAGGAAAAATGGGAATCAGTTTGTGGTCTCGAAGGTGTTATCTTGGTCTTGCCTAGCCTTAGTCCGTGTGTTTTAACCTCCTTTGCTTTTGTCCTTCTGAAAAGGAAAATCTGTATGCTATAGTGCATTGTGTGCAATCACTTGGAAAGCAGAATAAATTGTATGCTGTGAGGTTTAGCTATTTGGTTCTCAAGATGGGAGATAGTGGGTTTTGGTTAATGTATTATCACAGCAAAGGTATAATTATTGGCTGTAAAGTGCAGTAGCCACACCTCACAAAACCTTCCAGGACAGATCAGAGGTAAGATACAGGATTGCATTGTGTCTGCTAGAACTTTGGCTGTAATTTCAGTAAGCATGAGAGCTTTCCCTCCTCTCTTGAGCCTTTTGCAACACATTGTGTCCACTGCAGAGCTGTGCTGCTGCTAGCTTCTCCTCCTGTGCTCCCATTTCATCTGTGATCCACTTAGCACTGTTACTCACATACCATTCTTCAGGTGACACATATGTCATGGATGCACGGTACTAAATATGTATTCCTTTTTCTCCATTGTGCAGGTAAGTGTGCTTACAGACCAGGTAGAAGCCCAAGGAGAAAAGATTCGGGATCTGGAGTTCTGTCTAGAGGAGCACAGGGAGAAACTCAATGCCACGGAAGAGATGCTGCAGCAGGTATTTCACAGGCTCGTGTCTGCCTCATTGTCTGTCTTAATTCTGACTAAACAAACTCCATTTTGCCTAAGTGAAAGCATTGCACTTCAATGTATTGCACCCCTTGATATCTCTTAACTAACCGGTAATTTTCTACCATATTTACTTTAAAGTTTTGTACTTGGTGACGTCAGTGCTACTTTACACTGTAGGAATCCAGTCCTTCTCTTAGTTGAGCCTTTCCCCACTGAAATTCAAAGAGTCTCAGATTAAAGCTTCTGGCAGGATGGGTGGGTTCCTCTCAATGCTCCTTGCTGCCCAGAGCAACTGTGATGACAGACAAGCTAAAAATGCTTATCCTGGCAGCCAAACCGTGATAGTGCCCCAATGATCTCAGGTGCATCCTAGGTCCCTGGAGTCTGTCAGATGTGTAATAACTGTGTCTCAGGGCTTCAGAGAGTGCAAGAAAGAGTGTGGTGCTATTCCCTATGAAAGAAGCCTTTAGCTGTAGAAATAAATTATTGATTTACTCCCCTTGGATGAATAATTTTGTTCTCTTCCTCTTTATCTTGAATCAGGAGCTTTTAAGCAGAACATCACTTGAAACTCAGAAGCTGGATCTTATGGCAGAGATTTCCACTCTGAAGCTAAAGCTTACATCTGTAGAGAAGGATAGATTGGACTATGAAGACAGATTTAGAGACACAGAGGTAAGTAAAACCCAGCTGAATAAACTGTGAAAGCTGTGTCTTCATGTTACCTGAATTTTTCATAGAATTGTTCTTTTTTCTTGTTTGTTTGTTTGTTTGTTTGTTTGTTTTCTTTTGGCCAGGCAAGAAGAGAATTAATCTTTAAGGTTAAAACTCAGATATCTTAAAATAAACTGTTCTCTTTGGTAAATTCTGGTTTTACACAAGAAGATTTCTAAAACCAGTTTTTGATTCTTGCTATCCGATCTCAGGAGGGATGGCATTTAGGATAGACTCAAGTAAAATCATGAAGATACTGCACTGCAGTGTCTTGTCCCAGCTTGAAACTGTCATTGCCTTAGTAAAGCATGTCTGAGGCAAATGCTTAAGTCCACTGCAAGTACAAAAAAGTATGCATGCACAAAGACATGGCACACTAGAAGACATAATGCTTGGTTTCAGTTACAAAGAGAATGAGGTGATTCAGTGTGAGTCCTTAGAAACCCAGGACCCAGAGGCCTACGGTTACTCATCTCAGGCTGGCTTCAGCCCAGCAGTGTACAGTGCCAGGTGGAACAGCAGCCTGGCATCTATTCCTGGCAGCTCTCTCCTGGGCCTTTTGCTCTCTGTGCACTGCAGATCTGTGTAGCTGAACCTTGTTTGTATTTGAAGCTAGAAATTGTGAAAGCAGGTGGGCAAGCCCAGTTTTTCCAGAAAATTCCCAAGAATGAAGCCAAGCTTTGCTGCCAGGGTGACATACCCCATATAAGAAATACCTTGGAGTATGCCTGGGAAGGCAGAACAAAATTTCCAGTTCTGGGTTCACCAATGAGCTGAAATGTTGGATGTTTGTGTTGTGGATGTTCCAGTTGTCATGCATTTGTAGAAGGCAAGAAGCCATAATGTCATCACGGGAAACAAAATTTATCCTTTCCACTTCGATCAGTGGTTTATCAACTCCATTCTGGTTTCCTACATACTTTCTAGGGAGGTGTCATTCCTCACTTGCATTGCAAGCATAACAGCAAAAGTTAGGCTTGCTTTTGAATTACTTTCTTTGGGCCTGTCTAAAGTAATACACAGACCCAGAGAAGTCCACAGGTTGAAAACTAGTGACTCAAATCATGTTCAGCTTTGAAAGGTGGTGATCATTTATCTAGTGATGTCCTTTCTGCAGTGTAGCACATCTGGGTGCTGCCAAGTTGTGGACCAGATTCATGTTGCCTCCTGTTACCTTTTCCTTTAGGTTGGTACCAGATGTTATGTAAAGGATCACAGCATTGTCTTAAAAGCAGCTGGTTTTGCAGTCCAGGCAAGGCTGGAGAAATTGGCAAGTGGAAAGATAGAGGGAATTGTTTAAGGAGGTCTGCATTTGTAGGAGATGTGTTAAAAGCTGGCTGCTTTCTAATCTCCCATGAGGTCTCTCTGCCCACACAGCGCTTGGCTCTTTCATTAATTTCAGTTATCAACTAATAACTCTTTACCTGTATATTGACACCTATCATAAGCAGCTTGAACAATAGATAAATGAGTTGATATCAGCAGTAAATGGCTTTGGGGAGGCAAGGTTTGATCCAAATGACTGCAGAGAGCAGGTGCTTTCAGTGCTGGATTCCACTGTGTCTCGATCTTTTCATAGCCTGTGGCTTCTTGTGCCTTCCATGTTCCAAAACAGGTAACAAAAACATTTGGGCTTTGGGCAATTGGGCTCTTATTTTTATTTAATATGATTCCTTACTGAGCTTTCCTGTACTCCCCTTTTTTTCATTTACCTCCTGAACTTCACTCTGTCTGTAACTTAATAGCACAATTCAGACAGCAGACCAAGGTGGATGTTCCCAGAAAACTGGTTAGTGTGAGGACCACAACATGCACTGCAACTCCATAGGCTCATCACAAGAAGCCTGACTGCGTGGCAGCTGTGAAGACCTTTCCTTTTGAAATACCTTTAAATATGCTTAATGCCTTTCATAAAAATAAGATAACCTATATTATGTTTAAAAGGTAATTAGTATAATTCCAGGCTATATATATTTATTTTCTGGATACTTTCTGGATACTAGAACTAATGAGCTATTACTTAAATATTCCTCCTTGCCTTTGAAAAGCAGAATGATGTAGTTTAGTGTGACAGAAATTATGTTGTTTTCTTCATTTCTACACCTTATAGCTGTAAAACGGCTTGGGCTTAGACACAAAAAGGGGTAATATGTCTTAAATTATATTTTGTGCATTTGTTTTTGGAAAAATGAATGACTAATTATGACTAATTCTAAGGGTCTCAACCATGCGAAATCTCTGACAGGCAGGACTTAGTCAGGAGTACAAAACATTTTGTTCAGTGTTGATCAAATTATATTCCTATGTAAAGTAATAGATGATCAATTACTCCAGCACAGCTAAGTATGTAAATGGATATTTAAAATACTCTACCATAAAATACACTATGGGTTTTACATGCAGTGTTCAAAATGGAACCAAATTCATACCCAAACTGGGAAAGAAAAACTATGAATATTGCTTCTGTTTTCATTTAGGGAAAAGAAAGTGAAAATAAAAAAAAATACTGACCATATTACATCAACTCTTTGGGGGTTACTGTCTCCTACAGAATTACCATTCAGATTAAAACCTTTGTATTATCAGTTTTGAGTTGTCTGTCATTGCAACTTCCCATTCCAGCTTGGTAAGCTTGGTAGGTTTCTCACCATTCTTTCTTTAAACAGATGCTTCATTAGGTGTGTAAGTTTTTTTTCCTTTGTACTCTAGGATTTTCCTGTCTAGATGTTCACAAATACAAGAGTTTTTCAAAGCTAACTGTATACTTAATAAGGATTTAAAATTGTTCTGTTCTTTAAATCATTCCAGTCTTTCCACAATCTCAGCAGATACTAGTATTTTCCTTTAGGAACATGGGTTGTCTGAGTTGCACTGATTTTATGTAAGAAAATCGTACTGGGGAGTTTATTTAGGGGAGGAGTCCATAACCAGACATGGTCTTTGAAGCAGCACCCAGAGGTTAAACTGGCTCGCTCTTGGGGAATTCCTTATAATTTAAACACCACTAGTCTCTTCTTTGTGCAGATGAATTTCTAAGTGGAGCTAAACTACAAATAGTTTCTGTTTCTAGTGCGAGTGAAGGAGCCTCTGACCTCTGAAGCTTGAAGTTGCCATTGCTTTTTTGTGCCTCCTTGACCCTGCCATGAAGAGTGCAAATAAGGAGCAGGGAAGGAGAACGCTATGGGAAATAGGAGGCTATATGTTCCACCCCATCAGCCTGTTTCACTGGACCTGTGCAAAGAACAGCTGTGGGGCTGCCGTTGTTCTCCCTGCAATGAGGGACCAGACCCTGAATCAGAAGAGGATCATTTAATGGCTACTTCCTGTTCTGCGTTTTTTTTTAAGACAGGAACATGCACTGTGCCCACAGCAGGTCTTTTAACAAAAATATTTATGGGTACCTGAAGAAGGAGTTGTTAAATGCAAGCTGAGCAGGTACCATACCCTGTCCACCATGTGGGTGACTGTTTTACTGCTGGTTCATCCAAGTCATCTAGGGAACTTAGTGGCTTTTTGGTCTGGTCTCAGATCCTGCTGAATCCATACAATACGCTGAGTGCCATGGGGCCATACACATCTCAGGCATCATGCTGGTCCCTAAAGCTCTTCAGGTCATAAGCAGTTAGAGTGGTTGGCACCTTCAGCTTTCAAACAGGGCTGTGATCTTGTTGGCGCTGCTGCAGGAGGGAGCAAAGCACAGTCCTTTCAGTGAAAGGTTTGTAGTCAAAATCAGTTGAACAGAGAATAGTGGAAGAAAAGGGTAAATGTTTCAGGGCAGCAAGCAGAAAAGTGGAATACACTGGGAGTATTAAGATTTCTTAGGGAACCTCAGTGCCTTTGACAATCTATACCTCTGGTAGCTTACCTAAAGTTAAGTAGTAATTCAGGAGCAGGGGAGGTGGCCCTTTTGGGGCCTTTTCTTTTTCTTCTGCTCATTTGTGCAAGGCTTGACCATCTCTTTTGTACTACTGACAGCTGTATATGGAGCTTTGTGAATCTTTAATGTACTCTGCCTCAAAAAGATAAGAATGAATGTAATTTGCAGTTAAGGTGTTGTAGAAAACTTAAGATGTGAGTTAATGGTGCACTTGCAAAAGAGTAATTGAAAATATTTTCAGGGCAAAGCATGCTATTAGGATGTGTGTTTATCTGTGAATGCAGATAACTGTTTTCCCTTTCCTTCTCCAGTATTATAAAAATCATGTAGTTCAAGTGATATATACGTAAGCAACAACCTAACCAGTCAAACATGCTAACCATCGTATCTTGACACTGGATCACACCAAAGCCAAAGTGATGTCTGTAGGAGAGAAAAGCCCCGAACAATTCAATTGTCATAGTGTGAAAGCTGACCATCAGACCTGGGAGCATAGATGTATTGAGATCTGGAACACTTGGTGTTGATAAGAAACAGCTCTGCTAATATATTAATGTACTAATTCGGACTGACATCCATGTACATTTCTACTTAGAAGAGTGATGTGCTTTATAAAGGACACACGTTGAAGAATCAGTGAAGAATTGTAGGCATATCCAAACCAGAAAGTCATACATTAGCTGTACTAATTACTAAGAGCATCAAAATGCTCTGTATTTTTAGTTTCCTCATAGTTCTGGTAATTGAGCTTGGATCTTACTAAAGAAATACAGAGGCTGCTCTGTTGCCATCAGATTAATTAAGCACAAAATAGTAGAGGCTTGTTAGCATAGGAAATGTGGCATGGGCCTAGAAGGCAGGTGTTATCAGGGACCCATGTAAAACCCTCTAAATGTCAACTGCTCACTTGTTAATTTATCTACTAATTACACAGCTCTGAAAAATTGTGCTAACAGTTTTAGCTCAATGTACACCCAATACTTGACATGGATATATGTTAGGATTTGTCTTACCATGGTAGGAAGACAAGGCAATCTAAGTACCACACCTTCTCGGTCATTTAAAAGCCATTAGACTGCAGTTCAAGTTCTCTTATGGTTTCTAGGGTGCACAAAAAACTCTTTTGAAGAGTTTCAGCTTCTATTGCTTTTTCCTCAGTCTTTCTTTCTTTCTTTCTTTCTTTCTTTCTTTCTTTCTTTCTTTCTTTCTTTCTTTCTTTCTTTCTTTCTTTCTTTCTTTCTTTCTTTCTTTCTTTCTTTCTTTCTTTCTTTCTTTCTTTCTTTCTTTCTTTCTTTCTGTTTCTTTTCCTGATTTTTTTTCTCATTTTTTTCCTTTTTTTACACAACTATCACACTGCTCTGATGTCCATATATAAACTAAAGGTCAGTGAGATGCACATGAGACAGAAGCTTGCTGGATGTCCGAGTTGTGTGAAAGCCACAGCCTTCTGGTAATGAGTTCCCCTGCTCAGCAGGAAGATTATTATCCCAATAAGCTGTGGCACGTTACCTCTTATATGAAGGGACACTGTCCTGGCTGTCCCCCAGGCTTCCTGCAGGTCTGCAGCTGACCACTTAAGATCCCATTTCCCCATCTGATGGACAGGGAGGTTTGGAGAAAGAGTGCCTTGCACCTTGGTAGGGCAGTCAAATTCAGGATTTGTTTGACCACAGCAGGAAGGGAGCTGTAATGCTGGTGGCCCTCAGGACTGACCTCCAAACCCGATAGGTCTCTCTAGGAGGATGACCAGGAAGTTGATCCATTGTTCTGAAGAGCTTAGATGTGAGTTGATGATGGCTCGAAGTTTCTTCCAAACCAGACTGAATTTGCAAAGCTCAGATATAGTGGCACCATTGATGTTTAAACACATATGGCTTTGTGCTTGTATAAAGCAGTGATGACTCCTCCATTCAGCCCTTGGTTAGAGGGGCTCATTTGAGTGGCAGAAACATGGGTTTACACTGTAATCAATTAATATTTTAAAAAGGTGGGTGACAGCTGGCAAGCCTGGGGTGGGAGAAACTAGCAAGGGGAGGATATGTGCTGCTGTGTATTGAAGGGTGGCTGCCATGGTTTTCTCTTACCCACTTGCAGTGGTGAACATCCAAGGATTAGAACAGCCAGAGAGCCAGGAAGTCTTTTTTGGCCCTCAGGACAGGGAACGCAACTTCAGTTTATGTCTCCCTTTGTCTTCTGCCTTCTTGAATTCACTGCAGTAATGCAGAAACTGAGAAGTACAGTCCTTGAATATCTAGGAAACTGAATTGTTTGACTTTGCTATGCATTTGGGTGGTGTGTTTTTGTTTACAGCATGTCTTTTATTGCTGCTGTGTTTTTACAGTCCTACCAATGGGTAGCTGTTGTTTTGTTTACTAAATTTCATTGCTGTTTCTGGTCTTGTTTTTCCCCTTACTCAGGATTTGATCCAGGAAATAAATGAATTGCGGTTGAGAGTGGGAGAAATGGACAATGAAAGACTCCAGTATGAGAAAAAACTGAAAACAACCAAAGTAAGTGAGGCTGAGAAGAAAAAGCAGAAATGGGTGTAAGTCGAGCTTTAGAAGTTCGCTCTCTCTTCCCCAGTCCTTGCCTGCATCCTGCAAAATCCTGAGCATTCTCACTCCAAGGGCTTTCATGGTACTCACTTAGCATCAGGGGTTATTTCCAAATTTCATGCTACAGTTTTCAGATCTGGGCAATGTTTTTTATGAAGGATAACTTACTATGCAGCTGCCTGTTAATGGTAAATTTATTACCTGTTCAGACCCTCGTTTCACATTTGTGTAAAGAAACTCCAGTTGCAGTACATAAGGCATGTGACACAGGTGAGACCAAAGCTGAGCATATATTTTCTCCTAACTGTGCTAAATATCAGCCACTTTTGAAAAGGAAGCATTTGCCTAAGTAATTCTAGCAGCCTGTTTCTGTGCCTAACTTCTCTTTGCCATTTAGGTTTGTCTCTTTTCTATCTTCAGTTTTCTTTCACTCCTCTGTCTCTGTTACCAGTCTTTAATGGCCAAACTTTCTAGTATGAAAATCAAAGTGGGTCAGATGCAGTATGAAAAGCAGCGGATGGAGCAAAAAAGCCAGATTCTAAAGGTGTAGTAACTTCTGGGTAACATTGGGCCTGTTTTGAATCCTTAATGTTCCATCATTTTATGGTCTGTTCTTGCATCATTCTGTTGTGCTCTGTTCTGCATTAATTGTTCTGTGTTGATGTGCAACGTTCCCGTTCCCATTAGATGTGGAAATTATGTAGATATTCCTTATAAACAGCTTTTATATCAGATGTTAGCGGATTTTAATGTTGTGAATTTTGCATAGGTTAATGGAACGGAATATGACTTGAGTTAAAATCATTCCCCTTCCAAGTGAAGATTATCTCTTCTGTAGCTTATGTCCATTATTAAAATTGAACTTCTTATCACTTTTTTGGAGAAAATTTATTCATGAAAACTAGCTAGAAAATAGTGATTCTTCTATACTGTCCCCTCTCCCACGTGTAAATTTAAATATCCCATTTCTAATTCAGGGGAAGAAATATATATCAACTACCACATGCAACTCTGTTTACCCAGGGGTATAACAGCAGCTTCTCAAGTGACCGAGAGATGGTCTTGTTTTGGAGAAGCATGGTTCCTACACTAGCAGAAAGCCCATCAAATTAAAAAAAAAATAAAATCAGAGCACTGGAAGGTTGTATTGCCCAACTGCTGTTCTGGAAGAAGCTTTGATTTCTTGACAACTGTAAAGATTGATTTTGTTTTTCAATGAGGCTTTAGAGCAAACATGAACCAATTTCAGGAAATTTTCTAATCTGAGCTGTAGTTTAGGTTGCAGGCATCACTATATATTTGCAACGTAACTTTTGAGATAAGCTCAGGAATATACCTCAACCACAGTTCAGTTTAGTCCTTTAAGGATTTAAAACTTCAGTAAATACCAAAATTATGATTCTTGCCTTGTTTTGTTTTGTTTGTGAACTGAACAAATTAAATTTTTAGTGTTGGGTACATTTGCACTGAGGGTCTGTCCTGTGTTGATGATGCTGTAGCACAAGATATCCTCAGGCATTGAAGAAACGTCTTACTAAACTGTGTGGAATTTGCCTCAGATTTTAAAAAGTTAAATGCAAGGATCTGTGCCAATGGCTTGCTAGTGCAGATGGTTAGATCTAAGTTAAAATTAGACAGCATTTATCTGATACACCCCAACTCCACCAAAGATTCCCTTGAATCTGAGCTGTAAGCTTCCTTCTCTAATGCTTGAGCAGCAACCCTAAACTGTGGCAGAGGTACTACATTTTCATCTGAACTGCTTTCCAGTATGTGTTTTATGTGCTTGACGGAGTCATGATTGATTTTTCTTTCATAGAAGTAGGGGTTATTTCTAAAACTGTTCTCAACCTGGTGTAAGCACATAGTTGTGCTTCCATAGTGTGTAACTTCCATAGTTGTGCAGCTTTGAACATGCGAATGCCCTAAAAGTACCAAAATAACTGCTCATAAAGTTCATTCATCACCTGTACCTTTTCTGTCTCTGCAGAGTTAAATAAATCAGAAAAATGCTTTTTTTGCTTTGCTTTTTCTTTTTTAAATTTAGACATAAAAATTCTTTTAAGATGGGCATTTTTTTATCATAGGCCCCCTGGTTTTGCCTCCTTACAGTCTTAGTGGTCTGTTGCGATGTGCAGAGGTAGTTTGGTGGGTGTACCCTCAGCCAGTGTAAATGTCAGGGGGCCCTTGGTCATTTCCACTGGTTGAGGACCTGTCCACTGCACTTCATTACAATAAATTTTTGAAATGTCTCAGATATGTGTGGAAAGTATTACTGAGTGGGTCTGTGTCTGTTATAGGATGAGCTAGCAGCTTTGAAAGACAAACTGGAGCAGAAGGAAGCAGAGGTAAAAAGGTTGCAAGAAAAATTGGTTTGCAAGCTCAAAGGAGAAGGAATTGAAATACTGGACAGAGGTAATAAGAAGGCACTGTGTCCTTCTCACCAAGTCACCTCATCTGAGGTCACGTTTCCATGACTGGTTGTATAGGATATAGCAGATAAAAAGTCTCAATTTTCATATACCTTCTGTCTTTGTGTTTACTTCTTGTAATATATTTAGTAGGTGTTCACGATTCAACTGCTGAACCTACTGTCATAGCAAGCTCTTGATCAACCTCAGTCTAGCATAAGCAATCCCTAGTTAGCTCTTCACATGCCTTACATGATGCCTCAAAAAATGCAGTTTATATTAGCAAAGAAAACCTTAAACTGATTTCAACAAGTTCCCAAAAAAGATTGTATATGGAGAAGGAAACTTTGTCTACATGTGTGGGTATCTGTGCTGGCCTTTACTTATGCACCCCTTACTGGTAAGGAAGGGGAAAAGCCATACTGCAAACTGATGTATACCAGCAAATCTTCAGTGTGGACCTAGCTGTAAGTAGGTGAAATTGAGGACTGTTCTGGATTTTATTTGCTTGCAAACAAGAAACAAAATCAGTGTTTATTTGGGGGAAACTTAGATTATTTTAAAATAGAAATTTTTCTTTAAAGCCTCACAAAAATTTCACACAGACTTTTTTGACCTGCTGCAATTTCAACTCTGAATGTATTTCAGTGATAGTTATTGCTGTTTTTAAGATTTTAAGATTGTGCTTTTGAAATATATTTTTTAGAAAAATAAAGCCACAAGAGAGTAATTAGTCTCCTTTCCTTTCCTGACCCGAGGAGGAAGATGCCATGTGTAGATTGCCACTTTATTTAAAAAAAAAAAAAAGTATCTGGTTTCAAAACCCCTACATAAGATTATTAAAAGTGACCATACTGAAGCATTTGTTTAATATTTTTTTTCCCCCCAATAGCATTTAAATGCTAACAAGGTCTGACTTTACTGCATTTATGACTTCCTTGATAGGGCTTTTGTTCCTGCGGGCTGCTGAGTACATTGAACTTCCATTACCCTTCTTAGCTTTAATTTAGTTTTCACTACAGCTCAGCAGGAGATCTTCTGCCATGGTGAACCGTGTTTTTTCTGACGTGGACCAATACTAAGTAATACTGTTTGCCATTAACACAGGTTATCTGCCCCGTTAGCTGACTTGTGCTTTCTGAACAAATACGCATACGTTATTGCTTAAATGGCTTTTGCCAGTAAAGTGTTAGCTTAAGAGTAATCTGTTGGCATGTCTTTTCTGAGGCCTTACAATTGAAAATAAACAGTTGAAAAATACATCAAGATGGGCAGTTGTGTATGAGAGCAGTAAGACTATTTTGTGTCATTACAAATATTAACACCTGGGGACTGCAGCCTGAAACCACAAACTGCTTGCTTCTACAATAATACAAAAGGAATAGCTGACTCCTTAAGTATCAATATTGTCTTAAAGTTATTTTATGTCATAACCTTCATGCTAATTTCAAATCCAATGGATTTTCCTGCACAGATGACAATTGTAGAAAGAAGCTCAAAGAGAAAAGTAAGGTTTCTGATGCCTTTCCACAATAATTTGCATTTCAGAAATGCTTTTCAGAACAGCTTTCTGCATGTGTTTGCAAAACTGCTTTAACAAACATTGTTAGGTTGCATCGTGTATAACCCTTAGTTACACTTACAGAAAAATTTGAGGATAAGGGTGGATATATCACACTTGAAATACAAAGTTTTCTGAAAAAAAGCTGACAGGCAAATAAAGATTTGGTCTTATGGAGACTCACAAAACCTCAATGAGCTCACAAAGCCTTTCAATGAAATGCAGTCACAGTCCAGTAAACCAGATTTTCTGTTAGCATAATTGAGTTAAAATTATTGGAACTGTATCCATTGCAGTTTTATCCCAATGTGTCTAAACATCTTTTATCTAGAAAGCCAGCCAGGCAGCTTGTTTTCTTGCATTTCATTAAGGAGGAAAATGTTCATCCCACTGTTTTCTGAGAAATTTTAGGAAGTCAAAACCAGGTAAAATGCTTTCTTGCCAGTGAATTTGGCCACCTGTCTGTAACAAAATAATTTAAAGTTTACTTCATTTATGAAAGATAGATTTTTATCAAAAATTGAGATTGTTTCCATTCCTTTTGAATTTCTAGTTGAGAACACTTCCAAAATGTAACCTTGTTAGAATATACATGTTTCCATGTATTTATACTTCTGTGTAAATAAGGGTTATAGATGAAGCAGAGAACACTGATATCTGTATCAGGGATCTTTTCCAAGTCTGAACTACAGTATATATTCTAGCATGACTGGTCTTCGCAGCAAATACTCGTGTCATTCCATTGTGCTGTCCTCATTTCTACATCCATACTGAATTAAGACTAAGTATCACTGCACAATGCTTTCTTCATCATATCCACATTAATCCTATTGCTTTGTATAGTGGGTTTTTGAGATGGCATTTGGGGTGTTTATTGACTGTTTGATGGGGATGTGTTTTATTTCACTCCAAATGTAGAATTTTATATTTTGGACATTTTGTTTTACAGTTATTTTATTTTAAAAGAGGGGAGATTTTGGAAGTCAAGCAGTAGTTAGTTTTACTCCTGATTTTTCTATTTTCCTACGGCTGGGGGTGGGTGGGTAAAGAAATCGTTTGAATTTCATTGTTTATATGAAACATCAGAAAGAAAGGTTTTGAAGAAAAATAATTTTCTTCTATATACTTCTATCTAAATTAGAATTTAAATGGCTTGTGTTTGGTCTTCTAATTCGTAAATTTACTTCCAATATTACTGAGTTGCTTCTAGGTTTTTTGTTTTTCTTATTTCCTTACACTGGCTTATTTAAATTGACTTAGAGAACTGTGTTGTGTTTTAGATATAGAGGTACAGAAAATGAAGAAGGCGGTAGAATCTCTAATGGCAGCAAATGAAGAGAAGGTAGCAGATTATTTTTTTCAGTAATCATTAATCAGATTTGAGTTAAATCTTTAGAAAACCTTTGCATATGAACTTGTCACAATTAAATTAAAAAATAATATTTTTACGAATCAATGATTCCTTATAGTCAATATGACTTATGACATTCATGACATTTATAACTGAGCATTTATGAGCTCTGTTGCATGTAGAGTCCTTACACATTCATTTCAGTGAGACTGCAGTTTACACCATGTTCTGAAAAAGAGTTCCATGCAAGTCCCATGAGATATCACAGGCTGCATTTCCAAAGGGTTTTCTATAAAGTATGAATTGTTTTCATGTTTTGCGCGTTCACATGCATGTGTATTTTGTAGGGTATTTTCTTTTGCTCACTAAAGCCTGTTATTGCTGCTTTTTTTGTACATGCCAAATTTAGTATACTTTGCCTTTGACTTAGGCACTTTCAAGACTGGGACAATTATTGTGATCAATCAGATGATAGACTTTGCTAAATAGAAGTTTTGATATTTCAAAGCCTCTCAGAGTTCTGGGTCCTGTCCCATCCACACCTAACATTTCTTTTAATCTCACAACCAATTAAACTGAAGCCTATTTAGTATTTGTATTTCTTTCCTATTTGCTGAAAGAAGAAGCACAGTCACAACTTTCCTTTATTTTAGGATCGGAAGATAGAAGAGCTTCGTCAATCTCTGAATCGGTACAAGAAAGTCCAAGACATGGTGATATTGGCTCAAGGTAAAAAAGGTATTGTATAATAAAAAAACCCCTAAATTCTACTCTCATTTAAATTCTAGGTGCATTGCAGTAGTGTTATATTAACTAATCTTAGACTTACTATCTTTGGAAGTATCTCTTAGGTAGACTAAAAGCCAGTTCTTCAACTGGTGTGAACTGGTAAATTGTTTTTTTTTCATCCAGACAGCTGCACATTTGAGTCCCATTTACCATCTGGTACTAGTAACTATCATCATCATGTTGCTTATTTCCTCCTTGTAAAATTATTTTGAATATGATAAACTCTCAGGCTCTTTCTGTAGCCTCGTGAAATGCCTTTCAGGGCTGCCTGCTGCATTAACTGCTAAAAATTGCTGCTCCCTTCTCTTGCATGTGTTCCTGGGGCGGGAGTTGGTAGATGAGCAGAGCAGTGCCTGTGCATGCAGGTTCTTACAAGCCAAACCAGCACCACCCCAGGAGATGTGTTTGCTGAAATAGCAGTGCCCAAGAGCTGCCAAAATGTCTGTAGCGAAATGGGTGTGCTACCAGGACTGTGTGGTGATGACAAAGTACATCTTTGGCATGTAATAAACCAGCATGTGCAGCAGCTGTGCAATAGTTCTCCTTCCTTACTGAAGCGGCCTGGCTTTTCCTAACAGTCTGTTTTGACACACCCAAAAAAAGAAAAGCCTTCTCTGCCATCAGATAATGAGCTTTACTGTGTGGCTGAAATGGTAGGCATAATAAATATCGTAACGCGTAACATGACTGGTCGAGGTTTCCAGATCCAGGAGGTTCTGATCCCCAAAGGTGATAAATGTTGAGGTGCCTGTCAGTTTGATGTAATTACATTGAATGCCCTGTCTCTCTCCTTTCTCCCTTAAAAGAAAACCAAAAGAAACACGTGGAGGATGTTACACTAAAATGGTTCTGTGTTTTCAGATGAAAACACTTAGATGGTAGAAAATGAGCGTCTCCCTTTACAGCAATAATCCTGGCCTGGTGGGTTTTTTCCTTGCATCATCCTATTCTTTCAGCACTGAAGTTGCATTTTGTAGGTCACTGTCCTCTGAAGGAGCCGTCCCCTAACAAATTTTAGACATTAGTATTCTGATAATGTATAATATATGCACAACTTCAAAGTCTGTGTGCCAGTGTTATTTTTTTGCCTTATGGAAACCTCCTTTGTCATTGAGTCCTCTGAAGGCCAGAGAAGGCCGACCCAGACTTCCACAGACCTTAAATTGACCCAAGCTCATTGCCTGAGCTTCTTTAAGACAGACGAGGCTTGTGGCTTTTGTTGTCTGTGCAAATGTTGGAGATGGATGATGATCTTAGGGAGGGGGTGTAGGAGCCCCCAGGGATCCTTTCAAATAGTGAAGATTGTTAATATCCAGAAATGAGTGGGGAGGCAAAATTTGTTATTTTTGTGACAGTGGATTCATGGTTGAGCTCTTGGGTTTGCCATCTTGGGCCAAGACAGGAAAAGCGGAGGGGCAGAGTCCCATCTGGACATACTGCTGAGACTGGGACCAAGAGCCAGTGAAAAAGAAGGTTCCTGCTGCCCATCTTTGTTTCTGTCTGGCTTTTGAGAGGCGATCCCTGTGGTGTGGCAGTGATTGCAGCAATTAGATCCTGATCTCTGCTTCTGAAGGCACTGGCTGATTTGCAGGACCATGTAGAAGCCCTTGGCCACAGTCTCTGGCTGCCTGTCCTGCTCCCACAGGAGCACTGCAGCCCCGAGGTGGGTGCAGCAGTAGGGTCAGGAAGCAGCTTCTTTTAGTTCAGTATCATGGAGGTAAGCCTGGATAGGAGCTGGCATGTGCCAAGGTACGCTGGGCTGAAAACTCTGTGGGCTTTGGATCTTGGCATGTAAAGGGCTTTTCCTTCCTCAAAACCACTGAGGGTCACTAAGGACACGGCTGCATGTCTTCAGTGTGCAGGACTGGGAAAGCACATTTATCAGTGAGGGAAGAGAGGAAGTGGTGATGAGAGCAAAACACCATGCTGAGTGTTGTAAAAGAGCAGCAGCATTTTTTTAATATGTATTGCTCTTTTCTGCAGTGCTATGCCTTCAAAGACAGAAGGATGTTAAAACAGGCCTCAGGTCTCTAGAAACTGTGCTTTATGGTCAATTCATGGAGCGTGGGCATGGATTTCAAGCAGTGAAAAACAAGCAGGAGAGGTTTTTGCTGTGAACAGACTTTGGCTTGTATTTGTATTAGATCTTTGACAATCAGTGCTAGGTTTCTGCTTGCTTTTTAGAAAGTATTAGTTGCCTTTAACTTTTTCTTGTCAGTGTTAATACTTTGGTATCACTAAAAAGTGGGGAAATCCAAGCCTTTTGGTAGTACACATTCACCTTAGGAACAGAAAGTCATGCACTGGGAGCAGAGGTTGCCAGATGCTGGTATGGGCTATGGCATTAGCTAAACAAGACACAGTTTGTGACAGTCTGCAAACTTAATGTAGTCACTTATAAACTGGTGTTAGGCTATTGGGCAATAGGCTATGCTTCTTCCATGGGTAACTTGAAAATACAGTAGAGACAAGTTAAGCTCCAGGCAGACTTGACCTCTGTTTTTTCCCTAGTGAATAACGGAAAAGAAGTATCTAGTATGAAATTCCAGCACGTGGAACAGGAAATACCTACTCCAGTTTATTCAGCTTGTTGAAATTGATCCCGTTAAAAGTCCTAAAGGCATTTGCTGGGCTTTGTACTGTGTATGCCCTTCACTCTGCTCCAACCCTGAGAGGTGGTTGAATTGGGAAGTGACATTTGGCAATGACTCTCCTCCTCCTATTGTAGTCTATGTTAAAAATATATAAATAATCCTGTCCTCTTCGCTTTTTGGCACATAAATGAGCATGCCAACTGCACCTTGCATAGGAGAGCTGATCGTCATGTATCCAGAAGTAACAAGTAATGATTTTTCTTATCTGCATTCAGGCAAGGAAAGTGATGGTGAAGACTTCTTGAATTCAGGGTCTGTCTCCACAGTTTTATTGGACACACCAAGTTTGACTGACCCAGAGAAAAGCCTATCCCCAACCTCAATAACATCATCTCCAATCCATGATGAATTTAACGTGAATATTCATGAAGAGGTATCTTTTCTTCTTCCTTGTTTAATGCCATTGTTCCTTGAAAACTTGGCTTGTGCTGGATTCATATAGCAGATGCCAAAACTCAAGTTTCTAAGAATTTTTTTTTCCAGGTTGCATGGTTTTTAGTAACATCTCATATCCTTTAGGAGAACATAGCTTTCTTGTGAAAGTTGCTGAGGAGTTTCATTTGAGTTCAGTTAAATTTATTTTTCTTAATCAGCAAATGGGATTAGGAGACAGCAAATAGCTATATTTGTCATGAGAACTGGTCTAAACCACTTTTCCTATTAAACATAGAAATTATTTTTCATATCAAACATGGCTGTTCTAGCAGCTGCATTTAATTTGTCGGCAACCTGAAGTAAGCATGTTGGGACTTAGTATATCCTGTCATGTTTAAAAGGATGCAATCACCATTACATCTATTCAGTTAAATGGTAAATAGATTGTGGTCCGGTCTCTGATTTTTACAATTCCTTTTTCCAGTAATAAATCTATATATCTCTTAAACCTCTGAGTCAGAGCAGGGACTTGACTTAACAGTATAAACACACTGAAGAAAATGAAATTAAGTGTGTAGCAGCTTTTTGGTATTCTGTGAGTGGCTGAGGACAGGACTAACCTTGAAAAGTGAGCTACCCTTCATGCAGTCTGTGGTAGAGAGAGATTTAGCAGGCAACTTTGGGAGACTTGTGAGGTGTTAATCTATACTGTATCTTATCTGTGCAGTGATTCATGTTTTATATTCAGTGTCATCTTTCTGGTAATAAATCATTACAGTAGAAAAAAAACACCTTAAGATCTTATCTCAGATCCTTTTTTTTGTAGTTTGTGTTACACTTTTTTCATTTATGATTGCTTAGTTTCAGCTCAAAACAGTGTAACATGCATTCTTCATTCTTTTTAGAATTCCTTACAGATCCACACCAGTATTTTACAGATTTCAATCCCTTCTTTTTCATCAATGTCCAAGAGCTCAGAAACTGTTGCGGAGAGAGTGAGAATACAGCCTAGGCCAGATCCTGCGAGTGAAATGAGGTAATACTGTTTCTGTGTATTTTTCAGTTGTAAATCCAATATTCTGTAACATTTAATGAGAGTAGTAATCTGTCAGTAAATATATTGTCAAGTCATTTAAGTCACTTAAACAAAGCTAGCATTCACTTGACTAGCTATAGCAAGCTAAGCTTACGTTCATGTTATCAAGCACATTGATTTAATCTTTTCCAGTAAGCAAGTATTAATTTGGTTGCTGTTCCTTGTAGCAGCATTCATACTCTATATACCAACTGCTTTGCAAAAGATTTACAGAAGAGAAAAACTGGTCTAATATAAGGAAGGACACAAAGTCATTATTTTTATCTAGGTTTTCATCAGCTAGGGCTGGATGAGATAGTGTTGGCTGTGCATTCCTGATAATTTGCATTCAGATGTTTCCCACAGTCGCTAAAGATTGATGTAAGGCATTGCCAAAACTGCCACAAAAGGAATGTCCAGCTCTAACTTTGGGCTGTTGTTAATGGAGTCCCAGAAGGAGCCCCAGGCGGCATTTCAAAAGACCAAGAGAAAGAGATCCTCGTTGTTGTCCTCTGGCACGATGAAATCACATCTTCACTTACTTTGAGAGCCCTGCCTGAAATTTTGGAAGCTGGACAAAATGTATAGGCACAGCTTCCCAGGCGAGCAGGAGTGAAGATGCATGGCTGCACCCTGGGGCTGTGCCTGAGCAGTGGCAACCCAGGGCCATCATGCTTGAACCATGTGTCAGTTTCCTAGATGAGAAGTGGCTGTCAGCTTCCCTTGAGCATTTCTAAGCCTGCAGCTTCCTTGCCTGAGTAGAGAAACCTGGCCCCTGCAAATATGGACTGGCACTGCCAGGAGTACTGAGAAGCACACTGGACTCATAGCTGCATGAAGGCTGTGCTATGGCTTTTTATTCTGAGTCCAGAAGACCAGCACTGCTTGGTTTCTGCTATGCTGTGCCACATGCAGCTGCAGCAGGGATTTCATCTGTGTCCTGTCTTGGAAAAAAAAAAAAACAAACCAAAACCAAAGCACTAACTTGCAGCAAAATGCCCCACACTGTGGATGAATCACAGGAAGCTGGTGACCTCTTCTATTTGGTGCTGCTGCAGACCCTGCACATGCTATAACCTCTGCATTTATTTAAGTTGAATAGTGCAGTGTTGTTATCAACTCACAATGCAAGTTGTTTTTCCTGGGGCTCTCAAGCTCACCTTTGTCCTTTATCTTTTACAAGAATTGCCACCACAGAGGGGAAAATTTACCATATGTTAGTACCATAACAGATGAAGTGAAAACAGGATTAAGGCAGGTTGAGATGATGGAATTTCTGTATCAGTGAGGTTTTGAATGGGGTCCCCAGATGCCTTGCTTTTTTCATATATTTTTGGTTTTTACAGTGAAGGAAGATCAACAGGTTCCTCCCCAGAAACTCAGCTCTGTGATAGTCCAGTGTAAGTATCATAAGCAAAAACGTTTAGGAAACATGTTTATGTGTGATTGTCGACTTGAACCCCCCCCCAAACACATCCCTGATATTTTACATACATGTGTAAATATTTAAACTAATTCTAATCCAGATTACATTTAGTGATTGCTGTGTTCTGCTCATGTCCTGTGTTTTCCTGATCATTATTTTCCAATGCTTTATCTGTGCACAAGTACAGTTAATTTCTTTTACATTGAGAAACATCTCTAATTGGGTTGTAGACTGCCAACATACTTTGAAATCTACAGTTTTCTGTAGGACATACACAAGTGATTTGCTTTTTCCTTTTGATTGTCAGAAAAGGTGATCATCTGACTTCAATGAGAAAATAATTTTACTTTCAGTAATCAATTAGGACTATTTATAACTCAAAGTTGAGTCTAATGGATCTGTTAGTTAAGAAACCTAAGTCAACAGTGTTTTTCTGCTACATGTTGTGAGATTCAGCAGCTGCTTTAGAGTGTCTTAGAGTGCCATGAGAATATTCCCAAAGCCAAATCTACTCCCTTTATGGTGATATAAAGATAGGGGAATTTGTAATATTCAGTGAAATTGCTATTAATTTATATCTGGTTGTGGAAAAAATTCAATGGTAACTTTCTTTCCCACCAGACTTAAGTGCTCTAAACTGTAAATCCCACCAGAAGTGGGAGGATATGATTCTATGATTCTATGATATCTGGTCTGAAATGGAAGATGGAACTGCAGATAAAATACTAAAACACATATGCTTTGAATCTTTAAGGAATAAATTAGACAGAAGCCTTGCTAAAAATACTGTTTTTCATAGCTTCTGTTTATATCACTTCCTTCACCTGTGTAACTTCTGCTTGTGCTTCTGAAAATATAATGTAATATAATAAGAAGCCAAAAATATCATGGTACGCATCATGTCACTGAAGCATTAGCAGCCGTAATTATGATGTGGAAGTTCTTACTCATAAAATTTCATGAACTTTGATTAGTGCCTTGATTGTGATAATTCAAAATGTATAGTATAGTATTATATACTATAAATTAACAATATTATAATCTCTTATAATTACAATAAATTACAATGTGTTTTAATAATATATTATATATTATAATATTATAATTATTATGTATTATTGGTATGTGTCATCACGTGTTATAATGCTTTCTTTAAAGCTGATCCCTGTGAGCGTGTTCAGCAAATTTAATTCCTGTAACTTGGCTTGTTTTTTATGTCATTGTTTCAGAAATTCTTCACTGCAGAAGTCCAGCAGCCTGAGCAGTTTGAGGAAAGAGACATCCGAAGTGGTTGGTTTGGTTTCTTTCTTTTTCCCATCCCCTTAGAAATAGGGGTGACGTCTCTGTTGTGACAGTGACCCGGTGGATGCTCTGTTGTCACCTTCTGAGAAACTCTGAGTCAGATTACAGCTCCTCATGTCAAATGTTAGCAATGGTCACGTACATGTGACACATGTGATAATGAGTTATTTTTTTTAAGTTGATATGCTTTTCTTATTTAAGACAAGAAAATAAGTAGCTCTACAACTTCCTACCTGTTTTTAAGGCAAATAATTTTGGAAGGTAATTTAATTATTGTATTATAAAATACAGTCTGGAGCGATTATATGTTTTAGGTGGTTGGGAACAAAATACCGAGCTTCTGTATGTCTGGTGATGGCTTCAGTTTAGGTCTCTCTTGAAGACACCAAAAGGAGCTAGCCTCCAACAATGTCATCAAATCAGGGCAATTCCTGTGCTCTTTTTTGACAGCCTAAACTACTAAAAGCTGCTCAGTTCCCTGATACTGCAGTGCTGAGCTGTTCCTTACAGCCCAGGAGGGATGTTGAGAGGACTGAAAACGTAACCAGAACTTGATGATGAGAGCTAGAGGTCATGGGTTGGGGTGGTTTGGGGTTTTGTTTTTTTTTATTTCATTGGTTTGGGTTTGGGTTTGCTTTGGTTTTGGTTTTAGGGTTGGTTTTGGTGGGTTTTTTTGGTTCTGTTTGTTTGGACAGCCAAGGAGTGGAGACTGCAAATGTTTTATCTACTTGGCTTCTACTCCTGCTTTGGGTCCTCTCAGCCAGCTGTGCCCATTAGTGCTTTAACAGACTGTATGTCACTAATTATATACACAGCTCATGCTTTTCAAAGTAAACCAAAGCAACTATATTTTCATGCCAGCTCACTGACCTCAAAGAAACCAAGAATTAATCTGTGTGAAATACAGCTCTGAAGAGACTTTTTTGGGGGGGGGAAATAGCAGGTAAGAGTAAAAATCAGTCAGAATTTAACACAGGGTAACCATAATGAATTAGATACTGGCTATAAACCATGACTTTTTAAATGTCTTAATCTTTCTCAAACAGGACAGAGACTCTGCACAGAAGCCAACAGAGGTAACGAGTGTGTGTGTGTGCTTGTGCCTGTACATGGAGAAGAAATACAGACAGTGAGTGGGTTTCAAAACCCTCAATTGTGTGAAGTTGTGACACGCTGTTTCAGAGAGGGAATAGCAGTCATGCAGGCAAGATAACAACGAGTACGACAGTTGTCACCACCACTTCAGCGTCGGGCTTGTGTGTCTCACACATTCTTGTCTTCTCACACATGGATTATCTTCCAGTCCGGTTGAGCATAAGATTGCCATCTAAACTAACGATGCTTCCCCTGAGCATTCTATCATTAGACAATTAGCAGAGATGCTTCTTTAATTAGATTAGTTAATGTCTCTTTAAAAGCCTTTGGCTTTCCAAATTGTTTTCTGTGAGTAGCAACCATATTCCTAAAAGGACTGTCATTGCAAAACAGTTATCTTACAGCGGTGCTGTATGGCCATAGTTTTCACGCAAGAGATATTACCTATAGGAAGACCTGAGCAGAGATTACATGCAGATATCACTTGTAGAGTGAATGCTGTATCTATTCAGCAAAAAAAAAAGAAAGGATTATATTTGGACTGTGAATGGGTTTGCTTCCTCCTTGTTTTAGAGACAGTGAAACAACTGGCAAAGTTAAAACTACCGTTTTAAATTGGTTAACTGGTGTGTCTGATGTCTGTCCTGGAATTTATTTTCCTTATTTGATACTTAATTTCCTCTCAGCTTTGGCAATGGACATAGTAAATTAATCCATTAATTCTGAAATGGCAGAGTAGTGTTAGAGATAGTCCTTGGCAGAGGACTGACATACTGTGGGGATCTCTTCTCTCTCCTTGCTTCCCATGGCCTTTACAGCTCCATGTGGGGGAGACAGAAAGCATGGAAAGCTGGAAAAGTATTTTTAACCTTTTCTGTACCTGTAAGCCAGCCTTGCAGAAACAGAGAAGCATCTTAAAGAAGACATGTTACTCTTAGATAGAAGGTAGTGATGGTAATCGTGGGTCCTGAACATATTCAAAGGAAGATCTTGTTTATGTTTTCGCTTTTTATGGCTTTTACATTCTGTTTTCTTGCAGCAACAAATGAGAGAGACTCTCCAGATTATCTGTCAGCAGTCACTTTGAAGTCTCTCTCAAAAGGCCTTTAGCAATTCACTGATATTGCATCTTTATTTCCCTAACTTGAGCAGGTTAAACCTCCTGTGGAAGGTCATAATTTTGCAACCCTCCCTCCAAAGTCTCCGTCTCACAGTGGCACAGGCGATGAGGATAGCTTTGGTACCCGGAAAGCTCGTTCTTCGTTTGGACGAGGCTTTTTCAAGATAAAAAATAACAAGAGGACTGCGAGTGCCCCCAATCTGGGTAGGTATTGTGCGCCTGCATGCTCTTTCTCTGTATTTTCCAGGGTCTTAACAACTATAACTGTCTTAAGAAGGAGGAAGACCACACTTAGTCTCACGGTGACTTGATGGCACTTCTCTTAGTAGAATGTTTAGAAAATATCAAACAGCAGCAAAAACAAAAACCCCACAACCCCAAAAATAATGGAAAAACCCGTCACTGATGTAATAAAAATTTTTGATCTGTTCCAACCTCCACTCCCTGGGAACTTGTAGTGAATTGCTGCTGTTTTGAAATGCTAGCTGTCTGGCAGTAGTTCACACATGGGATTTGTGGGCTTTTTTCTCTGGCTCCATCCTCACTTTATCATTTAAAAGATTTTCAGACAAACAGAAATGAGGCAGCAACACTCAGTTGCCCTCTTCATTTTGTGTGTATTTAAGCAGCCTTGCAGAGAGATGATGACAACAAAGGAAGAGGATTGACAAGTTTTTCAAGCTCATGTTCATTTTTCAACCTAGAATGGAGGGGGAGTTGTTTTGATACTGTCATTTGATGGAATTTGCACATGACAGTGAGATAAACAAAATACTCCGCTTAATGCAGAAGTTGCCATTGCCACCAACTGAAACCCTACTTGCATTCACTGCTGTGCTATGGTAGTCTTTCCACTGTTCCAGTTCAAGCATCACATGAGTCTGTGTATCAGTTGCACTGCCCTTCATCTCATGCTTTTGCTAGCATGAGATTTAGTGATTTAGCTCTGTCTCTCAGAAGCCTGAGGGATGATAGCTTTGTTGAGCAGAAGTCTCCTGTTCTTACTTCCTCAAAGACAATTTTAGACTTTTATTCAAAAGAAATAACTTACCTATGCATTTATTATACACTGCCCATATTTGCCTATGACATATAGAACATGGGAATTTGGTAGTTTACTTGGAATAGATGTACAGTCTGTTCTGAGGGTTAGACTCTTTATTTTATATCTGCTTTTGTGTAACACTTGTTTCGTCCTGAAATTAATTTGCCTAACAAAGTGGAGCTCTTGTGGCTGTCATAAAGGTCTGGAAGATAGGCCATCTATATCAGGGTCCTGTGAATGTGAGTAAATTATTTATGTTACCCAGATTTTGGTGCTTTCATCTCTAAAGCTGACATCCAATTACTTGTCACCCCATGGGAGTGTGTGTGAGTCACCTGCCCAACGTGTTATGGAACAGGTGACTTCCTTGCACCGAAGTGATGGCGGTGCTGTTTTACCTTCTCCACCATAGAGCTCTACTGCATTTCTTTTTTTTGTGAGAGGGGGATTAACAGTGAATCAGTGATCCTAATCTCTGGGTGAATTCATCATTGTGTGCGGTGCATGTGTTTCATGTATCCCCTCCTTTTGTCTTGTATTTTGCTGATGTAAGTTTTGAACTGTGTTTTACCTTGTCCCTCTGCGTGTTCTCTCCCATTGTGCTGCGTGTGGTTATGTGCATTGTTTGGATACCTGAAGATCGCAGTCGAAGTGCAAGTGCACCTACTTTAGGTATAGTAATCCTGCATGTCTGTACCAGCATTGTGCTGGTAACACTGCTGCTGCTAACAGCTGGTTATGGCCACACACTTTCCAAACAAGAACTAGACACCAGAGCTCTGCATTGAAACTTTTGTCCATCACTAAAAGGAGTTTCATGTAACCTCTGCCCTCTACTAAAAGTCAGCTGCACCATTTCTTAGTAGCCGCTACTAATGAGAGAGATTGCGGGTTAATTTGCAGAAACCTTTGATGAAGCTTTGAGCACAAATTTACCCACAGACTGACGTAGCAGATGAGAATCACTGACATCTAATTACAAGAGGCACCTTTGTGCTGTTGTCTTTCCTGGAGGCCCTGGAGGAGTTTAAAGAGTGTGAAGCAGAGAATGAGGTATATTTCCCAGGCATTCACTTAAAGGGGTTCTGGGGAGGATGTAATTCCTCTTCTAAGATGTAGTTATATTTATGGTATAATAAACAAATGTTAAATAATCGGAGCAGATAGGGATGGAGCCATTCACATAGTAAAAACACGCCTTGTGATGTGAATGTTCCCTTGGTGGTTCTGGCATGGACAGGTAAGACCAGCAGGACCCTGCCTTGGCAAGCATAGCTGTGTCAGTCAGTGTGGTTGTACTGCCACCAGTGTGTCCCTTGCTGATGAAGAGACCAAGTGCTCTGGGCTCTCTTGGTTTCCCATGTGGCCTCTTAAATGTCAGCTGTTTTATGGGGTTGTGTCAGTGCATGAAAGGGATCAAGGTACAAGAAGCAAATGTTGCAATACCCACAAATCTCTACTATTAATGCACCCAATCTTATCCTGGTATTCTTTCTGTAGAATGCTGTTTAAATGTCTTTTATAAACTAGCACTTTTTCTTATACAAGTAAAGCAAAAACCACAAATGCAAAAGCCTGGTTCAATGTTAGTGCTGTCTTTCACTGGCAGGAACCCCTTATTCAATAGCCATCAAACCAGAGTGCCCAGAAATAATCTTTTACATTACCTTGTTGCTTCACTGCAAGAATTACCATCTAAGTAATTGGTGGAAAATGGGACGTGCTCAAATGTTTTCTGGCTGAATAATGTACATGTGGCCCAGCAGAATGTTATGCTGGTAAAGCTGTTCATTGCTGTTCGTGGCTCGAGACAACATGTCCCAGCAATATATGCTCTACCTTGATTTACATAACTTCTTTGTTTTTTTCCTGAAACTCAGAGAGGCCATTTCAGAAACATATGATGGTCATCTAATTACACAGCCATGTTAAAAGATGGTAAAAGTGGCTACAGGCACGACTGTAATGTAAAATGTGGCTGCATTGCTATGGCTGCTTTAACTGAACAGGCTCATGCTGTCACTGTTCCCTCAGCAAATAAGTGGCCTAAACTCCAAGTGGTAGTTTTACTCAGCTATCTGGCACTTGCTGGCTCATTTCTACTTACATAGCCTAGTAGATGTTGCAATTCTTCTCATTTTAAATCATCTTAACATAGTTTTCTTTTTTGTTAGTTTAGCTTCTGTGACAACTTCCCTTTGGGGACAGGAGCTGTCAGGTTTGTTGTCATAGAAAGCAAAAGCTGCAGATCAAAAAATTCATGCTTTTAGAGTAGGTGATAATGTGTAGGCTTTGTAATCAGAGATCCTTAGTGCATCACTTAGAAAATCTAATTCAGACAGAGCCTAAACTACGTGGTGTCTCTCTGCAGAGGAACAAAATACTCCATAATTTGCTTAAGTAAGGCTCCCTTGCTCCTGGCCCAGGAGGTGTTGCTGAAATTTCCTGGATGGGGAACTTGGGGAAAACTGCAGGTTATTAGGAAAGATGCCTGCAGGGAAGTTACTTATTTTTCTGTGCTTTGGGGACTCCTGGTTTGGTTCCCTGACGTGGCACTGAGTTATTTCTGAGCACCCATGTGCCTCAGCTCTGTCTGTGAAAGGTCTGTAGAAACATTCCCCAAGGACAAGTAAACTTGAGTTTTAACTCACTGATTGATTCACAAGGTGTGTTTTGCCCACTTTGGACACAAGGCACTTAACTGGTGCAAAGAGTTGCTCTGGAGTGTTCACAGTCAGGCCCATGAAGGACAAACGTATGTTGTTTCTCCTGGATTTTCCCATCCCTCTTTATGTCATTTTCTTAACATGGTGGCTCTCAATAATTTTAGCAAGATTCATTACCAAGTTCAGGAGTGTGCTTCTACAGTCCTGTACAAGTGGGTCTTGAAGGGGCTTTTATTTTCTAATAGCTGAAACGGAGAAGGGATCTGCAGATCACTTGGATCTGGCTGGCTTGCCTCCTCGCCCAAAAGAAACGGATAATCTACAGATGACACCATCTTCTCCAGATTCCAAGAAAAAGGCCAGAGGAATCAAGAAATTATTTGGAAAGTAAGTAAAAGATGAGAAATTACTATTCTCTGGAGTTGATGCTTGTGCGGGGGTTTCTTGGGAATACATCTTCCCTTTTTTCCCCCTCCAGCATGTAGCTTCTGGGTTTACTGTCTCTAGAGCAGGAGCCAGTGAGTGTGGCATTTGAGAGAGCTAGCAGTAGGTTGGTGGTGAGTAGAAAAGCAGCTAGAAATGCTGTAGGAGATCTTGCCTATACCAGTTGTGGTAGTAATAGCATACCCTTTCCTTAGCCAAATGTGAATATTCTTTTTTCTTTTAAACTAGACTTAAAAGAAGTCAGTCTACAACCTTCAACCCAGATGACATGTCCGAGACGGAGTTCAAAAGAGGAGGGACAAGAGCAACTGCGGGGCCACGACTGGGCTGGTCTCGAGACCTGGGGCAGTCTCACAAGTAAGACAAGTGGTACAAAGAGTGCTGGTGCTTGCCTTCTCAGCAGCTCCAGTCGAGCAATGGGGTCCAAAGGAGAAGTGCAGCGCCAAAATGAAATTTCCCCTCTCCTGGCAAACAGAAACAGGCAGATCCAGGCCACTTCTTCCTTTGAGAGATGATCTTAGCAGGTTGAGGTTGGTTGGGTGGTTGGTTCCTGATGCTGAGCAGAGCCTTCCTTGCATCACAGGAGTGCAGCTGTGAGGCTGTGTGAAGCAAGGGATGAACCTTCACATGGCTATGACAGATATTCCTTCAGTATATTTCTTCCCACGCTTCTGGGGATTAAAAGCTAAAGTGAAACTTTGCGGTCTCACTTCAGAGCTTTAACTATGCTAGGCAGCACAGGTGGGGTTTTGTTCAGTAGAAAAACAGACCCTGTTTATTGTGAGATATAGCAGTGATCAGCGTGTTATGTTGGTAACAGTTCAGAAGTAGAAACACCCTCTTCCTCGCAAGGCTCACCTAACAGCAGACCGTGGTGTAGGTCCTCCCACAGAAATTGTCCCAACTCCCACAAAATACTCATGCATTAGGCTTAGGTTTTGGTTTTGTTGTTATGTATGAGAATAGCAGACTTGAGACATCAGTCTTTTTTTGGTAAAATCTTCTGTAGTGAGCTGGACATGCCATTCGCAAAGTGGACGAAGGAGCAGGTTTGCAACTGGCTCCAAGACCAAGGGCTAGGCTCTTACATTAGTAATGGCAAACACTGGATACTGTCTGGGCAAACGCTTCTGCAGGCTTCTCAGCAGGATCTGGAAAAGGTGAGAATATCGGAAACACAGCTTTTAATTAAACATGCAAAAAATTGCTATTCCTATGAATGTAAATCATGACTGTAAGGTTCATCCAGTAAAAAAAATAAAATTAAAAAGATGGATTTTTAAAACTTTGTCATCTGCAATGATGCCAAATCTGTTTCTTTTTAGTTGAAGTTTCATAGAAATGTAATGGTCTGTAATGAAACTAATAATTACAAATATGTGACTTAACTTCATTAAGCATGGACATATCAATTGGCTGTGCCACTTCAAAAATATGTGTGCAGGAGTACCTCTTTATCATATAGGTTTGTAGATTCAGTAGAATTTGTGTATGATACTGTTAGTTTGTGTCTGTGTGAGAAAGGTGTAAAAAGCTGCTGTTTTGGTCTGGCTATATTTTCTGCACATTTTACACAGAGGAATGAGAATTTGTTACACAGAGGGGTGATTAGTGTCTTCATCTTAAATTGTTACAGAATTGTTTATGTCTTGTTTTCTAAAACTAGAAACATTTTAAAAATTGATTCAATCTGTACTTTGAATCAGCTTGTTGCTAACATTTGAATTTTCAGCTTTTAAAAATCATTATCCTCACCAAATAGTAACTTTGTTACTATAGTGAAGGAGTGAGCTAATTCAAAGTAATAGTTAGTGCTACAACCAGAATAAGAAAAGTGTGATATGGACATAGTGGCTTGTAATGATGTTATCAGAGTAAACTACCAGGCACTGGTGAAAGTGCGTATGGGATTGAAGAGATCCTGGAATGTCTGCACTTGCAACTAGACTGGGGAAGGTGTTACTTGTTCGGAAATACTCGTAAATTTCAGTAGTTTCAGGGACCTTCATGTGCTCTTACTAAATAATTCTTTTAACTGTACCAGCCTAACTAGGGGGGAAGGAAGTAATCCTATCAAGTAGTTTTGTGAATGCTAATATGTTTTATATTGGGGGTGGGGGGACGTAACCTGATAGGAGAATATTGTAGCTGATATTTTCATACTGTTTGGAATCAATCCACCACATTTTGAAATTAATCCACCACAGCAAGTGGGCCTTTCTCTGGTGCTGAACATGTGCTAAAATGATGGTGATATTCAGCAAATGGTAAATATACCTGCCAGTCAGCAGTAAGTGCCATGTACGAAGCTGACTCTCTGAAACAATTTGTAATTAAGCAGAGGGGGAAATAAAACACAGTATTTTCTCTAGGTTTGCTGCTTTCCTTCCTTTCACAGGAGCTTGGGATAAAGCACCCATTGCATCGGAAAAAGCTTCAGCTTGCTCTGCAGGCGCTCGGGTCTGAAGATGACAACAATCACGGAAAACTGGATTACCATTGGGTTACCAGTAAGATTTTATTACATGCTGAAGCAGCAGCTTTTGATAGGTGTTCCTAATTGTGGCTAATTTGGGGCTCAAAGAGTAGGAATAATATTAGCTGGTACTCAATATCTTGGTTACCACACTGACATGAGCGTCTTGTCTCCACTTTAGGGTGGCTGGATGACATCGGCCTCCCCCAGTATAAGACTCAGTTTGATGAGGGAAAGGTGGATGGCCGAATGCTCCATTACATGAGTGTGGTGAGTAAATGGCATTTCTTTTCCTGACATCTTGTGTTCTAAGCTTCTCCTCACTTAGTGCACAGTGGTCCCTCCAGATAGCTCTCTAGACGCCAGGTTAGACTAGAGAGACCCAATTTCACTTTGTTGTGACTACATAGATACTATATATGCACTTAACATCTTCCTCCCTCTCCATCCCGGCCTCCATCTTCCTCCTGCTCCCTTTGGGTCAGTTCACCAGCAACAGCAACCTTCATTGCACCCCACAGCACCGGGAACCATGTCCTACCATGTGCGTCTGTAAATATCCTTCTCACTGTCCCACATTTGCCTCCTCGCAGCCTCCCCCAGAGGGCAGCCCAGGCTCCAAACACAGCCCCTCCTGCCCCTGCTGTAAGGGGCGTCCAGGCAGCAGATAGCCCTGAGAGGCTGCTGGCTGTGGCTGGAGAGGTGGCGCTACTAGCGGTGTCAGCCGCTATTGCCAGTCTTCCCCTTGTCCCTCCTGTGCAAGCAGCCAGGGACCTTCGGAGATCATCTAGTCCAACCTCACTGCCAGAGCAGATCCATGGGAATGTGTCCAAGCCGGTTTTGAATGTCTCCAGAGACGGAGACTCCACCACCTCTCTGGGCAGCCTGTTCCAGTGCTCTGCCACCCTCAAAGTAAAGAAGTTCCTCTTCATGTTTAGATGGAACTTATGTTCAAGTTCGTGCCCGTTACCTCTTGTCCTGTCACCAGGCAGCACTGAAAAAAGACTGGCCCCATTCTCTTGTCACCCACCCTTTAAGTATTTATAGGTGTTATTCAGATCCTCCCCCCTCAGACTTCTCGTCTTCAGACTAAAAAGACCCAAGTCCTTCAGTGTTTCCTCACCTTCTTGAACTGGGAAGACAGAACTGGACACTACTCCAGATGCGGGTTTATCAGGGTAGAGTAGAAGGGCAGGATAACCTCCCTTGACCTGCTGGCCACACTTTTCCTGATGCACCTCAGGATGCCATTGGCCTTCTTGGCCACAAGGGCACATTGCTGGTTCATGGTCATCCTGTTGTCCACCAGGACTCCCAGGTCTTTTTCCTCAGAGCTGCTCTCCAGCAGGTCAGCCCCCAACCTGTACTGGTGCAGGGGGTTATTCCTCCCCAGGTGCAGTACCCTACACTTGTCCTTGTTGATTTTCATCGGGTTCCTCTCTGCCCAGCTCTCCAGCCTGTCCAGGTCTCTCTGTATGGCGGCTTCAGCCACCGCTCCCAGTTTTGTATCATCAGCAAACTTGCTGAGGGTGCATTCCATCCCTTCATCCAGGTCATTAATGAATATACTGAAGAGGACTGTACCAAGTACTGACCCCTGGGGAACACCACTACTTACAGACCTCCAAGTAGATTGTCTTCCACTACTCACAACCCTTGGAGCTTTGTCTTTCAGGGGGTTTTCAGTCCACCTCACTGTCCATTCATCTAACCCATGCTTCCTAAGCTTGCCAATGAAAATGCTGTGGGAGATGGTGTCGAAAGCCTTGCTGAAGTCAAGGTAGACAACATCCACTGCCCTCCCCTCATCTATCCATCCATCCATCCATTGTATCCATCCAGTCATGCCATTGTAGAAAGCTATCGGGTTAGTCAGACATGATTTCCCCTTGGTGAATCCGTGTTGGCTACTTCTGATAGCTTTTCCTCCAAATGCTTTGAGATGATACCAAGAATGAGCCATTCCATCATCTTTCCAGGGATGGAGGTGTGGCTGACCAGCCTGTAGTTTTCCAGGTCTTCCTTCTTGCCCTTTTTGAACATTGGAGTGACGTCAGCTTTTATCCAGTCTTTGGGCACCTCGCCTGTTCTTCAGGACCTTCAAAGATGATGGAGAATGGCGCAGCAATTATTTTTGCCAGGTCCCTCAGCACTAGTGGGTGCATCCCATCAGGACCTATGGACTTGCTGATAGCCAGTTCACTTAACTGATCTCTAACTTGATCTTCCTCAACCAAGGGGAAGTCTACCTTCATCCAGACTTCCTTTGTTACCTCCAAGTCTGGTACTCCCTGAGGGCTGGCCTGAGCAGTAAAAACTGAAGCAAAGCAGGCATTCAGCAATTCTGCCTTCTCTGCATCTGTCACCAATGGCACCTGTCTCATTCAACAGCAGGCCTACATTTTCTCTGGTTTTCCTTTTGCCTCCGACATACCTGAAGAAACCCTTCCTGTTCACCTTGACATCCCTTTCCAGGTTTAATTCAAAGAAGGCCTTGGCTTTCCTTGTTTCATCTCTGCATACTCTCATGGCATTCTTGTAATCGTCCTGATTGGTCAGTCCCTTCTTCCATTTGCTGTAAACTTCCTCCTTCCACTTGAACTTTTTAGAAGCTCCCTGCTTCCCATGCACGTCTCCTGCTTCCCTTGCCTGATTTCTTGCTCTTAGGGATGCACCAATCCTGAGCTTGGAGAAAGTGGTATTTAAATATCAGTCAGATCTTTTGTGATCTCCTGCCTTCAGAGCCCTAACCCATGGGATTTCTCCAAGCAGTTTCTTGAAGAGGTCTTGAAGAAAAAAGTGAAGGAGGTTTTTCTTTTGTAGCACTTCTTATAAGCTTTTCATGGCTGGGCTCCCTAAATGAGAGAGAATCTGATTATCTTGATTTTGAAATGCTCAATTCTGGGGCTACACACTGGCATGAAACCGGAAGTGGGCAAAACTTGATACCTTCTTGCGTAGATTGCAAACTGGTCAGCAGGTCAGGGTGTTGAATACCACCAGCAGTCTTTTTTAACTTTGAGCCTAACTTAAACATTTTGTCTCTTTTGCCATTGTCTACCATTTGTCCTGTGAGTTGGGTCCCCTTGAGTACCAGAAGGCTCTGTCTCTCCCCTTCTTGGTGGTTTGAAAGAACTCAAGTACAAGAAGGAGAAGAGGGAACTTCAATGGAGCCAAAGAAAAACTCATGCTTGCTAGTTCCTCCTCCTCCTTACATAGTCATGAAGAGGAGAACTAATCTCTCCTGGCTCTTCCTTCTAGAAGCTGCCTGTCCAGCTGAATGTAGTTATCTGTGCCTTGTGGTCAGTTCAGAGAGAGGAGCACTGTGAGGTACCATCTCATTCCTTGGCATGGCACGAATTTTTGTGAGAAAGAGAAGCCTGACACTCCAGGGACGCTGGTAGGACCCTAAATAGCCAGTCTGCAAGCTATAAAATAAGTCTTCAGTGGGATGAATGTTTAAGTAAACATTGCGAAGATTGAGCTTTTGGAAGAATCTTTTATTAATTTCACTGATGCGTTGGAGGAAGGTGTGCGGCCATGCCTTTTCAGGGTCTTGCCCTGCAATGTGTGAGAAGTGGCCCATCCCATGCTGAAAAGGCTCAGCCAGGTTTTATTGCAGTGCCTCGCTACTTGCCCGTGTGTCCAGTGTGCTCCCTTGACATGTGTGAGGGGAGATTGGTGCTCCTCACCAATCTGCGCTCCTTCCCTCAAACCATTGCAGGTACCAGTGCAAGGTAGGAACTACACAGCAATCGTGAGCTGGGTCAGCCTCTCCGCAGCCTGGTATCATCACCCTTTCCATCATTCCATCATGTACAAAAAGCATTTTAAAAAACGTTTATCATTTGCAGTTTTGGGAGACCAACGTGATACACTTTCGTATTTTATTTCTTCCCTCTTTTTTTGTCATTTTAGTCATTACGGTATGCTTCGACTTTCAGTGTCATTTATTGTTTTCAGTTAAACTTTTAGCTGGATGTTTCTAGTATTAAGTTTTTTGGTGGGATTAAATGTAAATGCCAGGTGACTCTGATGCAAAGGGTTTGCAAAGCTGTCCTTGGCTCTAATCATGAGGGTATGTCATCTCACTATCTCCCTTCCTCATTACCCCAGATTTATTGTACTAAGCTCTGTACCCTATGCAAAGAAGATCACCCAGAAGCTAGTACAGAGCAAGATGGGAAGGTTTTCTTTGGGGACAGATTGTTTGATGTTATTAAAATCTTATCCCAGAATGAGTCAGATGTGCTATATTAAGCCAGGGTCCAAAGGAGTCTTCTCCAGTCAGGGGCTGGTTCCACCAGTAAGAACATTCATGTTTATTAACTCCCGTTTCCTCTTCAACAGGATGACTTGCTGTCCTTGAAAGTTGTCAGTGTCCTCCACCACCTCAGCATCAAAAGAGCCATTCAGGTTTTGAGAATAAATAACTTTGAGCCCAACTGTCTCCGCAGGAGACCATCTGATGAGGTACTGCTTTAAGATGAAGCTGTGAAGAGGACAGATTCTGGCCCCAGATTTGTATCTTATTGCCAAATCTCTTACTCCTCTGCCTAGCCAACAGCTGGCTCCTTCGGCTTAGTCTCTTAATGCGCTGTCTGGAGCAGAAATCATCTTGAATTCGGTTCATTGTTACTGTAAGCCTTGTGTAATTCTCTGAAAAATTGATGACTGTGTCAAAATTTTCTGAGTAAAAGGAGTATGGCTCTCTTACCAGAGAAGAGAATCCTGTCAGTTTGTTTTGGAAGCAGTGTATGCTGGATAGGGCAATGGATGATGACTCTTGGATTTGGATTTAGATTCACAATGTCTGTCAGCAAGAAAAGCATAGTGGCTCATGGAGCTAGTTAAATTTTCAGTTCCGCTGGTAGAAATTGCAAGTAGGCCTAGTGCATCAAATGGCATGAAACATAATACAGGCCTTGCCCACTGGCCAGACCCATCTCCAGTGTTGATATCACTGCAAGATAGCAATCCAAAAAGAGGGGTTTTTCCTCAAGTGGTAAGTGGGTTTGCGTTTATCAAGTGCAGGAGAGATTTGTTTTGATAAAGATTGGGGCTAAAACATCTGAGTTAGAAACTCTCCTTAACTGCCCATTCTTGTTCACAGAATAATGTCACACCTTCTGAAGTCACCCAGTGGACTAATCATCGTGTGATGGAGTGGTTGCGCTCTGTTGATCTGGCAGAGTATGCACCTAACCTGCGGGGGAGTGGTGTGCATGGAGGGCTAATGGTAGGGTTTTAGGCTGTCTTGTTCCATTTTATTACCAAAAAAAATACAGCTGAGAATTGCTAGAGGAAAGTTCTGACATTGTTTCCTGCACACACCTTGTCTTTTTGGTCTGCTTAATAAGGAGTCACTATCAAAATGTATTATGCTATAGTTTAAAGGTCATAGATGTCTTGGGCAGAATTAGCGTGGGCAGCAATGGTTTGGATTATTTGTATTTCCCTCACAATTTAATTTGGGTAGGGCATTCTCCACCTCCTGTCCTATGATGCTTTACACTGCTACCATGCTGTTAAACAGTCATTATCTTCCTTCCTAGACCTAGATATGTTTTTATTTTGTGAGGAAGGCTTGTTACTTTTGTAAAATTTGTGATTTCAGTGTCAAATCAGGATTGCTTTAAATTGCTCTAGCATCAGATACTCCAGACAAGAGACTTACACTTGCAGGAGTTTATTGTGGCGATTAAGAGGTATATCCGTGCTCCATTTTATGTCTATTTTCCATCATTCCCCTGGTATGTTTTCCAGAATTATAGAGGATGTTGGGTAAACATTTTGTGATAGCTTCATACATTCCATTGAGTTAAGGGTGGATTTATCTGTTATTTTCTTCTTACCTGCCAATTTGTTTCTGTTTAAACTCCAGAATGAAAGCCTGGAAATAGTATTTTATGAATCCTTTAACTTGTTAACCCTCTTTTCTCCCTCTTTGTTGTATATTTCCTCTAAAATAAAAACAAAAAGCCTTAGGAAGCAACCAAGACAGGTGTGTCTGTTGATATCCTTGAGAATCTCATCAGACAGTACTGGTGTCAGCTGGATTCTCTGTGGTTTGATTAATAGGTTTTGGAGTCTCGTTTCAATGTAGAAACCATGGCACAGTTGCTGAACATCCCACCAAACAAGACACTACTGAGACGGCATTTGGCTACTCATTTCAACCTCCTTATTGGACAAGAGGCCCAGCAGCAGAAACGCAAGGCCATGGAGTCTCCAGACTACATTCTCTTAACAGCAACTGCCAAAGTAAAGGTAGGTCACTTGTTCTGGGTGAGTGCATGAGCTTCCAGGCTGACATTCCACTTTCCAGTGTGCTGGTTTCATCTGTGATTGGAGGGTAGTTCAGTAAAGTCTGAGAAAAGGGCCTGGCTGCTAATGAGAGCAGGACTCAGATCTGGGTTTGACACTTGTATCTATTATGAACACACCATGTCTCAGCCTCGCTTGTGAGCGCTCTTGCGTATTGTCATTCTGTCTGTACTGCAAGACAAATGTTGGGAGGGATAGCGTCTCTTATTGTTACGGGCTCACAGTTTAATGCAGTGGGATTCTGATCTTGTTTGGGATCCTTTAAATGGTGTTGCCTTAAAAATGAGGGGAGATGTTCTGTAAGGTGCAATTATCATGAGGTATAGCTATAGCTACTCATAAGATCTTTGTTTAGAAGAGCAGTGGGCTTTTGACCCTTCATCATTGAGATGCCAGTGCAACAGTAAGAGATCTGTTAATTCTCTAATGTTTGTTCAATTCTCTCTTCACTTGTAAGCCAAAGAAACTTACCTTCAGCAATTTTGGAAGCCTAAGGAAGAAGAAGCAAGATGATGTGGAAGAGTATGTGTGTCCTATGGAGCTGGGACGGGCATCTGGAAGTGGCTCGAAGAAGGGTTTTAAGCCAGGCCTGGATATTCGAGTATATGATGATGATGATTTGGACAGGCTGGAACAGGTAAGCCAGTTCTAGCAGTTTCGAGTCCTTGATTGTGCTGTGAAGTCTGATGGGAAAACCTTCCTTTTCTCAGGAAAGCTTTCTTTTGCTTAGGCCCATGAAGGTCCTGACTTCTGTCAGTCACACAGTATTACTAGCACAACTGTCTTGCCCAAAGGAGGCTGAAGCTGTGAACACAGTGCCTTTAGGACATAACTGTCCTCTCCCGAGAGGGCGCACTCCTTCTGTGCTCTAACTTGGGTGTAATCAAGCATTTACATTATTGTACTGCATTTACTTGCCACGCAGTCATGGCATAGAATTAATTTATTATTGATTCATTATGTTTTTTTTTGTAGATGGAAGATTCAGAAGGAACAGTGAGGCAAATAGGAGCATTTTCTGAAGGCATCAACAACTTGACAGTAAGACTTAATAGTGGGGTCTGTGGAGTAAGATCTCTGTTTCTGCAACGTGGGTATAAACCCCTTGGCAGTCCCTATTAGTGTTGCTATTTAATACACTAGTTACAACTTTTCTTGCTATTACTGGCCCTGTCGAGCCAATAAGTTGTGTACTTTTGGGGGCAATTGCTTTGATCGATTTCACGCATAGCAGGGCCTAGTCTTTGGATAAGTGAAGCGCCACTGGTCTCTGGGGCTGAAGTATATAAAATGCTGTGAAGTATATAAAATACATGTAAAATATGGGTACAGTGAAGCCTCATCAGAACTGGGGGTCAGCTGAGGTCATTTAGTTTTTGTACAGGGATAGAGGGGAAAAGAAAAATTAGCATTTGAGGAAGGTATCTGCCCATCCTGGCTGGGAAGTTGCCCCAGATGGGAGTGGTGGCCTGTGGTCACTACTCCTCTTTGATGACTCTCCACCCTCCAGGGAGAGCAGAGGACACATCACTTGGCTTTAGGTTAGCAAGTTTCCCTTGGGTGGTGGGTTGCCAACTGAGGGTCATAGTGCATTTTCTTGGTGGAAGCCCAGGCGCAGCTTGTGCTCCCTGAGCCATTTGGGCCAGCAGAAAGGGGACTGAGCCACAAGCTGGTCAGAAACCAGCACGGAGCACAGGTGAGAAATGTCCTCAGCTGAACAGAGGGGTGGCTGGCAGGGCTGACAGCACTGTTTGCTACCAGATGCAGGACTGGACTGTCCCGTGTGCTTGATTTGAGTTGTGAGGACCTGAACCTTGACTGTTACCTACTTTCCTTCCTAGCATATGTTGAAAGAAGATGAGATGTTTAAAGACTTTGCAACTCGATCTCCTAGCACCAGTATAACAGATGAGGACTCCAACATGTGACAGTAACCACCAGGCACTGACAAAGGCTCACTTACCTGTGTGCAAGAAACATTATCGTTATATGTGATGGGCAGCAGATCATGTACATTACATTGCTCTTGCTTCTGTTTCTTAGAAGTAATACTGGGGTGGGGAATTAAAAAAAAAAAAAAGAAAAAAAAAAAGGTGCCTACTCTAAAGTTGCCATAAGAAACACCCAGACACTCATGAATGGTAATTGTTTTTACTATATTTAATGTACAAATTGGTGATATGTTTCAGAGTGTTGCATTTATATCTACATGTTATCATAGTGCACCTTTTGCTTATTCACAGCCTCAGATAATCCTTCATACTGTTTCAAAGTAGAAGTATCATGTCTGTAGATACTGTGCACCAGCTTTCTCTAGGCTCTCAACTGAAAAAAAAAAGACGTTACTGCCCTTTTTCTAGTGTATTTGTTCAGCACAAATACCAGGTCTGCCCTCCTACAATCCAATGTAGGATTTTAGTCATCCATGTCTTGTGTAAACTCCCCGGTAGCTCTTGACTGTTGCTCTTATTTTTATACTGTTTTATAAAAAACAAAACAAAACAAAACAAAACAAAACAAAAAACCAAACAAAGTATATGAACTACGTATAAAAGCAAAGATTTAAATTTTGTGAGATAGAATGATGAAAAGTTTGAGGTGTAGGGGAAGGACCAAGGGTTGTAAAAACATTATGCCAGTTTGCATACTAGCTGGTTAGTGAGAAAGGCAGGCTGACCTTTGGAACTGTTTGCTTTTGTTGCTTTTTACTAAGTGCACAGTTCAATGATGTTCCATTTGCGATGAAACAATTAAGAAGCATGTTTTTAGCAGTGAATCTTTCGGAAACTGCACATTTTAAAACGTCTTCTTTCTTGTTTCCAGCTGCAGTAGTTATAGCATTCAAACAAGGTTATTAATACTTCTGTCACTTTAACAATTTCCTTAAAGTTGAGAGTACTTCCTGCGTATGGAAGGGATATTTCTGTGCTGTGACTAACATAACGAGGGTGTAGTTGCAAAAAAAGAAAAAAGTTATATAGAGAAATATATAGGAAATATATTATTTCATAATATTAAACCTAAAGTAGGACTTGTCCTCAAAAATTGAAATATCAAACATGTTGCTCATAATTTGCCCTTCTCAAACCACAGCTCCTCTGCTTTTGAAGATGGTCAGATTTTAAAAATCCTACCTAAGCAGTAGAAATCTTTTGTCAGCCTTTCGGTATTGTGAGGTGTCCTAGCCAAAAGCAAACAAACCCCCGACTGTTTTTCAAATTGGTGAATTGTATGGTGTTGAACGTTGCATGTATTTTAGCACAATGGCATGAAGCTTCTTTGCTATGTAAAGGCAAACCAAGTACAGCTGGAATTGTTCCTTGTGGTGGTGTGTTGCTTTACCAAGCGTTTGTCACTCCTTTCAGCGCTCTCATTGCTGGAAGTGAGACCATTTCCAACACATTGCTGGTATGATGCAAGGGACGTTAGATTTCTGCTGATTTTGTGGGTATTTTTGAAATGCTACTAACAAGGCTAGAAAATGCAGAAAGAAGAGGCTTCCATGGAGCTCCCATCAGATGTTGGGGTAGATTGGAGACATATTCTAGCATTATACTGTTGTATCCTCATAAGTTATTACCAGGCTGGCTCTGAGAAAGATGTGCAGTGTACACTACAATTTTATGTAACAAGAGAAAACATTTGACATGGACTGGTTGTGTTACATAATACCAGGCACTGCCATTTTCTTTTTAGTAACTGAAGCCAGGCAAACACTCCATAATGTATACATAAAATAGTTTGTGCTGCTTACCATTTGTGTAAAAACAGATCACACCTGATGCTTTATTTAATACTCCTGACTAATTCTGTCTGCAAACTATTTGCTCTCTCTTGTTTCTTCCTCTGCAGTCCTGGGGATGTTTGAGCTATTTTATTTGGGCAGAAATACCACATCGTGTGTTGCCTGCCATCAGCTTTAGGGTGCAGATGGTTGGGATGTGAATTCAGGGCTTGCTTTCTGTGAATACCATGTTTTTATTTACATGTAAGTTGAGCCTAAGAGCCTGCTTTTCTAAATGGTGCAGAAGCACTGGAAAGACACGGTGCAGGCTTCTGAGTAAAACTATTCCTCCAGATTCACTCTCACTGGACACTGGCTGGTGAACATGACGTGGGTATTCACAGAGGGAGAAGTGCTGAAATAGGCACAAACCAAACACTCTCCAATTTCTCTTCACAGTGCTATTAGCAAGCATGCAACAGTTTATTTAAATAAAGTTCAAGTAGCATTTTGCTCCAAACAACCCCTGCCTGCATTCACTGATTGGAAGCCAGTTCATCCCTTCAAAGCTGCCTATCATCTGAACCGTGGTTATTTTATGGAGTGGATTATGAATGCAAGTGATAAAGTCTGTGTGTGCATGTGCACACGATTGATACCTTTGCGGTATTTTAACTTGTGCGTATTTGAAGAGGGCAACATAGCTACTGTGTATTGCCATGTCAAATCAAATAAAGTCTGTGGAAAATGCAAAGTGGTTCTGGAAGCTGGTTTCTTTTTAATGTATCTTCTTTTTCTCCTTTTTATTTCCCTAGGAAGCTCATTTTGTTCTATTTAAAAGACAAAGGAGGGAGAAGGGACAAAATTGCATATATTTTGTGGACTCATTAGTTCATTTCTCAATAGTACCTGTAGAAGGACTCAGCTAACAGCTAAGACATCAACTACCCTGAGTCTACTTATTTCTGGGATCCTCATATGAACCATCTCAGGTTGTTTGGTATGGTGGGCTTAGAAAGTCTTCCCTGTTGCTCAGTGTGTGCTCCTCAGCGAGCCCTTGCAAGGTGCCAAAAGCAGGACCAGCTCTGACCCTTCTTACTGTAAAGGGCAACAACCTCTCCTGGTCCCAGGTGTCATTTCTCTCCCTGACATAAGGAGCTCCAGCTACTTTGCCAATAGGAGTTGAGCTTCCCCAACTCCATTTTGTTGCTGGGCTGCAGGTAAAAATGATGATCAGTGTAGCCCACATAACAGACCAGAAAATGCAGGACCCCTATCTTGTGACTTTCATTCAGCTCAACGTTTCAGTGTGAAGACTGAGGATAAACACTATGAAACCTAGAGCGTTAATAAAATTTTGTTGTCTGTTCATTTACAGTAATGAGGAAAAAATAGATGTGTATCAATCAAAAGCCTATGGAGATTAAACCCATTTTTTTTTCTGTTTGCTTAAATTATATATATATGCTTTGGAATGGGGAAGTAATTGAGAATAACCTCTGGAATGACTCTTCTGCTCTTCTGATTTCCACTAGATATTGTTGCATCCAGCCTTTTCCTTTAGGAGAGAAGTTGCACTTACCCTGCTGCATGCTTTTTATGGCTTGCACCACTTGTTATGAATGTTTAGTGCATACTTTATGCTTCATCTTAGTACTTTGGCATTTTCATTTGCAGCAATAAGTTTTCCTACTGAGCCTATTTATCCTAAGTTGGGAGGAAGAAGATAGTGTTCTTTGAGGCAGCTAAGAAGTAAAACCTGAGTTGCCAGTAGATTTGGAGCAGTGGTCAGCAAGGAGAGAGAGGTGCTGGGGAACTCTTGAATAAAAAGGAAACTAGAGTTACGGTCCGAGATAACATCAGAAACAGCAGCATGCTCCCTTGTGATAGCTGTGAGAAGGTTGTAAAAGAATGGCACATTTGAAGACCTGTGGAAGAGAAGACATGTAATATGTAGGACATGATATGTTTCTTAGAGAGAGGAACCCAAGGACAGCAGCAGGGCTGGACAGCCCATGCACCTGAGAAGATGTTTCCCTGGAATGGCAGGAGTACAAGATAGAAGTACAAGGCAGAAGAGAGATATGAAATAAATATGTTTTGAGCAATGAGAGTAAAGAGGGCAGAGAAAGACAGAACCTGTTGCTTGAGAAGGGTGGTGAGATCCTGGGCTGATAGAGAGCCCACAGTGGTGCATTTGGAACATCCAGAGCTGAACAGGGGTGGCTCCTGCTGCAGCAATAACATACATTCCAGCTTTCAAAGATAAGGAAACTGGGTTTTTTTTAAGATTAGGAAGCTTCTTTATTTGCATAGCTGTATTTGATGCTCATGCATGGTAGTGCACTGGCTGTCCAAGCTTCTCTGAGATAAGCCAGTTACAGGCAGGAACAGCATGACAACAGCTCAGTTGAGTCCAAGTCCAGCTGAGTCTGCTTGCGTTGCCATGGCACAACTAATGCCACTAACAGCTGTGGCAGTTAATGTTGGGATACAGGCAACTACCCATCAAAAAAGACCACCACATCATTTCAAGCACTTAATGCAATTCTTCAGGTTTGGATGTGTACCCTTCTGTGGGAGGTTACAAGAAAAAGTTTTTTTCATCTCCAGGGAACACCCAGTGCCAATAAAATGGCTTCTCTAGTAGTCCTGGGAAGGAGATCAAAGGAGATAAGATCAGAATGGAATGAGATAGCATCATCTAAAGAAATGGTGCCAGAATTAACAATAAGGAAAAGAAGTACAGGTGAATTCAGTAAGTTACTGGGCCTGTTGGGCTGCTGGCTGCTCAGTCAGCTGTGGAGAAACACACCCAGGAGAAGGCCTGTCTGCCGCATGGGACAGTAGCTCTGCTGCTGCCATGACTGTCATCTAGAAGGTGACAGGTAACCCTGTGCATGCTTAATAGGTCCGGCTGATCCCTGTGCCTAGGATGCCTTTGCTGGAAAAGGAAGAGGCTTCCCTGAGGCTGTCTGCATGTTGAAATGACCTCTGTCTGTGCACAAAATGGGCCAGAAGGTCTCAAACAAGGACAACCAAGAGGACAACGCTGAAACTGGTAGTCTTAAGCCTGCATCTCAAAGGCTGAAGGACTATCTTGGTTTTGTGGCTCCTCAGAGCAAATTCCAGCCACCCACAAGCACTCTGTGGTGAGATCTTTTTGGTCAACTTCATCAGGTTCTGCATGGAAAAGGGAGCGCAGGAATGTATCACAATTAGCAAAACTGACCAAGCAGCAGTCCTCTCTGTGTCGGGGTTGACTGGACCTGGGCTCTGGAGTGACAAGCAAATCAAACTGCAGATGGCCATGCCAGCTTTATAGCTGACTGAGCTTTTCTGTAGCAAAGGTGGCCCCGCTGAGACAGTGGAGGACTGCTGCCAGGAAGCCACACTAGCAGATGAGCACTGCCAAAGCAGGAGCAGGTGTGAGAAGCTGGTGGAGCTCTGCCACCTGGACAGGACTTTCTATGCTTGTTCATGATGTTTGGTGTGCCAGGGAAGCCCAAGGACATCAGTGGAATCATGCTAGCCAGCTTTGCCAGGGAAGAACAAAAATGCCACCTGTTGGGCAGGAGTGCGCTACAGCAATTTGTCACCAGTTCTGACAGTTTGCTGCCCATAAAAGGCATTTAGGAAATCTGCCTTGGTGCAAAAAGCAGACCAAAGGAGGTGGCCCTTTGATTACGAGTGTTAACACCAGTGGCTCTGCATTCCAGCACCAGGGACTCGGCTCTGCCTCTTCTCACATGGCGTTCCCTCCACCCCCAGAATTCCCACCCTCTCCTCCACCCATCGCATTCCCTTACCTCCTGCAGAAGCCAGGCTGAGCCAGTCTCTCCAGGTTTTAAACAACAGGATGTACATGCCAGAAAAAATGTGTTTATAGATGGCACATAATTTTTTCCAGAACATTTTGTTCACTAGACGTTTAAGTATTGGCTGGAGCCGATGAAAGCTTTATTGCCTTGAGCCTTTGGGAGGTCATGAGTTAGACTTGACTCATAGCCTTTGTTTACTGTGTGATTTTTTATTTTAATAGGAGGTTGAGGCTGTAATAAAGAAAATGTACTGGTGCTGGTCAAGAGCTTTGCACTGACCAGGGCTTCCAAACACTGGCTTGGAGGCATGAGATCAGTCTCAACTAAGAGGAAAAGCCTTTCCTAACAATAGAAATGGACTTTATGACATTAATTACTTACCTGCTGAAATACTGAGGCCTGAGCAATATGCTGCAAACTAAAGTTGCCTTCTAGATGAACCTCACAACCCAACAATATCTATCTATATAGATGCTAATCTGTACAGCTTTGCTGTAATGCTTATTGTGTAGCAGTAACCAGCAGAGCAATCTTTATTTAGAGGCATGTTGCAAGGCCATGAAACCAGGTGACTGGCCTTGCTAAGTTCTTTATTTATTCACGTTACTTGTTGAGAGATACCTGGTGAAAGTCAAAATAGATAGGAAAACCTCCCTTGGGTTCCTCCTTGAGCCCTGGCCAGTCTTTGGGCAGAATCCAACAGGGAGGGTGACACAAGATGTTACCACAGTTGGAATTTTGAAAGATGCTTATTGTCTATTCAGCTGTATAGACGCTGGACCCTTTTGCAGCGACTTTGGAGACCTTGCCTGCAAGTGGACACACTGCATAGGACCTCCCAGTGTCCATTGAAAGGTTCTCCAAATACTCACTGCAACAAGGGCTCCCCAGCGACTGCGGATCTGGGTGATGGTAAAGTATTATAGCAATTAGTGATGCATCTTAATTGCTATAGTTAACCTTATGTAGTAATGATTAGATGCCTTACCCTGCTTTATTGCTATTGCTATATTATTCCATGATTAGGTATGTTACCCTGCTTATTCTCTTTCCTGCTTAAAGTTAGAGTATAATCTTCATTGTTTTAACTAAATGTTAAAATGCATTACTTTTTATTTTTGCATTACCTTGAAATAGACTGTACAATAAGCCTAGTCTTTTTGTTGGCATCTGTGTCCTTTCTGTTAACCCTGTCAATTGGCAAAACACCTGTCTAGTGTCCCGGTTTGAGGTAAAACAAACTAAATTTCTGTTCAGTAATCTTACTTTTTAGCTGGGCCTCTTCTAACTAATGTCTGAAACGAACAGCACATTGTTCAGAAACTGTTCTGTCTCATAAGACCTGATTAGACCAAGGGATGGTCCGCAGAGAGGCCCTTGCTTAGATTGCTAGAACAACCAAGGTTAGGTAATTCCGTTGTTTGCCCTGTTGGAGGGTCGGAAGTGGAAAAGCGTTGAGGGGTCACACCTGTAGGGAAGAGTAGCCAGGACAGGTGACCCAAAACTGACCAACAGAGTATTCCATCCCATCAGCATCATGCTCAATATAAAAGCTGAGGGATCAAAGGGTCAACTCTCTTCCTTCAGTGGTTGATGTACAAGGAGGACCCTGTCTGCAGATTGTACCCCTTCGGATAGATAGACAGTTACATTCTTAAAATCTTAATTTTGGTGTCAATAATGTTGAAGTATCAATATGCTGCGAGGGTGGTTTCTCTTTAAATTTCTGTGTGGAAAGAAGTGCAGTACAGTCAGCACTGACACTGCCCCTGCCCAATCTGCACCCACGAGACAAAATTATTTCACTTTGACTTTGTTTTCAGTAGCTTAGCAGCTGGCTGCATTTATGGACAGATTTATTCCATGAGACTTTTGGGTTGTACAATTGTATTTATTTTTTTTCAGCCACCAGTGAAGGAAGACGTGATCAGTTTTCAAACTGGTAAATTCACTTTATAGCTATCAGAATAGTTTTGTCAATGCAAAAAAAACTCTGCCTGTGGCTTTCTTACAATATCATTCATTTAATTTAAGAGAATAAAAATAGATTCAAAAATCTCATTCATATTGTACTATTTACTATGTGAGTTATAAGATGGGGGCAGCTGAGAAATAAAGCCTGTTATTTACACAGACATTAAAAATGAAGAACATAAAGCTGACCTCAGTGCCCGAAGTTTTCGCAGCTTTCCATGGTGAGGTTGAAAGGTGATTTGAAATAAAAACAGAATTGTAAAATTTTTGCTGTGTCACAAATGTAACTAAAGTAGCTAGGTATGGGGAAGAGACGTCTTTAGTTTTTAAATAGGTCACTGAGATACAATTGTTTTTAAAGTGCTGGCATCTTTGTGTTTTGTGCAGGGGTCTGGTGGGATAGAGTGGACTGTTCTCAAGTTCTACATAGGAAATACACCGAGCTATGGGGAATATGTGCAGAGAGCACCCATTCAGGAGGACTGGGAGGTCCTATGTATTTTTTGCCTATGTAAGCAAACAGTAATAATGCTGCAGCAGGATTGATTGGTTTATAAGACCAATATTGGTTGGATATAAGACCAGCAGAAAAGCTGGTTTTTGCATTGACTTGGTATGTATATATAAAAATAGTGTGTGTCTTTTATGTGCTTCAATTCTGTAGGAATACTGTCTCTCTGAAAACTGGCTGGACATTTTAATTTGGATGTTTTGTATGTTTTTGGGGGGGATTGGAAAGGGAGGGGGGGGAAATCAATCACAATGTCTAGATGATCTAGAGTTTGGATTACAGAAATTACACTTTCTGTCCATGTCTTCCGGAGCGGCTCAGGCACCTCAGAGAAGTTACACAGATTTGGCCTTCATTCTGGGAGTCAGTTTATCACCCAGGCTGTGCAACGCTCTTCCCCTGGTTGCCTGGAAGGTTTTAGCTCAGGAGCCTGTACTATGGATAAGACTGGTGAAGATGCACAACAAAGTATTTAGCTATGTAAATTAGACTGTGTGCATTTATTCAGCCAAGCTAGAGTCTCAGTTGAGGTGACTCACAGGCACACCACAGGCTTCTGTAGCTGCATGTACTGATTTACAAGGTAAGGGATTGACCTCAGGCAGTTTAATCCCATGGTAATTTGTGTAATAATGCTAGTAAAAGCAGAGTGAAGGGGTTGTGTTTGTTTGTGTGGTGTTGTGGGTTTTTTTGGTTTATTTTGTTTTCCTCCTTTGGATAATTTTTGTTAATGTGCAGTTTAGTATAATGTAATGATTGTACTGCAGTTGTTCTCATGAGCTCAGCAAAGAAGCATAGCCAGGTAGGTCTTACCCACAAGAAAAAAAAAAAAAAAAAACAAACCACCCAAACAAACAAACAGCTGAATACTTCCCCTCACCCTTTTTTAAAAAAAAAACAAACTTTTATAAGCACGATTAGCTTATCACAGGATAAAACTATTCACCCTTGAAGACCCTTGAACTTGCCTAGTGCTGTGACCAACATTCTAGCTGCTCAATGGTTTTTTTTCTATATATTGTATATATTTCACTATTTGCTTTTTATTAATATTTTCATTCCAGTGGCTCTAGTTTCTTCTCACCTTATTTCTTTATCTCTGTTTTCTCCTTGAATAGAGAGGTGGGAGAGAGCACCTGTCCTTCATCAAAGTGGCCAGTGCAGCCCAAGTCACAACTGGAAGGAAATCTGCAACTGGCCACCTGTGTACGCTCTAAATGCCCATTGCTGGGAGCCAGGCTCACCCCAGACAGGGGAGAGAACACCCAGATGCAGAGATCTTGTGACTGCTGCATTGGAGGTGCTACATGCCAACTGTGGTAGACCTGTTTTAAAACAAGAGTCTTGTTATTTTACTTCAACAGTGAGGTGAAAGGCAGTGTGCAAGCCCTAAAAGCACTAAGCAGCTGCTACTACTAACCCCTTATGCTACTCAAGCAAGGAAAGTCACAGCTCCCTGCTGCCCCAAGCCCATTTTGCAGTTTCCCAACTCACACCTGACCCATCTGTGTAAGAAGGTACGAAGACAAGGGAGAGCCTGGCTGCTGCACTGGGTCTGCCCAAGCAAGGCTCTGTTCCTTCCTGTTCACTTAAGCAGGATCAAGAAGTGAAAAGCTCAGGAACAATACAGAGTTTATCTTTGTAAACCAGTTATTCTGACCAGAAACTCCTGGAGAACACCCTGAGGCAATGTGTCTTTCCTTACCTGGTATACAGCACCTTGAAGACAGCAGACAGAAACCACACACAACCTCCCTCCCCTGTTACATAAGCAGCAGAAGCAAGGACTTGCTTAGGGCACCACCACATGCAGGCCAGAGCCCATAATCGAGAGCTGGTCTCAGCTCTGTCCCCTGTGATTGTGACCAGACTAACACCGGTGGCAGACACACAGCTGGGACTGCTGCAGCACTATAAGAAGTGCAGGCTGAAGGCTCAAGCTAGAGGAGTGAGATTAAGGAACAGCTCATTTCTTCCGTCCTTCCTCTCAGCTCCTCTGTTGCAAGAGGAGCAGTAGCCAGAGAAGAGATCACTGCAAGCATGCCTGTTCATAAGGGGATAGCTGCCTTTGCACGATGGTAAGTGAAGGGAAATACCACCCATTGAACACCCACCCCCCTTTGGTAAAGGTGAAGCAGCAGTCCTTTTGGTCCAGTTTATCTTAGGAAAATTTCCACAAAAAAAAGCCCTTTCATGCAGGAGGTTTGTGTTTCCACAGCTGCTTTGTAACATAGAGGGTGATCCTACTCAAGCACATAATGTCAGAAAAGTGGAAGAATACTCATATTTTTCTGTGAGACAGATGAATTCTCTCAAAGGAAAAAAAAAAATGTAAACCACATCTTTTATTTCTGAATTGTTTAAATGCTATAGTACAGGAGCATCAAGCAAAAGGCACCAAAAGGGACCACAATACAGCTTTGTTTCAGTAGATTATATAAAATCCTCTTTTTAATAATTAGTCTCATGTTCACAAGGGAGATGTACAAAATTTAAGTTAAAAGAGGACATTGGAGCAATAGGGAGAAAAACAAAGACAGTTTACTCCTTGACTCAGCATCCACATACAGCAGTTTTCCTCAAACTCAAAAAAATAAACACAGGCTTTCTTGGGTTTGTTTTCTTTTTAACACTTTATAGAGTGTTTTACAATTACAGTTTGTCTCTTACAAAGATGACAGTTTACACAGTTTATTCACCTGCAAGAAATTTTATTTTTTACACAGATGTGAAAAAAGCCAGTTATCAAATAAGCAGAGTATGTAATATAAAAGAGTTGATGCATAACCAGCTAGATTTCTTTTGTTACAAGAAAACCTCATTAAATACAATAATGAAAAAAACTCAAACACCTATGCATATCCCACAGTGATATAAACCAGCAGCAAGATAATGTCTCTCGTATTTCTGCTTTTTGCCTCCTTTTTTGGAGGGACTGAAACTTACTTGAGTACTATTTGAACTCTGTAGTAGTAGTAATAATATTAAAGAACAAGTTTGTCAAGCACAGACCAAAAATTCACAGGCAAGCATCTAATTAGTCAATTTTATAACAGTATTATCCATTAAGGTTCCTTAAATTAATTGTAGGGTCTTTTTCTCCTTTTAATTCATGCTGAAAAATAACTTGCTGAGTGCCCAGTACCCATATGTCATACGGGCACAAAAGACAACATGGCAAGTTATAACCTTAAATACTTTCTCCAGCCTTTAAACAAGTGGTATTATACACATACTTGTAGCTAACTAGCATCCACATTACTTCATATATGACAAAACATCCTTTCAGTCACTCTGTCACACCAGAACAAGACTTTTAGTTTCTTACTTCCCTTGCAAGACAGCTCTCAGAAGCATTTCTGTTGCTTAGGAGCAGAAGGTTCTGCGCACAAGATATCTTAAGTTTAAAATACTAGGTAAAAGGCTGCTGTGAAAACAAGTATATTAAAAAAAAGCAAACCACCACCAAAATCAGAGCTATAGGAAACAGCATCTAAGAAACAGGTTCTGAGACATTTGAATTTGCTGTCAGTTTGATGCCTTACAGCTGCTCCCATTCATCCTTACCAAGCAAAATCCTTTGGAGCTTTGCCTGACTGACCAAGGGATGCAGACAGGTCCCCCTGGCCATACTGGTATGCATACCATATCCAAAGCTGGGCTACCTGCTGAAACCCATCCTGGCAATGAAACCTGGGCTCCCCTTGTTCTAAGACTCTGGGAAACAAGAAACCAAAACGAGATCCAGTTTTCATTTTTTTCACTGCCTAGGACATGCAGAACCACTTTGTACTCATGGCATCAGCTGCTGCCTACAGGTAAATACAAAAATTACTATGTTTTGGGTTTTTTTCAGTATTACATACACATACAAACAAAAATTTTTGTGGAACAGTGCACAAAGCAGCCTGCTTTTTGTAGTTTCTTTCATTGCCCAGGGATGAGAATTGTGACCAGTTACTTGCATTTAAGAGAGGCTATACCAAAATTCAAAGGAAACAAATTTTATATTGATGTCAACTTCTCTGTTTTGCTTGATTAACAAGGCAGCTTGAACAACTTCAGTCATAAACAGTTAATTATCCTCCTCCAACTGAAGAAGGCTCTTTAAGCTACTGATGTTGTCAAGATTATGCATACAAGGTAAATGCTCCTGGCCCTCATACTCAAAAGCTCTGTAAATACCAAAATTTGGCATAACAAGGTGAATAATCCAGTACATTCTATATATTTCCATACTTGTTACCAAGTAAAATACTGCGTATGCACAGTGTTAGAAAGCAGGATATTAATGCCATTTGGTTACAGTGCTAAGAAAAGTGTAAAAGAGTGTTTCTACCCTAAGCAGCTATGCTGTCCTGCCTTGGGATGTCATATACAATAGGCATCACTACCTTTCTACAATACAGTTGTTTCTGCGCAACAACAGTTGTGACTGCAAAAAAGTACAGTTTTAATACCATTAAGCTTAAGTGTTTTACTTGCCACAGATTCAGACAAAATTAAGCACTTTTAATATAAATATATCTTCCCAGCCCTGAGCATCAGCCATCTCTGTAACTTTGTCCTGTCTCCCATTAAATGTTGTGGGGGGTTTTTTGTGTTTTTTTTTTTCCCTTCTACAAAAAGCTACAGAATTATTAAGTCTTCTTTAGAAGGAGAATCTCATGTCCTTGGTGTAACCCAGTTTGTCCAAATTGGGAATGCAAGCATACTGGATCATTGGAGGAGGTCCACACATGAGGATCAGAACATCATTTTGAGGTGGGGGAAGGTGGTCTCTGATCATTTCTTGGTTCACAAATCCTTCACTGTAATCCCAATCTGTTAAATAAATGAAAGCAGCAGAAGGAAAAAGATTAATACAACTTCATTTAGAATGAAGTGTGGGGGGTTGGGTTTATTTTTGAGTAACATTTGGGACCGTAGCATTTCTATGCTTCACATGCATTAGTGTCCTCAACACAGTTATGGTATATGGAAAAACTGCCACTTCTGCTTTTAAGATTTAAAACTAATATACAGAGAAAACAAGAGCTAACTTTTAATAAAGCCTGCTAAAAGCCCTGAGAAAATCTCGGGCAGAGCTGTGAATCTTTTCAGCTCCATCACTGTGAAATAACCAACACCCATCCTCCTTACCCCACTGTTTACAAGTTCGCTAAAGGAAATCTAGCTGATGAAGTTGTTCCTGGTAAGAACACTCACAGTGCTAATCATTCAGGCTTACCCATCCCAGCCCTAGATGCAAAAAACAAATCCGAATCCAAAAATGTCCAGTTTTGGTCCAGTTTCAGTTATGCTAGTGAAAGCCTGCAGAACAGTGTTGAGAGGGTCTAAGGAGGAATTTTTATCATAATGTCCTGTTTCCAGGAGGGACATTACATCTGAATCTAAGCTGCCTTAGAAATTCCAGGAGAACACCAATTGCAGAAGATGACAAGCCACCAACAGAGTGTGGGAACTGCAAGACCCTCACCCTTCTAGAAGTATGTTCCTGGTCATAAAGTAAGAGAACACATACAGTTTTTCCTTCTCTGCCCCAAACTATCACTGAATAGAGTGTGAATCTATCCTGATGTGGGTGGGTATGACAAAGAATGTTAAGAAAGAACAACAAGGAGTGACATGGAAACTATTTAGCCTTTTCACAATGGTAGTAACTATTTGGCCTTCTCTTCCTCAAACTTGCACAGCTGAGAGGAGGCCCAAGCAGCTAGCTAATCATCTCACTTAGAACAGTCAACCCTTATTACATTATCTTTAAAAGTGCACCAAGCTTGAACAGTATTTTCTTTGTTAACATTGTTAACACATGGTCTAGGTCTTCCAGGTGCCTAGGAAGAAGGTCAGCTGCCATGGATTGCTATACAGTGACAGCTAGGTCAGCCCCTGGCACTCCCACCGCAGCAGCCTGGATGCATGACAGTAAGGTAACATGTTTATGTCTGTGAGGAAGGAGAATGGAAGGTAACCTTGGATCAGAGTAATATATTCTGATGTGGTCACGGGAGGAACACTGCACTACTATTCACCTGAGGTCAGCTTTGTAACTTTGGGAACACTGCCCGATTATATCTTGAGTTTGTGAATAATGAAGCTGCTGGATACATTCAGACATGACTCATTTAAGCAAGAAAGGAGCCCAGAAATATGCACGTGGCATAGTACGTCTCCTGTCAAACACACGAATTAATACTCATAACTCAAGCTTCAGCGAAAGTAGCGTACTAGATCTTACTTTCAGGTGCTCTGTCCAATGTGTACCAACACTTGAAATGACCAGGATTCTGAACCTGGATCTCCTCTAGCTCTGAACGTAACAGGATATCCTTCTCCGACTGCAGGATAAAGAAAACAACAATTACACTCTGCAGGCCCCAGATGACCATGGAGCTACTCTACAGCTCTTGTGAGATGGAGCTGATTATTCAACTTTGTTTTACAGGCTGAAGAGAACAAACACTGATTATTTCCACGACTACCTCATGGCAGAGCTAATAAAACAGTTCAGAACTTTCCCAAACCTCAACCATGCAATGCCTTCCACCTAAAAGATAAAACAAAGGAAAACCTGTATCAAAACACAGAACCTTCATTTGTTCAGGAAATTAGTGGCAGCATCAGAAGCACTCCTATTACAAAAGCAACTTCCATCAAAAAGCTAATATCTCCCCTACTGTACCATTCAGTCAGGAAAATGCCAAGTTCTTCACTTTTGCTGCCTCAAACTTCATGAGCACTGCCACACAGAGATTGCTTGGTTTTTAAAAGGGATGTGAAATAACAAATAACCAAAAGGGTATTGAGTTCTGATCGGAACATGTTGTTGTTACCCAGAGTATGAAGTTCTGCTGATGCAGTCATTAAAGGTCCCAAAGAAAGCCTTATTCCCGTAAGAGCAACTGCAGTTTAGGAAGGAGGGAAAAGGGTAAGGACTAAAAGTGGCACATCCACTGCAGCCTTAATTTGGCACTGAGGACACAGTGTTTGTAACTGTGGGAGTGTGGAAGAATGTGCCAGCAACTATTGCTGAGAAGCTGCCTATTTCTGGATCTGCAGTTGCACGTGTTCCTGAAAGGCTGTTACTGGGTACGACCAACTCAAAACATGCTAGTCAGAAGCACAGTACGAGCCCAGATACATTGTCATCTGTAATCCAACACAGCTCTTTCAGGAGGATCAAAATAAAAAGATCAGCAAATAATGCATTACAAATATTTTAAAATATTTAATATTTTAAAATATCTGTGTCCAGGCTTTCCTGACTAACCATTTGTCAGCTTTATATTTGTGCAGTTACTTGGTACAAGGACTCTTTAAAGGCAAGGATGTTTACATAGGCTAATAGTTGCTAATACACTGGCAACTTTTCCTCAAGTCCTCCCTGCAAGAAGCAGTAGGTTTTCCAGGTTGCTAAAACAGCTCTAGCCCTGTATTAGTTATTCTCATCACAAATCCTGGCCCTCCTGCCCTGATACCGACTGTACTTTTATGCTAACTCCTAGTACTCAGCAGAGACCACCTGCTGCAGGCAGAGGCCCTCGGCAGGGCTTTTAAGGAGAGCTCACTGTAATAGAGCATCAGAACAGAGCATCTGTTAGCACAGCATCATAGCTTCTGGACAGAAAAATTCAGATATGGTACAAAGGAAACGAGGACATACTGAGTATCAGAGGAGAGAGGAATGATAGAGGAGAGCCTAAAGAAGACAAAAGACAGATATGTTCACCACAAGTAATGGCTCATAATCTAGAAACAAACATTCCTTGTGATGAAGAAATGTAAAAGAAAAAGAACATCATGCAGAAGAAGGGCTGTTGCAGTTCATCAGCACACTGCCATTTGGGTTGCCTGGTCATCCAAGACATCTCTATTTCAAGGATTCTATGGAAGAGAGATCTTCCCTTTGTCCAGTGGGGCAGTATGATACACCTCAAAGAGCAATAGAAAGGCATGAAGAACTGACAGAGCAATGGAAAAGAAAGGAGATGGCCATGCAGAATCACAGCTCTGTAGTTGAGGGAGCTGCCAGACCAATGTTAATTTTAGCCTCACCTACGGTATTCTCAAACAGAAACAGAAACGTTCTACTTTCCCTGCCGTGAAATTGGGAAGTTACAATTGCTGAAGAAGACAGATATCCACCTCTTTTGTGTTTGACCTGACAGCCCTGAAAGTGTACCCAAACATTAAAAACTTGTACAAAAGAAGGGAGAGTTTTAAAACATTTACAATCCATATTAGAAACAGAACAATGAGACTGAACAAAGGAAAGCAAGCATTAGCTGGGAGTAAAATGGTATTTCTGTAGTAACACTAAAAAACCAAATTCACTTTATATATTGCTGCCAATGATTTAGCTCAATTCTCCACTCAGGGTTTGTATTTCTGTACCAGGCTTTCTCAGCAAGAATTTCATTTGCTGAGTGCAGCAAATTAGTTAAGTTTAGTTAGTTAAGTAAAGCTTTATAAACAGACAATGGGCAGAATTACCTGATTGGCAAACAGCAGATGACAAACAGTAGGGTCATCTTTGTCTTTTATGATTGCTCGAATTATCTGCAGCATAGGTGTTATCCCTGAAAGAGAAAGGCCAGTCAATGATGTGAGAATGTGAAGAAGCCAAAGAAAGCGCAAGTGAGCATGAGGGAAAATATGAACAGACACATCTATCAGCTGTCAGAAACAGAGGATGAATCTTCATATATACGTACCAGTCCCACCTGCAATCATTCCCACATACTTCACTTTCTTAATAACTGGTTCAGCTTTCTTTTCAGGCCGAATAGCAAACTCTCCTGAAGAGAGAGAGAAAGAGAAAACATTGAAGAAAGCAGGAAACAGGGCCTATGATGCTTTCTCAACATGCTCAGCTACTTGACTTTATTTCAGTCCTGTCACCAACCCCCTCTGAAAGGAAGAGCAGGAAACAAATGTGAAGATGTCATGAATTAAAAGAAATCCTGAAAGATGATTAGAGATTGTGAGACATGTGATGATAACATCAGCCACTGACATGGGTCATTACTTACTCCTGACTATAGCACCAAGCCATCACTACCTGTATTTCTATTTGCTCAAGTCCCATACTCCCAGTGATATTCAGAAGCCCAGATTCTGGAAACAGGAAATTAAGGAATAATAAAAGGAATTAATTTTCTCAGAGAATTTATTTATTCCATGTTCCATTTCCTTATTTTAAGGAAAAAGATGAAATATACAGGGTGTATTTTTTTGGTATATTTATCTCCTCTTTTTGAATTGATTTGCCAAGTCTGACCAGGGACTTTGAAATTGCCCAAAATGTTGTATTTGATGTATTCACATATATTTTCATCCAGCATAATAACACAACACTGAAAGCTCTGGAAAACCACATCTGAATTCTGCTGCTCACAAGTTTTTGGCTGACAGGTTTTTGTGACACATTTGTGGCTGCACTATGCCAAAATGAGATATTTTATATTGGCATAATAGTATTTCCTACTGATAAAGTTCATTTTCACTTGTGAAAATTAACACTGGACAGCACAAATATCAAGTGTTTTTATATGTGTATAAACTATGTCCATATAAGCAGGAAGAGACTTCCCTTCTTTGAGAATAGTCCTATAACAACCCACCTCAGGACAGCTGTTGACTTAAGAAACTAGCAATTTCTTTTTGTGCAAAGATACTAACAACAGAAAAGAATCTTCATAATGTTTGTTGTTTTTTTTTTTAAATTGGTTACTCTGGGTAAATTATATCTTCTGGGTCAGCCTTGCCTTTTCCTTTGTAGACAAGCAGGCCACTTGGTCCTCTGAAGTCAACAGTATCCCCTGTTTTCAGGGTGTCTAAGTATTGAGTCATCTTCCCTCCATCAGGAAACTTTGGATGGACACCTCTAAAGTAGATCTGTTAAAAATAACAACGAAACAACCTCACAGCTCAAAGACAAGTATTTGCCCATCAAATACTTAGGTACTCATACTCCTCATGCAAAGCGCACAATTATTACATTAAGAAATATTATCAATGCAGATTTGACTGACAATTAAAAAGAAGCACTAAGTTTTCTAAAAAAAGATTAAAATGCTGCCACTCTCAGCCTAATTTTGATCAGATTCAGGACAGACTGGCAATTTCTCCATTGTATTTCTGTAACACAGAAAATCAATATGATTTAAACCCAAGTTCAAAAGGGAAGGAAAGAAAAATGGCCGAAACTCCCAGAAGATTTAAAGCTGACAGGAATTTTAAAATATTTGTTAGTCTAGCTACCAAGAGACAAAAGAAAAGCACATTATCACAAGGCTCAAAACTACATTCTTGCCAATGAGATCAGTCATTCACACTGTCTGGATCAGTAATGATAACAATCACTGCTCTTAATTATTATATTGACCATATTACATTAGCTTCAGAAGAAGCTGACAATTCAGGCAAGGTTAATCCCTTATTTTAGAAGGATTTAAAGTGTGTGAACATCTGCAGGTTTACAGAGACTTTTGAAAATTGGAGTGTGCAAATACAGAAAATTATGCAGCATCTCATGAGACACACTCATTAAAGAAGTGCTTGTAAAACACCATATGGACTGTAGATAATGGCAGACCACTTGTTACAAGCGGAAATTCACAGTGGCACATACCTGAACAGGAGCAAGCACAACAAAGCACTGCAAATGTAAAGGTGAGCTCAGAAGTTGCCCAGCCTCGTAAGAGTGTGATATCCTCACCTTGACAACAAGATCCACAAAGCCCTTGTCATCATCACTGGAAACTGGAGTGTAAGGTCTAACAACCAGAGCTCCATCAATGCGTGCAGACAGGTAGATATGCTGTCCTATACACAAAGAAGAAAAAAAGCAGTTTGCTTTCAAAACATTTTTCTTTCGGTGGATGTATTGCACTGAATTGCAATGGACTGCAAACACAGTCTCAAAGTTCTCCTAACTACCTTGGTTTGGGGCATCACTTTTTCCTCCCTCGTTTTTCTGACACTGTTAACCTTGCCAGTGTTAACTACCCACTACGTGGAAGGTCCAACAACTCTGCAGCTAATTTGATGTGTCAACCATATCTGTCCTAAGAGCTTCATGTATTTACATACTAAAGTCCTAACTGTACATGAGATCTTGTAAATGATTTGATATGCCGCTCCATTACAGACAAGTAAAAAGGATACAGGAGGGGAAAATAGTCAAGCGCTCTTCACATTTCTTTATTAACATGTTAGTTACAAACTGTTACAGTTTAGTTACAACCAAGTTTGTAACTGGTCTTATTTTGACCCATGCCTTCCCACCAGTCTTCTAGCTGCCACTGCTAAACTGCCTAGACATAAAGCACTTTTCTAACCCTGCTGTTCCTCCAGCCTAACATATGAATGTAGTGATTATATTTCAATCTGCCACACCTTCACAGAACTCTCTACAATAATTTCCTCAATGTCTGTAGTTTTTGATGGAAAAAAACACAAAAACCAACAACACCCCCTAGAGTTAACTCTTTTGAAAGGTTTTCCTATAAAATTCCAACAGCCTGAAGAGAACCAAGTCAAGAGTACCTAGGAGGCGATTTGCTTTTCATTATTTTACCACCACTAGGTCAAACAGAACAAACTAGCTCTTAAGATGAATGCAGTTCTTCAAAGATGGTGTAGCTCCTCTGCCTGTTACAGGAACACAAAGAGGGGGTTATACTGGGAGCTGGATTGCCAAGACAGAGGGCCACTGAGGCGAACCAGTTGGTGAATGAAGATGTGGCACTTGGTGACTTGGGAAATGAGCAACCATAACTTTCCTTGAAGCCATTCACGGACATAACGCAAGAGTGATCTAAGCAAACCCTCGCATTTGGTAGAATGCATGTTTCCTGCAAGGGAAGCTGCAGCAGCAGCTCCTTTAGGCAGGGGGTGGCCTTGCTGCCCCCTCCTCCAGGAACAGACCCATGGTGATCAGTGTGAACCTGGACAGACAGGACTGCTGTTACAGCATGCGTCAACAAGAATTGGTACAGACCCAAAAAAGGTGCTCCTCCCAAAGGGAAAACATGCCTTACGCTCTTATTAGAGCTTTATCCCACCCTGACAGGACAGCAGCTGGCAGCCTCTGCATAAGCCTCATACATAATCCCACTCTCCCTCAGACAGAACTGTTTATTTTCCTATATGGCTCCAGCTGGTGATAAAGTAAAATGCTGGTGCTGGACTAAACATGTAGAGTGCACAACAGCTGCCCAGCTTGCTGCTCCCAGTTGCTTTCACTACCCTCACCAGCTTTCAGCTCTCTGCTTCCCACATCTCACCCAGTAAGACACTGCCTCAGTCACCCAGAGATTAGTTACCCATGGTAGCAGATCACCTCTGGGAGCATGACTGTGCTGCTCCTGGGACCATGCAGGGCCAGTCACACACCTGCTCAGGCTACACTGAAATAACTGGCTGGTTTGCCCTGACCTATGAAAAAAAAATGGAGGAAGGCAGTACCCAAGCAGGCCAGATTCATCCCAGATAGCTTCCTTTCTGTTAGTGCGTAGGACAAGAACAATTATAGAGGTGAATGTTCATTGTGGGCAAGGGAGGGAAACTACTTTTGCCCTCACGGCTACTTAACAGGATTAAGAGAACATATCCCAAACAAGACGGACACAATGGACTGTGATGCTGGAAAGGTCCTGAGGACTACCACAATGCAGGTGGTCCACTGATCATTGCAACAGGTTGTCAGAGCAGAAGTCCCTGGTAAACGCAAGTCACAATTAAATGCTCTTTGTATAAGTAGTAGGAAACAACAGCACTAAGCTATTATGGAAGGCAACATGACACATGGCAAGGCCAAAGGAAACATCTACCCCATGGTGATTAAGAAGTTCCATGAGACTGGCTGCAAATTCAGAAGTGAGTAGATCACCTGGTAAATTCCATGTCTTAGGAGGCAAAGTAGCTGAGATTGCTGCCTTGGTGGATGGAAAGGGGCCGCAGAGACCAAGCACCACAAGAATAACACACTGGGAAGTTAAGACTGGAAAAATACAACTACAGACCAGTGTTTGTTTCTACTGCGTTCACAGAAACAAGCTGGGTGTACACTCTCTTTAAGTGCACAATATTTCAGACCCTGCAAGTGACTCATGATGTGAGGATAAAGCTCTGAATACCAGTTCAAAAGTATTCCAAATTCAACAGTTAAACAAACAAAGAAAAAAAGCCCAACAAAAAATAGGAAAAAAAAGTATCTTATGGTTTAATTAACAACACTTGGATTCTCCGTAAGGAGAGACAGAACATACCTACAGGGAGACCCAGAATGTGACCTGTGGAAGGGAGAGCAAATCGAAATCTTCTTGTGTCATGACTAACCTCCTGAAAGAGGAAAATAAAAAGAACAATCAGCTATGTTGCTGGGGTTTAATGTTTGTGATTTCACTTGTAAAACCAATACATTAGTCCAGCTTCCTGAGAAATTAAGCATTTGGGGGAAAGCAGTAGACTAAATGAAATTTTTGCATATTGCGAGTATGAACTCTGAAATTAGCACACCTAACTATATGATGACAGGCTTTTTCCTATGCCAAGAAGCAGCCTTGTGACCCCTTTTTCTTCATTCAACAGACAGGAGGTATGGCATACTCGGTTTGGGCAGAAGCTAACATTTCAGTTGATAGGTAAAGGGCAGACAGTGGATAGAGGAAGGAAGGTTTCTGCTCACAACAGCTTGACAAACTGGTACATTCAATTTCCAGCTTTCATACACAAAAGTCTAAGCTGTGTTAAAAGATACATATTACTAGGTATTTTCTAGACCAGTGCTTTTCAAACTTCAGGTTGCACACACCCAAATACTGCTTCTCTGTGACTGTGGAATACTTCTGAAATTTCAAATAGGTATTACTGTACAGCAGCCCAGTACACATGATTCAGTTTTCTATTGTAATCACTGGTCCATTTTCTTTAGCTTTAGTGTTTCCTGCCACTGCCCTTCCTGGTTATGCTTCTTGTTCCTTTGCTTGGATCACAGTCCATTAAGAAAAGTTTCTGCAAAGCCATAGTCTCACCTATATCATAAAAAGACATCAGTTTAAAAATTACAGCCTCCAGCTACACCCAGAAGAGGGAGTCCATATATTCATTTTTTATTTTTAACACAAATAACTTTGGTGCTATGCTAGTGAAGGTACCAACAGCTCATAGTAAAAAAAAAAAAAAAAAAGGAATAATAAGTAACAAATTTGAAACAGCAGAAACTAAAAACATGAGGGTCTTTAGTTCAGCTGGGCAAGCGAAACAAGCAATATTACAAGGTAAAACCAGCAACCACAGATGTCTTGCTCCACAACCACACCAAGAGCGACAATCCACTTCCCAAATTAAAATGTTTTTGTATAACAGGTGGTTTTACATTGAGGTTCTCAGCTGCTTCAAATTTAATAGCTTGTCAAATACAAACGGAAGCATGTCAGAAAGAATCTGACTAATTTCACCTTTCCCAGACAGGTAAATGTGACAATGTTGAGAGTTTTACTACCAAAGATCAAAGTGTTTGCACCAGATTTTTGGCAGGATGTTAGACACTACTAGCACTTATTGTACAAAGTTATTATTTTTCAAAATTAATGTTTAGGCAAAATTATAAACATCCATCAGAGAAAATATTCTCATTTGATCAAGGTACCACATGCAGCAGCATTTGACCTGGTTATAGAAGAGCTGTTCTTCCATCCTGACATTAAAAAAAGCACAAAAAAATTAACAACAGAGTGAGGAAAAAAAATATCAGTATTTAGCAAAAAATATCAAGTGAATGGTGAACTCTCCTCTGTTACAGGCTCCTACAGCAGGAACTTGAAAGTAACTTGATTCTCAGAAGCATGCGCAATGCCTCAAGCTTCCTTTCCCTCCTGCAGGTCCATCCCATTGCAACGATTGCAAATCTCACAAGAAAGTGGAAAGTATATACTAATAGTGTTGTTGTAGTACACATGGGAAATAAATAAATTCAGTAAGTACACGTGGGAAATAATTGATTTAGGTCAATACTAACACTATCTTCCTGTGTGGCTTCATGCCTGAAAAGCCAAGATTCCTATCTCAAGCTTTTATGGTTCCTGTCTGCTTACTGGTCTTTTCACCTTTTGTGGCTATGGTCCCCTTCCCACAAGTTGAGTTACCAAATTCTGATATCAAGATCAATCCCTGAAAGGGTCATGAGTTTCCTCTGAAAACCTGTTTGAGCAGCCTGAGGTACAGAAAGGCTTCTGCTTTTAATAGAGAGAAAGAAAAGCTGAGACAGCCCAGGTGCTATATCATTTAAACACCTTTCTTTCTGTGACACATTAGAGTACATACATCCAATAACAGGGAATCAGTACCAACATAGTTCTGGCAGCTACTATACTGAATGCTAGTGACCGTAAAAAAACCTGCTTACTCTGCCTGACAGAATGACTTCTGTCTCATAGCCAATCTAGTAGTGCAGAGTTTAGGAATTTCTGCTGATGTACTTCATGGCAATGAGACACAGATGACAAACTATGAACTTGGTAATTTCTAAAGAAGCATTCTCCACTAACTTGCTTGGAAACAAGCTGCTTGTAGAACTGCAGAACTCAGTTATACCTGGCAAGGAGACAGGTATGAAGAATTTTTAAATCCTTTAAATACAAGTATTTACCCTGCTGCAACGTTACCCGAGATCTAAGAAGCTACAAGCATTTCACAGTATCCCTACAGACATCATGATCTTGCTGTACATGCACTTACCTCCTTATCAATCAGCTTCAATGCATACTTCACTTCAGGATCCTTCAGAGTAATTGCAGGATGGGGATTCTTGAAAAGCCTCATGATAGAGGTGCAGATTAGCCATACTGGGTATGTCACTACGTGAACCAACTGCAGCAATACAGGAAGTATTAGACATAACAAGAGAAAGTTACTTTGGTAAGAAGGAATACAGTAGCATGACATGACAATGTAACCACCAAAAAAAACTGTGTTTCTTTGTACTCATATGAGCTGGATGAGAAAGAACACCAGCCAGTGTAACAAAAATTGGTTTTATGAATACCTGGCATTACTCTTACATTGAGGCACTTGGCATACTGGGTTGCAAAAACCCACAGCTTGACTTCTGTCATGTCCCCAGAAGGTCCAGCCACTAGCAAGGCTGAGCACATATATCCAGTAAGTATGCACACAAGGCACACATACACAACACATACCCAAAAAGACACGTGGCTGGCCACACTGATCAACATAGATGCTCACACAAACAGCACTGATGGCCTCATCCTGTTCCCCTCCCATATGGATCAGGATGCAGTTCTGTTAGTGGGAAGCACATACACACATGTATACTGTGGATCCATATAGCTGACTTAATCTTAGCAGCAGCTGAGACTCCAGACTCCAGTTTCACCAGTTGCTGATATCTGGATATATGAACTACTGTTACATACACCATAACATGCGCTGTGGACCCCCAAGTAATTGGGGGTCAACCACTTTCGCTCTGGTGGCTGGCCAGGATGCCTGGCTGCTCCAGCAGTCAGTGCCTTCAGTGGTCTTGCCCTCAAAAATGCACATGTTCCTGGTTCCCAGGCCACCACCTCACCTACTTGTTGGCTGGTCCATCTTGATCTTTGCTAGCCACTGCACATTCACACTGGCACCACAGGCCCTCTGACCCGCAGTCTGGCTCCAGGCACTTGCACTTACACCTCTACACATGCAGAACAAAATCCCTCCCCTGGGAAAGCAGCTATGGAGTTTAATATGGATATGGGACAGAGTGGTTGCAGGACAGAGGCAGACAAGGGTACCAAGCAGGCCTTTTTATCCATTTATCCTTTTATTTTCCCCACATTTTTTTCTTCCCAAATGACCTAGATCCCTGCCTTTGGTTCCTCCCCTAAAGCCCCACAATCCCCAAATGCTCTTCTCCTGCTCTGTGTCCCCCTTAGCCTGCAAGGGGAGCCAGCCTCCCACTGACCCATGCAGATAGCCCACAGAGCAATGGCTCCCCCAGACAGCTCTGGTAAGGGCCAGGGCTCATTTCTCTGGGTGGGTTACTGGGGCTGCCCCACCTACCAGTGTCTCTGTGCTCCTTTAAGTGCAGACATAAGCCTTAATAGTAGCAGTTGAGGGTATGACCCAAGTTCCACAGCCACTGTTGTGCCTCTGTGCTCCTTGGTGTACACACAGGTAGACAGGCTCCTCAACCACATCTCCTAACACCACTGCTTTGATACTTTTATATCACAGCCCTGGACATAGACAGAGAGGTGGTCATGTAGCCTGTTGCAGGTATGAGCTTCACTCCCTAACTGAAGACAGGAGCAAGCCTCAGTACCATCCCCAACCCTGACACTATGGGTGGGCTGCATTGTCCAAGAGAGACTGAGCGGCCATACCAGTCCAGGAAAGCACAGAAGAGACACACCACTGCAACTACAGCTGGATAGACAAGCCAGAAGGAAAATGTTACATCCCTAGCCTCCTGGTGGGTCTATGGGGCTGAAGATGGGTCATGTCACCAGGGGGCTACATGTAAAGAGCCTTCTAGGATCATGTTCAACTGGAGGCATGTGCCTTCGTTTCTAGTACCTGTTCCCTGGGACAGTCCTGTTCTTGCAAGGTTAGAGAAGCACTACAACAGCCTACAAAGTCACCTGTGTAGGCAGACTTGGTCCTAACTTAGGGTAGGAGAATAAACTGAAAAACTACTTCTTATCTAAAATAGTCTCCAACTCTAATTTGTTACTCAATTCCTACCAGAGGAGAGGAAAAAAGCAAGACTATAGCAAGGAAAAAAAAAAACAAACCCAAAACCAAAACCAACTAGCTTTTGGAAGTCCTGCCCAGTTAGTTTTCACTTTCATTTTATTTTAAAGGAACCTGATCCGTCCTTTAGAGGAACATTTCTGTGAGGGTGATAGTTCTCTGGAGTCTACAGAAAAAATGCCCTACGTTATTATTACTAAAACTGTGGCAAGTGTTAATTTTTTTTAAAAGGGACAACATCATAAACTCTCTCTTAAAATTCTGCTGTAGAGGTTTAAAATATATCAACGTTGGGTGCAGCTTGAAGGCACACCGTGCCTTACACACACACTGCTTTTTTCACTTATTTGAAAATACTGAAATAGCTCCACACACTTTGGTTTTTTTCTGAAGAAGCCGCAGTTTACAGGGCTGCTATTTCTTAATTCCTGCAGATCCTCCAGTTTAGTACAGTGCCAGGAAAAATTTTGTTATTGAGTGGTAAAAACGGGGGTAGAGAGGGGAGTTGTTAAAGAAAGTGACAGACCAGCAGATCTACAGCCACAGAGGGGGTGGGTGACTGGCTGACCACAAGGCCAGGAATCACTAAATGAAGATCTGGTGACTCATCCTTTCCAGTTGCACAAATCTTTGCTAACAGAGATCACAAAATAAGTAACCGAGCAGGAATTTTTATTAATGGAAACAGACTCTGTAACAAAATTGTGACTCTGATAAAAAAGGCCACAAGAAGGAAAAAAGCCACAGCCTTGAAATCACTAGGTCTTTCCATTAGGGCGTGGCAAGTAAAACAGTTACATGCGTAAGCTTAGAGTAGAATGCTCCATCACCAAACTGCCCTACAAACACACAAACCAAATCCCTCTTTCACAAGAGAAATTTTGTACCCTCAGTTACACTCCTCCCTCCCCCACTCCCTCATTCAAACCCTATTTTTAAGTGATCCCAGTTAAATGTTCTTCTCATCTGTTTTAGAAAACGATGAGAGGAGTAAGGGACAGGCAATTCTACACTTTTATCATCCGTCTCATCCCCTTCTGTTCCGGTAACCCAGTGAGCAGCTGTACCCCAACTGGCATGTGCTGCATCCACCTCTGCTCCTCTCACACACCCAGAGCCAGAGGTACTTGAGCAGGAGCAGCGGAGGGCAGACAGGAGGTGTCAGGCGGCTGCAGAAAGAGGGTAGCGATGCGTGCCACGGCCAACAGCATGGCAAGCCCACACTGCTCGGCAGACATGATCCCGAAAGAGCCCTCTGCTCTGCCTGCAGCAGCTGCCAGGCTGGCAGTTTCAGAGCCGTCAGCACAGACACTGAAAAAAACTGTTCAAGGAACCGAGAGAAGAAAACCGCAAAAGCCACGGCAGCCAATACAGGCACCATTAATGCCACACATAATAGCCGTGGGTGCCCACGCCGGCACACGCCCCGGCCCACGCCAGCCACAAGCCACTGCAGCGCTGCGGGGGGACGGACGCAGTTCCCAGCACAGGCACCCCTGGATGACGGGTACGGGGCAGGGGGAGGCAGCCGGGGCCTCGAGCACCCTGCGACACCACCCCGTTCTGCTCCCGCACCAAGAGGCGGCCCGTGCGAGTTCGGGGCCTGAACCGGGACCCTCAGCTCGCTCAGGGCCTCAAGTGAAAGGAACCAGAGGGGGGCCGAACGCAGCGCCACGACAGCAGGCACCCGGAACCGCCCGCTACCCGGAACCCCTTCCTGCCGCCACCCGGGAGCCCGCCCGACTCACCGTGCTGAGATGCGCCCCCATCGCTGTCCCCGGACGGAAGCGAAAGCCACGCCCCGCGAGGTCGCCCCGCCAATCGATGCCCAGCAGCTACCGCCCCCTGGCGGCTGACGCGGGTGGGGCGGGGCGGTTACTCTTCGCCGAGGTAGTCGGAGTGGTAGAGGTGGTCCCGGGCGCTGGCTCCCTTGTCCGGCGAACGGTCCCTCTTCTCCCTGCGGAGGCGGTGTCCTCGCCTTGTTTCGGCTGGCGCGGCCCTGGCCGGTCGCTGTGTGGGAACGGCGGGTTCCGGTGACGGGGTCCTCGGGCGGTGCCGCGGGAAAATGGCGGCGGGCCGCGAATGGCTGCCTGAGGGCTGGCGGGGCGGCACCTCCCCGTGCCGAAGAACGAGAACCTCTCTCACCGCTCTCCGGTAACCGCCTTCCGCCCCGCCCATCGCCGGCGGCGCTGACACCGCCTGATCGTTATTGGCACCGCCGCTGCCGTGAGTCTGCGTGTGCTCTGTTACCGTATGGCCTGCACAACGCCCTTTTGCTCTGTGTTAACGGCACATATAACGATGGGGGGAAAGCAAGGGTAATGAAATGCCAGTACCTCCCTTTTCTAACCAGCAATCGAGGCCCTGCTATCTTTCCGAGATGAGATGAACATAACGTGTATGTCAACACTGCAGTTTGTTACTGGGCCAAATAAACTTCTCAGGCTGTAAGTTGCCCGGCTCGTTCTGCTTCAGAGCTGGCACCTGCACACGGCCTGCAGGAAGGTGCCTTCATGCTGGGATGCCTGGCAAGGGCACTGCTGAGGCCTTCTGTCAATCCGCCCTGTCTCATCTCAGCTGGTGGTGGCCAACAGCCAAATTCATTAACGGCCGTGTTTATACAAACAGCACAAGGACAAGGCTCTGCAGCAAGAAAGGATGTTTCAGCCAGACCCCCTAAAATGTTGGTTTACATCGATGTGTGCAAATTAATGACTAATAAGCAAACATGTCTTTGTGTCTGTGCTGCACATGAAATGCTTCAAAGCTCATTAATTCATTACTTAACTTGCAGTAAACAGGCCTCGGTGATTCCTAAATACACTTCCTCCTTACAAAATCAAGGTAGGCATATGCTTGACAGCTATAATATTAAGATTAAAAAAACCCCAAAACTAGAAAATTTCCCTTGGCCCTTCAGCTCATACAGGTACTGAGCCAATGGCATCCCCAAGCACTTGCTTCCTCCCAGCCTCTGAGATGCTGACCTCAGGAAAAAAAGGAACGTTTACAATCACTGGAAAAGGGGGTTGGCAACTTATGAGGAGTACCAAGATGTAGTGAAGCTATGCAGTGGGGAAATTAGAAAGGCAAAAGCTCATGCAGAACTTAACAGTTAAAGATAATAAAGAGAGGGTTTTTTTTAGTATATCAATAAAAAAAGGAGGGCTGGGGAAAATGTAGGGCCACTGATGAATGAGGTGGGTGCCTTAGTGGTGAAAGACACAGAGAAAGCGGAGCTACTGAAGGCCTTCTTTGCTTCAGCCTTCGCTACCAAGGCTGCCCCTTATGAATCACAGACCCTGGAGACAAGGGAGAAGGTCTAGAGAGAGGAAGATTTCCCCTCTGTAGGGGTGGACTGGGTTAGAGACCACTTGGCCAAACTAGACATCCATAAGTCCATGCGCCCTGATGGGATGCACTCGCAAATGCTGAGAGAACTGGTGTATGTTATTGCTGAGACACTCTCCATCATCTTTGAGAGGTGTTGGAGAACAGGAGAAGTGCCTGAGGACTGGAGGAAAGCAAATATCACACCAGTCTACAAAAAGGGCAAGAAGGAGGACCCAGGGAACTACAAGCCAATTAATCTCACTTCTGCCCTGAGAAAATAACAGAGCAACATGTTTCTCCAAACATGTTGAAGAACAGTAAGTATCGGAAGTGGTCAACACAGATTTACCAAGGGTAAGTCATGCTTAGCCAATCTGATAGTCTTTTATGAAGTTATAACTGCATGGCTGGATGAGGGGAGAGGAGCAGATGTCATCTACCTTGAGGGGAGAGGAGCAGATGTCATCTACCTTGACTTCAGCAAGACTTTTGACACTGTGTCCCATAACATCCTCTGTAGAAAATTAAGGAAGCATGTGCTAGATGAGGGAGCAGTGAGGTGGATTGAGAGCTGGGTGTGTGACAGGACTCAGAGGGTTATAATTAATGGAGCAGGGTCAAGTTGGAGGTCTGTAACCAGTGGTGTCCCCCAGGGGTCAATACTCGGCCCAGTCTTGTTCAACATATTCATCAATGACCTGGATGAGGGGACCGAGTGTATCCTCAGCAAGTTGGCTGATGATACCAAACTGGGAGGGCTGGCTGACACTCCAGAGGGCTGTGCCACCATCCAGCGGGACCTGGACAGGCTGGAGATCTGGGCAGAGAAGAACCTAATGAGGTTCAACAAGGGCAAATGTATGGTCCTGCACCTGGGGAGGAAGAATTCCGGGCACTGACATAGGTTGGGGGCAGGCCTACTCCTCAGCAGCACTTCTGAGGAGAAGTAAACTATCCATGAGCCAGCAATGTGCCCTTGTCACCAAGAGGGCCAATGGAATCCTGGGCTGCATAGAGAAGAGTGTGGCCAGTAGGTAGAGGTCATTCTCTCTCTCTACTCTGCACTGGTGAGGCCACAACTGGAATACTGCATCCAGTCCTGGGCTCCCCAATTCAAGAGAGACCAGGAACTACTGGAGAGGGTCCAGCTTGGGGCAACAAAGATGATTGAGGGATTGGAGCAGCTCCCTTACGCGGAAAGACTCAAAGAGTTGGGGCTCTAGCCTGGAGAAGAAAAGGCTGAAGGGAGACCTTATTAATGCTTACATCTGAAGGGTGGGTTGAAGGAGGATGGAGCTGGACTCTTTTCAGTGGTACCCAGTGACAGGCTGAGGGGCAATGGGCACAAACTGGAACATGGGAAGTTCCATTCAAATATGAGAAACTTCTTTAGGGTGAGGGTGCCAGAGCACTGGAACAGGCTGCCCAGGGAGGGGTTGGAGTCCCCTTCTCTGGAGATTTTCAAGACCTGCCTGGATGCAGTCCTGAGTAATGTGCTCTGGGCAATCCTGCTTTGGCAGGTGAGTTGGACTGATGATCTCTAGAGGTTCCTTCCAACTCTGAAATTCCATTATTCTGTAACTGAGCAGGAGGCTCATTTGGCTGTCAGAACATGCACAAAGTCAGCCATGTTCTATCTACTAAACCTGGAATTTAGTCTATAAAATTATACATGGAAAAAATATTTTAAAAAAAAATTTAAAACCCAACTGACTTCCCCTCCTAATATTTCACATACCTTTGATGTTCAACAGACAGCAGACTTCTATCCACCACTGGTAGTTACTTCCAAAATAAAAATTTAATGCAGCAGTATGCAAACAAATGGGATAAGGTGATGGAGAGGAGCAGACAGCAAGAGAAAAGTGATCCAATAGCATTAGGTCAGACCAAGTTTGAAAAAAAATCTCCTCCAGTATGAAAAAACATACTCCACTACTGTGAAATGGGGACTTTAGCTGCGCTGATGATTTCAACGATTTTCTGTTGGTTGTAAGCTCTTTTCAGAAGGAAATGCTCTTAAGACTCCAGAAAAAATGTGGAGATATGGCAGAAAAACAAATAAAAATGCTGCTGTTGGTGGCTTCTGTGATATGCCGAGAGGTTAACTCCCCATGAAGGTTAGCAGGTGCCTCATTATGGTTGCACAGCCGGTATTGATACTGTGATGCCACAAACCAGACTTCTGCCATATAAGCAGAGCCTGGGGTTTGGGCAAAGGCTGAATATAGCTCAAAAGGACAGCCTCCTTCTGCTCCATGGTAAGATCCATGCAAATATCCCTGTGTGTTCCAAGTGAAAATCTTCCTTCTTGTTCATGTCTAACCTAGCAACAAACATATCCTTTCGCTCCCATCTACTAGTTTTTTTAGTCCTTTCCTTCTTTCAGGTCTTGACACCTGTTCAAGCCCAGGTCAAAATTCAGGTGATGTCTCATCAACGATGATGCCAAAGCACCACAAAGGCTGAGCGGAAACGGACTGTTTGTGCCTCCAGCATCACTGAGGTAGGTGATGGCTCAGATTCCCAGCTGCCAGCAGACTGGGGTGTGGCAGACAAAGGAGTTACAGTTGTCTGCCCTGCCCTTCTGTAGGAGGTTGCTTCCTCCAGTCTAAATTATGCTGAGCATAATATGCATATCATAAATGTTCTTTATGCTCCTCACCTGCTGCAACATATCCTTTGGTCCATTATTGTAAACTGTCTGCTTTCGCCTCTTAACCCAGGAACATAAATTCCTTTGGGTAACAAGCTCTCAAAGATTTAAGTGCAGATTGCTTATGCTTTTCAGGATTTTAATCTTAGGGTAGATAAACTCTATTTCACAGTTACACTGACAATTCTGGAGAACAAGGATTGCTCAGTAATCTGAAAAAATCCCATTTCTTCAGGGATAGTTTGCTACTTTCTTTCCCTCTAACTGGAGCTTAGACCAGCAGTTTCTGAGACAGCCATGAAGTGCTGTCTAGGGCAGGAAAAGGCACATAAAATCTTGTTGTATTACTTATAGCCATTACTTCTCACACCATTTCATTAATGCCCTCCTGTTTTGGTTTTTTGTTTCTTTTTTCCCCTGCTATGCTTCTGTTCCCTCCCTGCAAACAATGAGGCAGGTTCACTTTTCACTCTTCCTGGCTCCCTCAAATCAAGGCTGCCATGTTAGAAGACTGTTTGTGACCTTACCACAATATTTGTTTGCTCCTTCTGCTAGAGAGCATGGAATTTGCCACTGGCTGGAGAATGTGGTGAATATCTCCATCCTGGCTAGAGTAGAAGGAGGTTCAGAGTAGGGCTTGAAGGTGCCTTGATTCAGTCTGGGAAAACTGATGGCAAAATCAGTTGCCCCAATGGCTATTTAAAATAAATGCCCATTGTTGACAAATGTCTGCACTTTTTTTCTTTTCTTGGGAACATCTGCTTTGGAGGAGAAATTAAAAAAATTTATCAAGCAATTCTTCTCTGGGCTTTGATGCATGTGCTGGTTTGCAAGTGATCAGTTCAACTGTCAGCCATTTAAAGATAATACACTTCTCTTTCTTCTCTACTCTGTTCTTTGTCTTGACCTTACATGTTAGTGAGGGCATAATGCCCTTGAAACTGGAGCTAACTTTGGGTGGTTCATCATAATAGCAACCGTTACTACATCTTGTTGATAGACAGATGGATGGACTTCTGAAAACTATACACTATTATGCAGGTCAATATTGCATTAAAATGAGGAAAGGACCAGCCTGGGTAGGTTTGTATTCATATCAGAGATCAATGCATGAGTAAATGTTATTGAATACAGATCCCGTGTTTAGAGTTTCAGTAATTCTGCCTGACACTAACGTATGTGTGTGGACAGAGGAAAGCATCTCTAGTGTAGAGTCTTGCAGAAAAAAAAGCTGTGTATAGAAAAAGTGTATACAAGATTGTTGCTAGGAAAGCAGCACAGAGAGAATTCTTTGCTTACTGTTTTGGTTTTTTTTGTGTAGGGTTGCTGTATGCTGATAACAATCTCCTGCTTGCCTTTGGTTTGTACATAGAATCCTCCAAAATGAAACACCACTATCTGCATTTGTCTTTCAGTGCATGTAAAACTGCAGAAAGGCTCATTAACAAGAGCTTTGTTAAAAAAATACTCTAAAATAACCTTAGGGAAGGCTCAAATTTCCTTACAGGTTACCTGCATTCTTTAGATATGTATATTTTTAGAGCAGCACTGACAAGAAGTTGTGGGAAGAAGAGAAAGCTCTCCTTAGGACAAAGTAATATCCAATACATAGAGTGATATTAGAAAACTCTAGAAATGACTTGCAGAAATAGCAGCATTTGTCTTTTTACCGTGTGGATTTCTTGACAGGAAGGCCTTAAATCATGAACTTTCTAAACTTTTCAGTAAGATGTGGCATGTGGATGCTAACAGCCTTATGGCTGGGAAACACTACACAAAGCCCCAACGAGGATTAACAGCAGTATGGTACTGTAGGAAAAAGGTGTCTGCAAAATCATGCTAGGTAGAGTTTTTGCTTGAGTTGCCTGAGCTTTGTCATGTCTATCAATGGCACGGGCAGGACTTCCTAGTGACAAGAATCATTTGGCAGAGAGAACAGTAGTCCAGGGCAGGGCTACCAAGATGATGAAGGGAGTGGAGCATCTCCCGTAGGCTGAGGGAGCTGGGTCTCTTTAGCTTGGAGAAGAGGAGACTGAGGGACCTTATTAACATTTATAAATCTGTAAAGGGTGAGTGTCAGGAGGATGGAGCCAGGCTCTTCTCAGTGATGTCCAATGATAGGACAAGGGGCAATGGGTGCAAGTGGAACACAGGAACCATTCGTTTAACTTGAATGGTTGACTGTAGCTGCTGCTGTCCTTCAGTTCCGTCTTTGAAAAAGCAAGATGTGTATCTGTAGCAAAAGAGGATTAAAGGAAGAACCGCAACACAATGCAACTGGTGACTAATGCCAGGCTTTGCTTGGAAACTTGTCACAAAACCAGATCTGTGGTTTTATTAAAGACACAAATAGGCGTATTGGAGGTCAAAAGCTATCCACTCAGCCATTACACCAAGAGACCTTCAAGAGAACATATTAGGGGTACACAGGTAGCCATGGACAATCTGCAAAAACAAATCCACCTAATGTTGAACTGCACAACACTGAAAATATTGAATTGTTGTTCACCCAAAAGATAACTTTTTTGTGTACTCTTCAGACTGCAGCAAAGAGGAAAAAGCTTATATATCTATCTGCTAGAGTTGCACATATTTTATGATATTTAAGATAACCTCATAGCTGTGTCCTCCTAGAATTACTTCTTATTTTGTACTAAAAATATTGGGTTTTTTCACATTTTTCCATCTGTGAGTGATTTGCTTATTACAACAACACATAAAAATTATACACAATTATTTCAGTGTAGGTGATTTCACTTATATTATTATTTATGAGAAATCATGTAAGGGACAGAAGTACCTTTAGCTAATCCATATATTTAGCTAATCCACTGCAATTTAAGCAACTGTATCCATACACAATGTTTAAATATACAGAGAAGCAGGTCTTCTGAAAGTCACTAGATGCTGTTGGTATATTGCGACTCTGAAAATAAGACCACTTAGTACTTGTAATCAATTTACTACTGTGTGCAGACTGAACTGAAAGAGTAGTTTGAGAAACGCAACCTGTAATTACAGAAAAAAGCAAGCCCTGATCAGTGATATTTTCTTCTTATATTAGGAAATATCCTCTATAGAGTGGGAAAGAAAGGGAAAAAAAAAAAAAAGCAAGCTTTCAATTGTAAAGCTCTACAATTAAACAGGAAAAATGGAAAAATGCTGATCTTGTACTACTTTCAAAAGCAAAAGATAATTTTGAGAGAAAATTACCAGAACTAAGAGTTAGATATAAGAGGAAGCTAGAAATTAAAAAACAGATACAACTATACTACATTAACTGTATTTCAACACAGTGTTTCAATACAGTAGCTTATTTTTCTACCCCAGCCTAAGTGTTTTGATTTTTAAATCACTGTAGCAATTTAATGAGAAACCTATTTTCAGTGATTGAAATTAAAGGCTAATTTTACTAGATCATTGTATAGACAATAGAGACAGCAGTATTTAGAAAGCTGGAGACTAGTGTCTGCACTCTGAAATTTAATTAAAAAATGAGTTTATATCAACTTTTTTTATTAGGTATCAGCAATTTACAAATTTGAATTAAGAAATAGTTACAGAACTTTAAATTTTAAATTGAGCTCATTCTTGGTTGTGAGGTTTTTATCTAATGTCATAATAGTTTTTATACAGAGTATCATCAGTGATAAATTCTAGACTGCCTAAAACACAGCCCCACTATATTTCTTCATTCAATATTTCATAATTTAGCAAAAAAAAAAAAAGATTGTTCAAAACATTTTACAAGTATTTAATTAACTGCTCTATTAGGCCCTTCAATTTTTTTTTTCAATTTCTACACAATAGAGATTTTTCAAAAGCACTTAATGATTCTATATTGCAATTTTTTGGTAACTTTTTAAAATATGAATAAATAGATTGTTCCTATGACAAGATGAAATCCTCTATTCTTGTCGTCTCCATACCTCACATCCAAGCATATAATTTTCTAGCAGGAATATTGTTTTAAAATACTAATTCCCCATTATTTTAATGCACATCAACTTACGAGTGCAAGAGCTTCTACTTCCTGAAAAGCGTAGGTTTTACTTAGTTCTATATTTTGCTACAGTCCACTAAATACCACCTCAGCATATACTTAATTTACATTTTCTTCTCCACATCTCATAAAACCATCATAAGACAAGTTGTCTGCTGCATAAGGATAAAACTGCACAGAGGTTTCTATTAGGAAGCCTCATTACCATTGTATGGTCCATCCTTCTTTCTTCTTCCTGTCTCACAGCTAAAATCAGTAATAAAATAAACTTCCAACATCCAACATTAAGGTCACTAAGAAATACAAGACTGGAAGGCACGGGGGGAGAGAAGCATGTGCAACGTAACAAGATTTCTACTCTGTAAAGATGAAAGAGCAGTAAGTAGAAGCTGAGCCAGAAAGCTGCACAAGTAAACAATTATGCTGGAAAAATTAAAAATATCAACAGTCTTAAGGCAATCTGCGTTCAAATCAGCACTGTGATTACTTGTATATCTGATGAGAAATCCTTCCTTACTGTACTTAATTAAGTTGATACCAAAGATGTTATGAACCATATCGATCCTAGAAAAATAAAAATACAAACAAGACAGACATGAGTATATTTTCCATTGGAAGGAATTAATTTTACTTACATTCGTAAGTACATCACTGTAGGTCCCTTCCAACTGAACTGCTCTACTCTGAGTTATGAACTCTTATTACTTTAAAAATAAAGTGACAGGAAATAACTTCCACTATCGAATTTTTGTTTCAATTGTAAGAAAAGACATAAACTATATAAGGAAAAAGACAAAAGAGATATTCTAAGGAAGGTGAGCTATCAGCTACTGATTGATTTTTTAAAAGATAAAAGATCTACTGTCAACCATGAGAGGCCTACAAAACTCAAAACCAAGTTAAGTCTTTTATCCCTAAAGGTGATTCAATGGCAGGATCCATGATACTAAATCCCTACAAACAGACTTTAACTGATATCTGTAATATTTTCACTAACCTGTATAGATGTCATGACCCCATTAGCAAGTACAGAAAGTTTTCCAGCTACAGATTTCACTCCTTGTTTAAACTGAGCTATATCAGGAGCTGATGGCAAGACATTTGAAATATTGTAGCTTCCTAAAGTGAGAAAACACACACACACACAAGAAGAAAACAGAATTTTATATTAAAAGTAGCCTTTTTTTCCCCTGAAGTACAATATACTCCTAGAAGCACTAAAGACAAATGTCTGATCAACACTAAAAGATGCTACTCACAGATCTCAAATTTCTTGAATGCATCTTCCTTTTAATTTTTTTTTCAGTTGTTCATGATTCCACCCAGAGTGTCTTCTACACTTTGCATCCCCAGCTGAGCAATTTATGTTTGGGTAAGACATGATTTATTCTGCACTTTCAATCTGCTGCAATGATATTTTTCCTGTATCAGCTGTTATTACCTTGCAAATTAAAGATGAAAGCACTTCCATGGTGGCTGAAGTGATGAACTCTATTTGTGTGCATGCATACTTATGCTTTGCACGCTGTATACACATACATATTTTGCATTAGTACATCTGGGGCTTGGAAAATTCTATAGCAATTATAGTAAAGGTAAGTAAAGAAGTTTTAAAACTCCAAAACAAAGATGGCAATCCACGCTTCCTTAAAGAAAATACAGTTTGGCCAGTAAGTGTTAGCTCTACTGCTACTATGAAATTTCAGGCCTAAAGATAACAAAAATCAAAGCTGTTTCAAAACTTAGTGCATGGTAAGTGCTAACATGATAACAATTACAATCACCCACCCAATTGTAATAACAGGTACTGTCACACCTTAATAATAAATATCTGATACTGTAAAAGGCACAAATGGCAGTAAAACAGAACTTGGGAATTAATTAAGCTCCTGAGAGGAAGCAGTTTTCCAGTATTTCTTACCTTTTCTATTTTACATTATTGCACTAGCCAGAAAAGGTGTTGGAAAGAAAAAAAGAGAGATTTTCAGTTGCCTACGGGGTTACTTTTGAGTCAATCCAATCTAATAGTTCTTCCTTGATGAGCTATACTCTCCACTGTGAGGTGTTCCAACAAATCAATTCAACAGACAGACCCATTGTAAAATTTCCATAATAATTTGGTAAGACCAGTGTTAGAAGCAGATATCCGGATGAATGGATATGCCACACAACAGATTACATAGGTATTTCAAGGCCACTAACTTGTTATTAAAGATTCCTCTTAGATTCATTATTATCATGACAGCTATTTTCACATTTATGTATATATAGGTTATGTATGGTAACTTATAAAAAACTATCTACCTGATAGTTAATTTAGGTGTTACCTCATTTGTTTTTATAACAAAATATTACATATCCTTTGATAAAAATTATTTACAATATAGTCTATTATTTGCAACAAGTCACATAAAAACCAGTATAAAATATAGAGCTTACTGAAGTGAAAACATAGAACACGAAATTTGAGATTTTTTTTTATTTTTATGACTACAACTGTCATACTTGTTTGACATATTAGCAATATTAAAGCATACTGTACTTTGCACACTTGTTGCAGAATACATCAACAGCTAGCTGATATTGTAACTAGAAGGAGAATACGGGAGCGTATTCTCCACGATACAGTTTCTCACTCTGTTCAGGGAACTACAGGCCTGTCAGTGGGACCTTGGTGCCTGGGGAAGTCATGAAGCAGATCATCCTGAGTGCCATTAGGTGGTGCATGAAGGACATCCAGGTGATCAGGCCCAGCCAGCACAGGATCATGAGAGGCAGGTCCTGCTTAACAAATCTGATCTATAACAAAGTGACCCTCTTGGTGGATGAGGGAAAGGCTGTGGATGTTGTTTACCTGGACTTTGGCACAGTCTCCCACAGTATCCTCCTGGAGAAACTGGCTGCCATGGCTTGGATGGGAGTGCTCTACGCTGGGTTAAAAACCGGCTGGAGGGCCGGGCCCAGAGAGTGGTGGTGAATGGAGTTAAACCCAGTTGGCGTAAGTTTGCAGAGGACACCAAGTTATGTGGGAGTGTTGACCTGCTTGAGGGTAGAAAGGCTTTGTAGAGAGATCTGGACAGGCTGGATCAATAAGTTGAGGCCAATGGGATGAGGTTCAATAAGGCTAAGTGCCATGTCCTGCGCTTGGGTCACCCATGCAGTGCTACAGGTCTGGGGAAGAGTGGCTGGGGAGCTGCCTGGCAGAACAGGTCTGGGGAAGTGTGTTCAGAGAGCTACTTGGCAGAAAAGGACCTGGGGGTGCTGGTTGACAGCCCATTGAATGTAAACCAGCAGAGTGCTCAGGTGGCCAAGAAGGCCAACAGCATCCTGAGTAGGACTCAGGAGATGACTGCCCCCCTGTACTTGGCACTGATGAGGTCCCACCTTGAGTACTGTGTACAGTTTTGGGCCCCTTACAACAAAAAAGACATTGAGGTGCTGGAGCATGTCCAGAGAAGGGCAATGAAGCTGGTGAGGGGTCTGGAGAGTGTGCTTTATGAGGAGAGGCTGGGGGAGCTGGGTTTGTTCAGCCTAGAGAAAAGGAGGCTGAGGAGAGACCTTATTGCTCTCTACAGTTACCCAAAAGGAGGTTGTAGAGAGGTGGGGGTTGGTCTCTTCTCCCAAGTCACAGGCCACAGGACAAGAGGAAATGGCCTCAAGTTCCACCAGGGGAGGTTCAGATTGGATACCAGGAAAAACTTTTACACGGAAAGGGTTATTAAGCATTGGAATGGGCTGCCCCAGGAAGTGGCTGAGGCACCACCCCTGGAGGTATTCAAAAAACTGGTTGACATAGCACTTAGTGACACAGTCTAGTGATTGGTTGTTGCTTTTTTTGATGGTTGGACTAGATGATCTCAACGGTCCCTTTCAACCTAGACCATTGTATGACTGTATTGTATGAATACGTACCTGTTGGTTGTTTTTTCTGGTCTTCAAACAAGTCAGCAGAACTTATAGATGAGCTTCCAGAAAGTCTTTCTAGTCGAGCCCTTGCTTCATACTAGAAAAAAAGAAGTGTTGTAACAGTATGCTATAATCTTTCAAGGTCATATCAGATAATTAATGGGGTTACAGGTACAGTTTTAGAATGTAATAATCCAGCTGAAGTTGACTGTTTTGAAAGCTGATCCTGTTTTGTAGTTTTCACATGACTTAGGGTAAGTCTGTCCTCATCTCAACTCATTTCCAAGTTGATCATACACCAAGAGGTCTACTGACCGCTATCTAAAGGGGGGATTGCTGAATAGGCAGAGGAGAGTGAACATCAAAAAAAACTACTAAAAATGTGAAATACAGTGGCTGGGTAGGGTAAGGAAAAAACACTGCAATTAAGATCATGTTAACCATTCTAATCACATGATGTTTTTAATTCAACTTTTTATGAATTCATTGGGAATGGTAATGCATTGATTATATTGTTTTTAAACTACTGTTTACATTGATAAAATTTCATTAAAAATTGATTTTTTTAAAAGATCCCTTGTCTCCAAAATATGACATAATATTAATCTTTTTTGGTTCAGGTTTTTATTCCAGTGCTGATTCAGTTACATACCTTTTGTTGAACCATTATCAGCTGTTAACAGAAGGGAGAGCTGTTTTAACAATGGTTTGTTAGCACCACTTTGAGTACTTAGAACAAAAGAAGTAAGCCTTCACAGAATCAGCATCAGGCTGATTCTTTCAAAAATACAGACTACAGTCTACCACTTGGATCAGAGAGGAATGATGTTGGAGGTAAGGTCCTCCATGCAGCTGCTGCAACTCCTTAGGAAATTATNTTATTATCAGCAGCAGCAGCAGCAGCAGCAGAGTTATCAGACTCATACATTTCTATCAAGCAAACATTCAAGTGGACATAATTATGTATTTTTACTAATTCTACCAATTTTAACTATTTATTGCCTTCTCTTTATACAAGGACATCATGCTTAAAGTCAAAGAATATTTTAACATTCAAAAATATTTGTCACTACTTTATACCTACATCAGTATGATCTTGCCTTCCAAAATACATGTCTGATGAAATTGCTTTTATGTTGCCAAATTTTTGTTGTGCCTCATCTGTGTTTAAAGATGGTTCATATTCAGGCTTACGACGAGATGTAGGCCTAAAAAAAGAAAAAAAACCTGCATTAGTTAGCATAATTTTTATTTCTATCATGACAGAATGCAATAAATCAAACAAGAAGCATAGCATCTTTGTTTTGTGGAGCCTAAAAATATAATCTCATTGATTTTTTAAAATAAAAATTAAATGACTGAACGCAGGATAAAGATTCAGATAACTAAGTGGATATAGCAGCAAATAAAATTCCAGTGACAGTTTTACAAGATGGTGAATTTATAGCGTTTCAGATTTATTAAGACTTTTTTTTTAAAAGCCTTTTAAAAACAAAACCAAAAAGTTGTAATTAAGTGCACAAACAGTATTGTGCAGGTAAATTAAAATACAGATAATAATAACAGAAGCAGAAGACACCAAGCAAGCAGGCAACCGCCCATGTTTTTATATTTTCCACTTGATGACAAAGATAAAAACACAGTTGTTAGAGACGAAACATATTTGTTTTTTATCATCACAATAATTATACTCGTTGTTTGAAATACCTTCAATACCTTCACCCTGAAAGCTCCATACCCTACACCTGCATTCATTTGGTAACTGGGTTCTCTTTGGTTCATTACATAATGCAAGTAAAGCAAGTATGCTCTCAGAACAGTGTAAATATTTCTGTTTGTTTCTAAATCTTTCCTCTATTTTTTTTGCTGACAGTTACCTCCAACATATATACTCAATAGCACTGAGCAAAACAGTGCTTAAAATGTAAATAACTAAACGGGAAATTCAGCTTACAAAAGAAATTCAGCCAGGAAGTCCCATGACTGCTGATGAAAGTTATGGCCAAATTTTCCCTCTAGACTGAAAAAATCCCACCACTATGACTAGGACTCAAATCACATTAACAAGCTTGGGCTTAATATACATAAATCAGTTAGGTTTTCTTTGTATACCTGTCTGAAAATCCTGTACTTTTTGAAGGTAACATTACATCATCATCTCTACTGTTATTTTCTTTCTTCCAAAAAGAATCTGTAGTGTCATTCCATTTAGAGAAAGTACTGCTCCTCAGATCTGAAGAATCGTAATAACTAAAATAAAAGAAGAAAAAGAAGTATTGATTGCTCACCAGCAAGTAAGTTTTTAGCTCAATGGTCAATTGTCAGTGAATACTGTGGATTTCATAATATTGGTTAGAAGCTTTGTGCAGTTGAATCCAATGGATTTTTTGGTTTTTTGCACATGTATTTAACCAAATGAAAAGTCTGGCCTTTCTTTAGGCTGGATATGGTCATGAATGCAGTGGACTGCCTGAAAGATCTGGTCACATCAAAACCAGCAAAGTTCTCATTACTTCAAAGTATTACTTCTTCAGTGTCAGACAAAGCACTGGGAAGAACACTGTCGTTGGCTGGTTTAAGAGCTTCAGGAACTAAGAAAACCTCAGTGAGCAAGGCATCATGATGATTGTTGCCCCATCCCTCGAATTGTTCGAGACCAGGCTGGATGGGGTTTTGAGCAACCTGGTCTAGTGGGAGGTCCCTGTCCATGGCACAGGAGTTGGAACTCGATGATCTTTAAGGTCCATTCCAACTCTAATCAATCAATGATTCTATGATCCTATAAGGTGGCCTGTTTGTAAAGGCTTGGTGCTCTTGACACAGCATACTGAGAAACTCGCTATGAAAAAGGCCACCACAACTTTCAAGCCACTTTGAATGCTCCAGAGATCCTTGATCTGTGGTTTCACATATGGAAAAGTTTTTCAACTTGGGTTGGACAGTTCCATACTAGTCAATCTATAAGCTACACAAGCACAGAACCTGCTCCCGTTTTCCAAGGCATCAACAAACACAGTTCAGAGCAGTAAGGAAACTCCTTGTTTCTGGTTCTGTGTATATTTTTATATACAAATACTAGTATTAAATAACTCTGACCTTTGTAACATATTTTATTAGAATCCAAAATAAGAGTCATAGATGAAAGTTGAAAAGAAAGGAAAATCACAGCATCTACTTTTTGGGGCACACCACTATATTAATTCAGTCCTTCCCTGCTCTTGTGAGTTTAGGTTGTTTTCAGTGCAACATCACTGGGGCAGAGTCTACTTGGAGGCCTGTATCTAGTGGAGTCCCTCGGGGATCAGTACTGGGACCAGTACTGTTCAGTATATTCATCAANTTCCAGAAGGACAGGGAACTGCTGGAGAGAGTCCAAGGCAGGGCTACCAAGATGATGAAGGGAGTGGAGCATCTCCCATATGAGGAAAGGCTGAGGGAGCTGGGTCTCTTTAGCTTGGAGGAGACTGAGGGGCGACCTTATTAACGTTTATAAATATGTAAAGGGTGAGTGTCAGGAGGATGGAGCCAGGCTCTTCTCAGTGATGTCCAATGATAGGACAAGGGGCAATGGGTGCAAGTGGAACATAGGAGGTTCCACTTAAATATGAGGAAAAACTTCTTCACAGTGAGAGTGACGGAACACTGTCAGGGGCTGCCCAGGGGGGTTGTGGACTCTCCTTCTCTGGAGACATTCAAAACTCGCCTGGACACGTTCCTGAGTGACCTGATCTAGGTGTTCCTGCTCCGGCAGGGGGATTGGACTAGATGATCTTTCAAGGTCCCTTCCAGTTCCTGATATTCTGTGATTCTGTGATCACATGTAAAATAAATAAAAAGAAAGCAGAAACTTCCAGACAACAATGGAACAGCACCGGAAAGAAGCTGGTATTCCCAATCTCTTCATTCAGCTGTCTCTCCACTGTACCTCAGCTTTGAACTATGGCAAAGGACTACATGCTTGCCTTCAACCAGCATCGTGTTCTTTTGGCCTGACTTCCCAGCTTCTATGTCCTATGTTCCTACGATAGCAGAGTGTAGAAGCAAGTGTACAGCCTGCAAGGAAGCTACTACATAGCAACACTCTTGTTCCTTCCCCTCTAATAAAGAAACCACAGCAGTATTTAAAAGTTCCATATGAATATAGAACAACAAACAAGGTATGTATATATAGATATGAAGCTATCCAATCACACAATGGCTACACAAAACACAGGACGGGGCAGGGACTACAAGAGCTGATTTGAATAAAATTACTTATTTCCTCCATCCTTCCCTTTCAGATTTTCGTAACTTTACAAAATACTTCTTCAGTGTTTGGGTGGAGCACCAGGAGAAAGAAAAAACTGCATTTAATAGAAAATAAAAGTTTACATTCTTAAGTTAATAAAGATTTTATTAACTGTAGCAAAAAGAAAAATCCAAGAATTTTGAGAGGCTTCAATTATATATCTAAACCTGGAGACATTTAGCTTGCTTAATTCATAGATACTTACCAGCATTCTAATATCCAGCATGGTTATTTTGCTTTTGGGCATACGTTATGATGATATTAAAATTACTTCACCTCTATTTCAAAGTCACAACTTGGAATAAAGGATAATAACCACCTTAAAAACCTTACCAAGTCTAAAAATTTGACTTTATATTTTCTTTAAAGAGAATGAATCTGTACACCGTCTCTAACTAGGTTTTACTATTGCTACAACTAGAACAAGAGCTGTGAACAGCTAGGTTAAAAGTTATCTTCTAATTACTGAACTAAACCAGATTAAAATGCCTCTTCCATAATTCATCCATTGCCTGCTAGTAGGCTTATGAATAATTTCAGAGCACTAATGGTTCTTTTCGAGGAACAAATAGAGAAGCACTGTAAGGACATGTTTTGTTTTACAAGACTGCTGCCAGTTTACTTGGTACATTTACATTTCTGCCACTAGCGATTACACTACGAAGGAATGACACAAACGCCTTTGTCTTTCTATTTGCCTGTCTCCAAGTAATTAGATACAATTTTTCATGTTTCTGTGGCAGCAATCCAATAAAGGCAGTTTATGGAAGCAACACCTGTTTCTATATATCAGTCCAGAAACACCTCTTTCATTGCAACTAGTGCCTGTAGGATTTTTTTTTCTTCTCCCTCCCAACAGCAGTATTTTACAATTTGTTTTGCCTTCATGTTCTGATCAAAAATTCATCAATAATTTTTTGCTTAAATTTTATTTTCAAATGCATAAATTATATCAGATAAGACTGCAGCCATCTACACCATACATCCAACACAGAATACCTCAAAAAGATTTAAGCTTTTGCATTTGACATGCATCTAGTTAAAAGACTGATGTAACTATAGTGTATCTAGTATCAGACTTTGATACTTGTTTAATTTTAATTTGAAAGTTGAAGACAGAACTACAAGAATGAACAAAAGTTATTCTGACAAAAAATCCACTGGATTCCGTATAGAGTAAATAAAAGCTTATATGGCAATTGTCTGTCCAGGTAGAGACTAGACCCTTAACAAGACAAAACCTGTAAACACATAATTCAGACTACATTCTCCTCACCAGAAGTAACTCTTCTTTACAAAGACATCTGTCATCGAGGTAAGGTTAACTATTTCACAGCTTTTCTGATTCAGATGCCCCCTGAAAATATACTAGGTATAGGTGTGTAAACATGTTAAATTGTCTTCTGATTTGATCTTTAAGTCAAAACATACTGTGTCTATTTGAATAAGTAATGTATATTACATACTTCTATACCCACTCAAAATAAAAGTTTATACATTACCTTGAACTAGAAGAGAAATACATGTCTTCTCCATCATCGGTGTACTTCTTCTTCAGCTTTGCAATTGTAGGTGTTTCCTGCTCTATTGTTTGCATATTTGAGGTGACTGAGTGTGAAATGCCACTGGGGATAGGAAGAAAATAAGTATGTAAAGAGATGACACATTAAAAGTAATTAAAGTCCAAATCTAGTTTCTGTAGCTTGATGTTAAAGCCCAAGCTATACAAACATTTAAGAAGAAAGAAGGAGGGGAAAAAACCCACCAAAAACACACAGAGAAAAGCCTGGAAAACTGAACAGTAATTTTCTGAAGTAGTGACTGGACTTCTGAACACACAGATTATTCCAGAAATTGAAAAACACAGCAACATGACTATTTCAGAGTCATGTTGTAAAAGACAGACTATACTTAAGTTGGTACTATTCACTGAAAACATGCTGGCTACCTTCCTCACAGTCAGATAATGGAGGAAAACACCGTACAGACATCCTATAATTTAGGTTAACATCTGTCTGGCAGGTCAGAATGTCAGAAGCAATCCTGGCCCTTCCTTCTTAGAGATAAAAGATTCTTTGATGATATTGTTTAAGTTTCCATAACACACTTCAGTATATTTTTTCATTTCCTAAATAAAATGAAGGATAACTGCATAAACCCACTGAGTATTTTAAATAGTTTATAGAACTTCACATACCTTCTGCTGCTGCCAAACCCCATGCCAAGTCTCTCCAATTCACTTTTCTTCTTACCAGATAGATTTAACTTGTCTTCTTTTATTTCAATATCAAGATCTCTGTAGGCCAACCGTAAAGATGATACACTAGAACAAAACCATACAGTTAACATATAGCTGTACAAATGCTACAATGAACGCCTAACCCAATAATACTGGTAGAAAATTAACAATATATAGTGAAGCACTGTTTGTTATGTTCCGTGTTCATTGAAAATATTCAGTATCAGTAGGAATAAATTCCAACTACAATTATGGGATACTTAAACTACTCCTTGCCTCTTACCAAATAAGTACAAATAAAGCTGAATTTTTGTATATTGCCTATGCTCTTAGAAAGACTGTTTTAAATAGTATTCAGTTCACTGCACCAAACAAAATAAGCTAGGTCAAGTGGCATGGGGTAAAGAAAGTTCAGAAGGCAAGAGTCTTCTGTGGTAATTTAACATATTTTAGATTTATTTCACATTTATTCATATGTATTGATAGAATGTCACCTTATTTTCTGTGCTAAATAAGAATAACGCTAATATTATTTTTAAAGACAGCATTAGGCTATTTCGATAGTAAATCATCATCCGCAGAAACATATAATTTGTGGCCAAAAAAAAGGCAATGGGGGAATTACCGTTTGGCCCACCTCATCCACATTTGAGGTTTTTTTTAAAGCAATATCAATGTGGTCTCTGGTAATATTTAAAATGTTGACCATTACTTCATTAACATGAAATTAGGCTTTATGTTTTACTGTTCATACTTACAGTGGCTCTTCCTTCTCAGTTGTCTTACTGCTATGAAGATCCTCTAGTTCCTTCATTTTGTCTACAGCTTGTGCTTGTTTTTCAATCTCATTAAAGCTTTGGCTGCTCACTTTTTGTGCCCCCAAACCACCTTTTTTGGCACCAAGCTTGATTGATTAAAAAACAAGAAACAAAGGATCCAACATTATAACTTAACAGTCAACTCAGAACGCAATAGCAAACATTACTCTGTTTGAGAGCATATGCAAACAGCAATGAAAATTTGGAGCTGAGAAAGTACTTTTTCATGTTTTGACCTTCTACTAACTCTTATAAATTGAGATAGGTCTGCAGTCAAACATTCCAGTAATGAAACTATTACATGTGTTTAAACTATGTGTTTAATTCCTTATCTGCAACACTGCAGCAATGTTATTTTTCACAGTAGTCACCCCTTAACCTTTTAACACTTTAAAGTCTTCATGTAAAAGTTGTGGCCTATATACATATGGTTTTAGGCTCTGAAGCTACAGTTCACAAACTGTATATGTCTGGTGAACCCAGTTATGCTGTTCTTACTGTAAGGGAACATATCTGCATAAACCATTTAGAGTAAGAAACTCCTCTTCCTCCAGTGGAAGTAAGAAATAATAGTTTTCAATCTCAATTAATCTGCTCCAACAAATCTTCAAAATCTTTTGCCAAAGAGTAGCCCAGACTGCAAAGAAGTTACCCTGTGTAACATATTGTCACCCTAATTGCCTACTATTAGGGCTATTTTCTTTGGCCTCAGGAACCATATATTCAAAACCTAGTTTTTTCTAGCTATGTTGAGCTGTCTTACTCAGATTTCAAGTTCCTTGAACCAGGACTCCAAGATACTCAACTCTCTTCATCCCTTCTTTACAGAGATCATATAACTAAGAAAGTGCAAAGACCCTACCCGGAAACAAGTCTGTAAACTATCTTGAATTGAATGCAAGTTAGTTATAAATACAACCAAATACCATACTGCTGTGTGACTATTCCAGAAATGTGCATTTGAATGTCTCAGACTCACCTTATTGACAGATTATGCCATACATGCATATTTAGCATGTGTGGCATAACAGCACTCAAAAGTGCTGCTGGAACCTGTTTTAAGGATTTGCAACAAAAAGATCTCAATGATGACTTAGGTGAAAGACTGAAGAAGTCCTGCAACCCAGTATAAGCAGGTGAGAAGGAAGGTTACAGGGCATCAGGGGAGTTGCAAGGACAACGGTTGTGAAAAAAACTTTACTCTTTTTTTTAAAAGGTATCACCTGCTGTTCAGGTCCAGACAGCACAAAGAAAATGACACTCAGATATACATGCAGAAGTCTAGACAGTTCAGTGAGCTACACACATGTAAGCAGAATTTATCTGAGGTCAGAAAACAATCCACAGATCTGAAGTAACAGTAACCTGTTAGACTAATTTTAAAAATAATCTGTTTTCAAACAGACCGTTGACTGTTTTGATACAGAAACAGTTTTCAATTCCATTTTAGTTTCATGTATGATCCAAGTACCATTTTGTCCTAACTTGCACGATATATTCCCATACTGCAATCTACCTATTTCCAGAGATCAATAATACAAATGGAAATATGCATTATTTCTATACACTTACCCCCTTCTTAGCTTGATTTGGCTTCTTTTTTATGAAAGTGGTGTTCTCTGCAAGGGTGAAAGGTGCATTACTTGGAATACAATTATATTAGTTGCAGAACATATTTTCCACAGTATCAGCCTTGGTATAGTTTTTGGAATTTATTTTAATGCCTAGAAGTATTACAGTTTCTACACCAAGAGATTGAGATTACTGGGAACAGAGCTGTGAATGTGGGAAACTGCATCTGACTGAGGATATTGTATCTCACAAATACAAAGTAGTCATAAAATTACAGCTGTGTTCAGTTGTAGATACCTGCTTTTATACCGAACAAGAACGCAGGACTCACTATTCTGAACCAGGCTAGAGGTCCACCTGATCCTGCAACTTTTCTAAGATAAATTGTTTCCTGGATAGAAAGGTATTGGCTATATTTAAAACCACCAATGATACACATATAACATTCCTGTATCATCATAATCAAAATCACAAACATTAACAGAGGTGACAACACACTCTCTACACTGAACAGATTTGCTCAATTGCCTAAGTACAGTAGTGGCAGTGTTACATGAAATAAAAGCTCTCAAAAAGTAGTCTAGAGAGGAGACACTGCTTTATTCCATGTCAAATGCTAGGTGGAAATGCACAAATCTAGCACACCTTACCATGGATATTCACCTGTTATTTATACACAAAAGTTTCTAATAATTCTGCCTACCTAATAATAAACTCCCTCTAGGCGTATGTATTTGTTAGGATGACTGAATAACCCTTTTGCACGCATGTTTACATTTTGCTGTGTCTGCAAAACACTTTTGCACATGTGTGAGCTTCTCATTGATCGTTTGGGTAAGGACCTTCCTCACGTTATTCTTCTAAGGTATTATCTGAGGATAATAAGGATGTTCCTTGAAGTAGCCATAACTTTTTCCTAATTGACATAGGAATACATACTTTGACATATGAAAGAACCTTGAAGTGATTAACTACTTCTTGTTATCCCATCCCTAGTGATTAACTACTTCTGGGTTTCTCATCATCATTGCTTGTAACATCTGCTTGGAGATTAATTGTTTTCTACAATCTATGTCAGCACAGTAAGAAGGTTAATCGGAAGCAAGCAACATTTTAGTTAGTGTATGGTTATAAACAAAGCAGAAGCCTGTCTTTGGTAACAGGAGTCTAAATTTATATATATTTATATATAAAGTTTGAAAGTTCAAGTCTTAATGCTTTGTATTACATACTGAAACACAGAAAAGAAACAAATTTGCATTCTGCTCTGCATGAAGTTTGACAATACCCCAAATCTTAATATTTTTAATGAGACCCTAATAGGACTCACTACATTCTGTAAGGCACTCTATTATGCATTCTTGACGGCTACCCTGAGCCAGGGTAGATCTCCCACAAGCAAAAGTTTTCAGTCAACAACTCCTACTGAATACTTATACATACAGAAAAACTGGTTTGAGCTGAAATGTAGTGGGAAACAGGCTGTCATGGAAAACTTGTAATTTCCTCTAAACACAGACTGAGAGAAGCAGCCTCAGGAAGCATGAAACAATGCTGTGAGATGAAGTGGAGGGGGAGGAGGCCCTCTGAGCCTTCCTGAGGAATGTCTCAAATAACAGAGCAGGCCTTCTGCTCAAAAACCTGATAAGGCTTATCTCTTTTGTGACCCATGTTGGAGGCTTGAAGGGCACAGGATGGGCCCAGAGGCATCTGGAGGAGGAAGTCCTATGGACAGGGCAGCACTGCTTCTCATCAGCAAGGACAAGAGAACAGCAACCTGCTTAGCTCTTTGTTTCTTCAAAAGGTTTCTGTGCCCAATGAGTGATCTTTACCTCATTATCCGCAAAATGCACATGGAAGTTGACATTCCTGTATATGCTCATGAAGATTATCAGGAACATGGCTAAACATGTATGACTATAGCACTCATCTCTCCACCCAAATCATGCTACACCCTGGTGGGGAGAGGGGGGTGAGAAACCTGAAACAAAACTTCCCGGTGGCAGTGGGCAGGTCATATGGATGCAATGAACATAAAAGGGGAAAATAAGTACCACTGCAGGGGGGTACACAGAAGAGCACTGTGTGAGCACATCCCCATCCCACCCCCAGCTGGCAGGGCCAAAGCTAGAACCAAGAGCATGTGATCTCTTTATCTCTCCCTCTCTCATTCTGTCTCTCCTTCCCTATCCCTCTGTTTCTTTTTCTTTTCTCTTTTGAAGTAACACAAGGCATATCTTACCACTTGCCTTAATTCATTATATACCTGTTGTTAAGTACTGTCTGCCATAATTTGTTGTATATCTGTTGCTAAGCAACATAAGGCGTTCCTTACTGCTTGCCACAATTTGTTATATACCTAAATCAATTATTGTGGACCTAGTTAAGACCTATATCAATCATCGTGGGAATCTAAAAAATGAATGTATATGGACCTTGAGATTTATGTCACCTTAGTCATGCTTACGGTTTGTGAATCTGAGTCACTTACCACCTCCCTCTTCTGAGTGGGGTGTGACACAGGCATAGACAGAAGAGTCAGGTAAGACAGAACTTGTGATGTCCAAAAGAAACAAGAAAAGCTCTTATTTTATGAGAACACGTGTTAAAGATAAAAATGAGAAAAACAGGAAGTGTATGCAGTTAACTATTGTTCCTAGTAACCAGCTCCCCACAAAACCCCAACCTAACAAACAAACAACAAAACAAACGAATTACCAAAACCAAACCCAACCAAGTGAATACAAAAAGTGATGAAGACTGTATCTTCCTGAAGCACTTAGTCCAGTCACCTCTTCTTTACTACCCCTGTGCTGCTGAGAATCAATATTTATTCTCAGAAACTTGCTCCTGCTGATGTTCTGGTTCTGGCAGGGATAGGTTAATTCTCCCCAGGATCTAGCAGGGACACAGGTATTCCGTGCCATGTGAGCCGTGCCCAGGTAGTAGTCATCTGGGAGCTGGCCAGGGGAGGGAGCTGGAAGTCACAGTTTGGGAGCGGGCAGGGACATCCCATTTGCGGTGGTATCAGATCATAATCATGGTTGCATATTCCTCTATCCGTGTTACCGTTAATTGCTTTCTTGTTCCCCTGACTGTTCTGTTACACTGCCTTTTTCCTAACACATGAGTTTTGTCCTTTTCTTCCAATTCTCCCCTCACAAACGGGGTGGGGGGTGGGAAGGGGGCTGAGGACAGCAGCTGCACCACATGCTGCAGTCTGAGGCTAAACCACGACAGTCCTTTTTGGCACCCAACATGGGGCACTTGAAGGGTTCAGATAACGACATATTCGACCAGAGCCTGGTAAAACAGAAATTAGTTGCGTGCCTTTACTGTATTAGTTGAATAGCTGCTGGTCACCACGTTCCTTTGTTTGTTCTTGTGGCTCTGCTATATAAATTCCTATATGGCTTATGTACTCCCCACAATGCTGTTTATCACCTCTGGGAGAAGGATCAGGATTATAATTTTGTTGCCCTATCACCTTACGATATGACAGCATCCATGTTCAGACAGTTATGGGGGGATGTGATACCGTTGTCCTGCCCATACCTCAGGCGTTGTTTCTTGGAATTCATTAACAACCACACCCAACCTATGGGGTAAATGGAGGGATACTTTCCCCAGCTCTTTCACCTCCCTTTTCTCCTTCAGGCCAGGTATGACAGTTTTTAAGAATTTTGAATATCCTTGGGATGCTGAAATCAGCCTGGTCCTATTGTTATGTCTCCTGAATGCATTCCAGGTCTTGTTTAGGGTCAAACAACTATTTAAGGCTACCACCCAGAGACCTGCCCCAAGGCTGGATGGTCATGGGTGGAACAGCATGTGGGAGAATAAGGGCAGGTATCTAGAGAGTTTTTCACCTCCAATGGTCTGGGACTTCACCTCTGAACAATTACAGGACTCTTGTAAAGTGATAAAATAATTCAAAGGAAAACTCAGTGGCTATTCCAGAGAATACTCACTGCATTGTGCTGGGCCCTGGCCAGTATCTACCAGACGCTGCTCACTATTATGCAACATCCTCAGGAGAAAGAGAGGGAAAACAGGCTGACAGACACTGCAGCCACTCCAACCCCAGTGGCAGGCAATGAGGTTACTCCAACCCCCAGTGGAAGGCACTACAGCTGAACCAGAAATCCAACCTGTGCCCATATTTGCCCATATTAGTTGCCCCTATCCAGAAGAAATACACCATTAAATCAGTCCACTTTAGTAAGGGATGATGAAGAACCAGGGACACCATGAGAACAGGAGGAAGAGGGAGAACCAGATATGATCACTCCATCCCTATCCATGAGCGAGCTACGAGATTTCAGCCAACTTCTAGGTAAGTACATTGTCACCTGGCTACTCCAATGTTGGCATAATGGGGCCAACAGCTTGGAATTGGAGGGAAGGGAAGCCAGACAGCTGGGATCTCTGTCTAGGGAAGTGGGCAAGGTGATTGGGAAGAAGACACAAGGTCTCAACCTCTGGAGGAAACTCCTGTCAGGTGTGGTGGAAAGGTACCACTTCACTGAAGATGTTGTATGTCACCCAAGCAAGTAGATCACCATGGAAAGAGGTATCCAGTACCTGAGAGAATTAGCCGTGCAGGAGATGATTACGACCTGGACAGCGCAGAGTTACCCAGAGATCCTGATGAAGTCCAATATACTTCCATGTGGCAGAAGTTTGTACTGAATGCACCATTGTCACATGTCAACTCACTGGCAGTAATGAAATGGAAAGGCAAAGAGGGACCAACAGTGGATGAGGTGGCTGCCCGATTCCAGTGATATGAAGAAAGTCTCTCTTCATCTCTATACTGTTTCATGGATGGTAGCAAATGCTCTGTGGGGGTGGTTACAGCAATGGAAACAGAGCAACTGGCATAGCAGAGGGAAACCTATCTGAGCTGCTGTGGCAACATATTGCTGCCCGGATAGAGAATCTCATGGTGAAAGTACATCATGTATATGTCCATGTGCCCAAAAGCCTGGCCACTGAGGAACATCAGAAAAACCAGCAGGTGGACTGGGCTGCTAATATTGAAGTGTCTCAGGTGGATCTTGACTGGCAACATAAGGGTGAATTATTCATAGCTCAATAAGTCCATGACTCCTCAGGCCATCAAGGAAGAGATGCAACATATAGATGGGCTCATGACTGAGGACTGATCTGACCATGGACACTACTGCACACTAATCCTTGAATGTGAGACATGTGCTGCAATCAAGCAAGCCAAGAGGTTAAAGCCTCTTTGTTATGGAGGACGCTGGCTGACATATAAATATGGGGAGGACTGGCAGATTGATTATACCACACTCCCAGAAACTCATCAAGGCAATGTGCTCACAACGGTGGAAGCAACCACTGGATGGCTGGAAACATACCCTGTGCCCCATATGCATCCTCCCAGAACACTATCCTGGGCCTTGAAAAGCAAGTCCTGTGGTGACATCCAACTCTAACCATTCTATGATTCTATGACATGGTACCCCAGAGAGAATTGAATTGAACAACAGGACTCATTTCCAAAACAGCCTCATTGACACCTGGGCCAAAGACCATGGTATTGAATGGGTCTGTCACATCCCCTGTCACACAATCTCTGGGAAGATAGAACAGTACAATGGACTTAAAAACTACCCTGAGAGCAATGGGTGGTGGGACTTTGAAACACTGGGATACACATTTAGCAAAAGCTACCTGTCTCAGGCAAAGGCAAACCTAACCATGGGATTGCCTTTGCTCAAGGACCTGTGTGCACTTGGGTGATGTGGAAGGATGGGGTAGTTCGATATGTACCTCATGTGGATCCGATTTTGGGCAAGAATAGCCAATGAATCAAATTATATGATGTTAATTCCTAAATAACCCTGCGACTGTACATCCTCATTTCTGTAATTGGTATTGCTTGTACTATAGCTGGGGTTGTTTAGCCTAGAGAAAAGGAGGCTGAGGGGATACCTGAGACTACCCGAAAGGAGGTTGTAGAGAGGTGGGGGTTGGTCTCTTCTCCCAAGTCACAGGCCACAGGACAAGAGGAAATGGCCTCAAGGTCCACGATGGGAGATTCAGATTGGATACCAGGATAAACTTTTACACGGAAAGGGTTATTAAGCATTGGAATGGGCTGCCCCAGGAAGTGGCTGAGGCACTGAATACCCTGGAGGTATTCAAAAGATGGGCTGACGTAGAGCTTAGTGACATGGTTCAGTGATGTTTTTTTTATCAGAGTTAGGTTGATGGTTGGACTAGATGATCTTAACCTTCCAACCTAGATAATTCTATGATTCTACAGTAAGAATCACCCAAACTAATGACAGATGGACTCTGATGAAAAACCAATTAAAATGCAGCAGTGAAAGGATCCAACCTGACTTCAGCAGCTGGCGCCCAGCAACTTCATCGAGATCAACATCTTCAACCCATGCACCGTGGGCAAGAGCCACACCAGATACATCAGCTGCAAGCCCCAAAACTACAGCATGCAACAGTCCAGCACCACACACCATCTTCCTTGCCCTGAGAGACAATTCTAACAGATGAAGCCCAAAGTCATGGATTAAATGAACTCAACAGACATTTTAGAGTAATGGCACAGAGCCTAAGGAAATTGTATTTGCATGGATATATACATACTTATATACAAGACAGGGGAAAGAGACAGCAATTAACCGGAACCTGTAAGATCTGGGCATGGCATTGATGGCATGGCATAAGGAGTGGATAGTGTCCTAGTTACAGTGGGGATAGGTTAATTCTCCCCAGGATCTAGCAGGGACACATGTATTCCATGCCATGTGAGCCATGTCAGTGCAGTAGCCCATTGGGAGCTGGCCAGGGAAGGGAGCAGGAAGTCGCAGCTTGGGAGCAGGCTTGGGTGTCCTGGGTGTGGTTGGTGAGTGGTAGTATTGTATCATAATCATGTTTGTATACTTCTTTACCTGTGTTAATGTTATTGTTCCATTGTTCCTTTTGTTGTTCTGTTATACTGCTTTTTTCCTAATGCATGAGTTTTGCCTTTTCTTCCAATTCTCCCCTCACGGCTCTGGGGGGGTGGGGGGCAAAGGGAATGGCTGCTGCATGGCTCTTTGTTGCTGTCTGAGGCCAAACCACACACAGAATGATCCTCAAAATGGTAAATCACTGATGTATCTTATTCTATTCTGTTTTCCTCAAGTTTTTTGTTTTTTGTTGTTTTGGTTTTTTTTTAAACTTATAGCATGATACAGTCTTCAGTGTTAATTAAATTAAGACTCTGGACATTGAAGACACCATATTACATTTGCAATATTCTTCCAGTCTAAATTTTTATGTTCTATTTTCTGAAAAGGGAGGAAAACCTACATCTAGATAGAAAGACTCACCTATTAGTACAAGATGTGTTTGCCTAACATACATAACAGGCCATTAATCACAACACAATGCTCTATTCCACCTGTGTGCTTTAGGTGCAGAATGCAAAGCAGTCTAACAGGAGGTATAAAAAATTAATGGCTACCTTCACAGGGGTATACCTGTTGCTTATAAATTCATACGGTCAGATAAGGTAGATAAAACCAGAACAACACTGACTAAACCTAATTTCTTCAGAGTACACTGTTTAACAGAAGTTGTAATACAAATTCAGAGGTTTCAACTAACTCATGCAGACCGATATTCAAGTAAGTATTCCATACCTCTTTCAGTCACACATTCTCTGTACAAATGAATATTTACACTATACTGGTTGCTATCTTCTGGTTATGTTCATTACCTAATGCAGCTTTTGGTGATGCACTAAGGCAATCAACACTTGGTCCATGTTCTGGTCCTAAAACACAATGAATAATAAGGGTAAAGATATCAGAAGGCTCTTTAGAATAGTTAAAATGCAAAATTCAGTTCACTACACTTAGGGTACTGTTTGACACATCTAGCGAAATGTGTTATTTCTATCACAGCTTTACCAGTTACTAAAAGAGCAACAGGCACCCAAAAATTGATCTGAAGTCTTTTGAATCAAATTTTAATTTGAATTTCTATTAAACATTATTAGAGGAACGTATAGTCCCACAAATTCTAGCATAACCCATCTAAAAAGTCCTTCCTCTCCAAAATTCTTGCCTTACTAGCATGGTTATGTTATTTAACTATTACATCAGGGAAAAAAGAGCCTAAACAAAGATAATACCAGAAAATTTCAGCTTACTGTTAACAAAGAATCAGTCATACCTTCATTGCATTCTGGAATATATTCTGAAGTATTCTGCTGTACAGAAACTGGCTTTGGTAACACCCACTCTGTATTCTTTGCCTTGAAAAAGATTACAAAATCAAAAGCACACATGAAATAGTATAAATAAATATGAACACTGAGCTCAAAGACTGCCTGAACATCACTGATTAGTTGCTACTGGATTCCTATGATTACAGCTTCCTTGTTTAAAACCTTTTCTCAGAAGGGCAGTTATTAAAATTATAAGAAACAGCTACTGTTATTAAAAGTAAGCTGGTTTACAAACCACTCCCAAGCACCTATATTTCCTTCTGAGGAATTTCACTGTTTACCATCAAAAAATATTACAGGTATTTTAACTGTGCTTTAGATTTATTTATTGTAAGGTGGCTATTAATTGTCTTTATTCATAATGTACTCAGCACTGGTGAGGCCACACCTTGAGTATTGTGTCCAGTTCTGGGCACCTCAGCACAAGAGAGATATCGAGGTGCTGGAGCGAGTACAGAGGAGGGCAACGAAGCTGGTGAGAGGCCTGGAGAATAAGTCTTATGGGGATCGATTGAGGGAGTTGGGGTTGTTTAGTTTGAGGAAGAGGAGGCTGAGGGGAGACTTCATCACTCTCTACAACTGTTTGAAAGGGCATTGTAGAGATGTTGGTGCTGGTCTCTTCTCACGGGCAATTAGTGATAGAAGGAGAGGGAATGGCTGCAAGCTGCAGCAGGGTAGGGTTAGGCTGGACATTAGGAAAAAGTTTTTCACAGAGAGAGTGGTCAGACACTGGAATGGGCTGCCCAGGGAGGTGGTGGAGTCCCCATCCCTGACTGTGTTTAAGAGTAGATTAGATGTGGTGTTGAGGGATATGGTGTAGGGGAGAACTTGTAGAGTAGGGCTGATGGTTGGACTTGATGATCCCAGGGGTCTCTTCCAACCTAAATGATTCTATGATTCTATGATAATAGTAATACAGTACAGGAAACCTGGATCCTTTATTTATTAGGAGAGATGGCCAGGGACTCTTTATCAAGGAGTGGAGTGATATGCCAAGAGGAACTAGTTTTAAACTGGAAGAACAGAGATTTAGATTAGATATCAGGAAGAAATTCTTTATTGTGAGGGTGGTGAGGCACTGGAACGGGTTGCCCAGGGAAGCTGTGGATGCTCCATCCGTGGAAGTATTCAAGGCCAGGCTGGATGGGGCTTTGAGCAACCTGGTCTAGTGGGAGGTGTCCCTGCCCATGGCAGGGGGCTTGGAACTCGATCTTTAAGGTCCCTTCCAACCCAAACTATTCTATGATTTACATATAATCACCAACTCTTCTCCCCACATTAAGCTTGTGCACTTCCAATGTTTTAACACTGAATTGGTGATTATGAGCACTCTTCCCAAGTCTTCCTGAAGAGTTCCCTCATACATATCCTCCTCAACGGGCAGGTTTGTGACTTGGCCACAATAATATCAGCTTATTATCTTTCAACCAGTGCTGTGCCACTGCCAGTTCAGGCTTTTTCCTCCCTAAAACCTTAGTCTCAAAATTTACTGACATCTCTCTCAAAACATGCATACCCAAATAATCTTTTGCCCTGAGGTACACAGACTGCTTGTCTCTACCCTCCTGCCTTTGCAGCTACCTGAAAAGTTTGCTGTGAAAATTTATTTTATCCTACCCATACATTCTTTTAACAGGGTTTGCATCACGTACCTACTTCTTGTCCTTAACCACAAAAACATTTACAACACTTTCCTGCATAAAGTTCTTTCTCTTTAGCTTGCTGCAGTTTATGTTCTTCCCACTCAAATGAAAGCATTCTTCCAAGATGTCTTTTCAAACATAAATATTCTGTTTATTTTTCTATTATCAGGACAGACGATCTTCTGGTCAAGACACTCAATTGGAATTCACAATAATTGATTTTTTGGGGGGAGGGGTCTTTGCAATGAGTATTTCTGAGTAATACAGCAATCTCCCCAGTCTGTAAAAAGTAAACACTATTTCACTTTATCAAAGACATTAAAATATTGGCTGTAGAAGAAGTTCCTAAAATAAAACAAATAAATAGCAAGAAGGATGAGTTTCCCTTTAAAATGCACCATTTTTGAAACCTCACAAATAAAACAAAAAAAGCTACATTTTGAAATGCCACAACTGAATAACAAAAAGGAAAAGAAAAACATTTTTCATTTAAATTATAGCTTTTTTCTTCCTAAAGTATCCCATACTTTAGGCCTATACAAGGACCTGCTCCTTGTGAACAGGGAAGAACTTGTGGCAGAAGTAAAGGTTGGAGGCCGTCTATGACTTAGTGATCATGAGATGATTGAGTTCTTGATCCTTGGAGAAACAAGGAGAGGGGTTAGTAAAACTGCCACCTTAGACTTCCGGAGGGAAAACTTTGACCTGTTCAGAAGATTGCTTGAAAATATCCCTTGGGAGGTTGCCCTGAAGGACACAGGAGTCCAGGAAGGCTGGACATACTTCAAGAGAGAAGTCCTAAGGGCACAGGAGCAGGCTGTTCCCATGTGCCGGAAAACGAGTAGGTGGGGAAGGAGACTGGCCTGGCAAAACAGGGACCTTTGGCTGAATCTTCAAAACAAAAAGAGAATGTATGACCTTTGGAAGAGGGGTGACATATCTGGTGAAGCCTATAAAGATGTAGTGAGGCTGTGCAGGGAGAAAATTAGGAGAGCCAAAGCGCAGGTAGAGCTCAACCCAGCTACAGCTGCTAAGGATAATAAAAACTGTTTTTATAAGTTCATTAACAACAAAAGGAGGGTTAGAGAAAATCTTCCTCCCTTATTGGATGCAGAGGGAAACATAGTTACAAATGATGAGGAAAAGGCTGAGGTGCTCAATGCGTACTTTGGCTCAATCTTTAACAGTGGAACTAGCTGTTCCCTGGAGACCCGACCACAGGAGCAGGGACACAGGGAGAGGAACCAGAACAAGAACATCACAATTAGTGAGGAAGTGATCAGTGACCTGCTATGCTGCCTGGATGCACACAAGTCTATGGGACCGGATGGGTTACACCCAAGAGGCTGAAAGAGCTGGCAGATGTGCTGGCCAAGCCTCTTTCCATTATTTTCCTGAAGTTGTGGCTAACTGGAGAGGTCCCGATGGACTGGAAGGTGGTGAATGTAACGCCCATCTACAAGAAGGGCAAAAGGGAAAATCCAGGGAACTATAGACCTGTCAGTCTGACCTCAATACCAAGGAAGGTCATGGAGCAGATCATCTTGAGTGCTATCACTAACCATGTAATGGGCAACCAGGGGATCAGGCAGGTCCTGCCTGACGAACCTGATCTCTTTCTATGATAAGATGATCCAATTGTTGGATGAGGGCAAGACAGTGAATATAATATATCTGGACCTTAGAAAAGCATTTGACACTGTCCCCCACAAAATTCTCATGGAAAAGCTGGCTGCTCATGGCC